>OX155904.1:9179970-9612826 GCA_944588485.1 Phosphuga atrata | reverse complement strand
ATTTTTGTCCGGTGCTATTTCCAAGCGGTTCGCGCTCATCCACTCTTGTATCGCTTCTATTGCCGCGTTGGTTTTACACTCTAGCGCGCACTCTCCTTTTGTTGTGACCACTAGGGCCAGTTCGTCCTCGTAAGCAACGGTCTCCGCTTCGTCCGGTAAGGTCACGTCCAATAGGTTCCACAAAAGCGACCCCAGCACGGACCCTTGGGAAACCCCGGAGGTGACTTCTATTTTGACATGCCCCTCTACCGACTGCAGCCTGTCACAGAAATGTGCAGCTCTTTGTCGTGCCTTCCAGATATTCGGACAACTTTCTGCTTTCCGACTCTTTTACTATGTTATTTCACGGTGCCGAGTTGAACGCATTCTTTACGTCTATCGTCACGAGAGCGACAAGTTTCCTGGTTTTTTTATGATTTTTTTCCTTCTTTCTCCACCAGGTTTAGGATATGTCTTGCGGCAGTGACCGTGAACTCTCCTTTCCTAAAGCCGTGTTGCCTCGGCTTTCCCCGTTCCGTTGTGATCCTGTTAACCAAACAGCTTACCAAAACTGTCCAGCATACATTTCGGTCGATAGGCATCTGGACTCGTCGAGTTTTATTGGGTTTCTGGATGAGCGCCAGTCTTGTTTCTTTCCCCTTTTTCGGGAACGTTGCGTCCTTCAGTTCTTTGTTCAGCACGTACTGCACGGTTTCGAGGAAGTAATTGCACACAAGCTTTACGACTTCCACTGGAATGCCGTCGGAGTTTTCCCCATCACTTCCTTTGTGAACCTGTTAACCTGGATTCTCTCGAAGAGCTTACCAAAACTGTCCTGCATATATATCGGTCGATAGGCATCGGACTCATTGGAGGTTTATTGTGTTTCGAGATGAGCACCAGTCTTGCTTCTTTCTAGCTTTTCGGGAACGACGCGCCGTCCAGTTCTTTGTTCACTACGTACTGCACGGTTTCGGGGAAGTACTTGGACACAAGCTTTACAACTTCCACTGGAATGTCGTCGGGGCCCGGCGCTTTTTTTGTTTTCATATTAGCCGCTGCTTCTTCTAATTCATCTGGCGTAATTTCCTGGGCGTCGTATTGTCGCGCTCGCGTCCACTAGGTTTTCTCGTGCGTCACGAAAAGGCTTTACCCTTTTCTTGAATTCTGGCTCCAGTTGTAACTGTGGCTTTTTTAGTTTATCCGTCACGATTTTGTAACCAAGCCCCCAAACGTCCCTTTCAACGTCCTTGCATTTCTTTCCACTTGGTTTCCTTAGCCCGCGCTATGATTGTCCGCATTTTTTTCTTTTCGGCCTTATAGGCCGCCGCTATCCTGTTCTGTTTCTTATTTCTCGGCGCTCCTCTTCTTGCCTTGGCGCAGGTTCTTCTTTGCTCAGATATCTCGCGCGTCCACCAGTAGATGCACCTGTTTGGCCTGAATCCACCTCTCCTTGGAAGACACTTGTTGCAAACTTTAGTGACCAGCTCATCTGTATTATCCGGCTTCTTCTTCGAGGCCTCTCAGAAGGCCTCGGCGAACTTTTCTTCGTCCAGCGCAGCCGTTTTCCATCCTTTGCTCTTGTTGTTATTTTGCTAGGGGGTTCTGCTGTCTTGAATTTCGTACCGGAAGTACTTATGGTCGCTCAAGGTTTCTTCCGGGAACACCTCCTAATCTAACCTGGGTTAAACCAACAGTCCTTGCAACCGTATCCTATTTTGTATCGCGAGTTCGCGCTGCCGCGAGTATTTGGTCGTGATTTATCTGCCGCTTCGCGGTTTGCAACCTAATCTAACCTGGGTTGAAACAACAGTCCTTGCAACAGTATCCTATTTTGGATCGAGAGTTCGCGCTGCCGCGCGTATGCGGTCTTCATTTTATTATACCTAACCTAACCTGGGTTAATACAACGGTCCTTGCCACAGTATCTTATTTCTTTCGAGATCTATTGAGAATTTTAATTTTAATGTAACGAAGAAAAAAATACTTTACTGCAAGATTTTCTTAAAAATAAATAAAAAATGAAATCGCCACGTTCTGCATCTGGAAATTACAAATAATTTAGAATTTTGTTAAAAAAAAATTTGCAATTTTAATTCGAAATTTTTGGAATGAAAAATGTTGCCGCGAGTATTTGGTCTTCATTTATCTGCCGCTTCGCGGTTTGCAACCAAATGTAACCTGGGTTAAAACGACAGTCCTTGCAACAGTATCCCATTTTGGATCGAGAGATTAGGTTGTAGACCACGAAGCAGCAGATGAATCAAGCCCACATACGCGCGTCAGCGGTCTTGATTCATCTGCTGCTTCGGGGTGTGCAACCTAATCTAACCCGGTTTGAAACAACGTTCCTTGCTACATTATCCTATTTAAAAAGAAAAAGTGGCAACGCCGAGATGATTGCGTCCGCACATTTTTTGTCACGTCACCAGAAAATTACGAGCCGTTGTGTCAAATGTCCCAATTCTTAAGACAACAAAAACACGAATATTTATTGAACCAGGCTGCATAGAAGCTTCATTTTTGCTTTCCGATCTTAGTAAAGCAGTGCCAAAGACGATTAACAACAATTACACCAGGCAAAAGTCAGCAACTCTTAATTTAAAACAAAACCGTATTCTGCACCTTACCCAAGTTTTTACCACCGCTTCAAACTGTCAAACTGTGAACAACAAAACTGTCAACTGTCAAAATTTATCAAACTATAAGTTCTTACTAGTTAAAACTAGAAATAACTAATGGAATTCTAAAACCACAACCCATACAGACCAAATTTTTAGTAAAAAACTTTATTTTGATATTTATTTCGTCAGTTTTGATATTTGTATTGACATTCTATTTGTACAGTTCTGACATTTATTTTAACACTTTTGAAATTAATTTTGACACTAACCTAAAATTTATTGTGACAGTTAATAATATTTATATTACAGTTATTATTTATTATCATTTATATAACAATAACAGTAATATTTATTTTAACAATTGTGACAATTATTGTGACATTTTTTTATAATTCTTTGACGTTTGTTTTAATCAGTATGACATAAATTGTGGACAGTTTTGGCAATTATTGTGACATTTTGTTTTTATAATTCTTTGCCGTTTGTATTGAGAGTTTGACATTTATTTTGGACAGTTTTGACTTTTAATTCTGACGTTATTATCATCACTTCTGTATCAAACAAATCACATCTTATCTGTATCATCCAATAACAAATGAAAACCGAATTCTTACTAAGCTTTAGTAAATAGCGAATAATTATTAATTCAAATGATTTGGTTTTCGAATCAATGTTGTAAACCAGGGCTGTCCAACACGCGAGCTCACTTTTTGAGGCGCGCGGAGCGGGCCTCTAAATGTATAAATTACCCTCAAATAAGAAATATGCACAATTCTTGCATTTACGATAAAATACAAATGAAATAACGTGAAACGAGACCGTTGATTACGCGGACGATCTGGCCCTAGTAGTCACAGCAAAAGAGGAGAGGGCGCGCTAGAGTGTTAAACGAACGCGGCACTAGAAGCGATACAAGAGTGGATGAGCGCGAACCACTTGGAAATAGCACCGGAGATCTCTCGATCCAAAATAGGACACTGTTGCAAGGACTGTTGTTTTAACCCAGGTTAGATTAGGTTGCAAATGACGACCAAATACTCGCGGCAGCGGGTTTCCTCCGGGAGCACCTCCTAATCTAACCTGGGTTAAACCAACAGTTCTTGCAACAGTGTCGTATTTTGGATCGAGATTTTGCGCTGCCGCGAGTATTTGGTCGTCATTTATCTGCTGTTTTGCGATGTTCAACCTAATATAACCTGGGTTAGACCAACAGTCCTTGCAACAGTATCCTATTTTGGATCGAGAGTTCGCGCTTGCCACATTATCTTATTTCTTTTGAGATCAATTGAGAATTTTAATTTTATTGTATCGAGAAAAAAATACTTGACTGCAAGATTTTCTTCAAAATAAATAAAAAACGAAATCGCCACGTTCTGCATCTGGAAATTACAAATAATTTGGAATTTTGTTAAAAAAAACTTGCAACCTAATCTAATCTAACCTGGGTTAAACCAACTTGCGATCGTATCCTATTTTGAATCGAGATTTCGCGCTGCCGCGAGTATTTGGTCGTCATTTATCTGCCGCTTTGCGGTTTGCAACCTAATCTAACCTGGGTTAAAACAACAGTCCTTGCAACAGTGTCCTATGTTGGATCGAGAGATTAGGTTGCACACCCCGAAGCAGCAGATGAATCAAGCCCACATACGCGCGGCAGCGGTCTTGATACATCTGCTGCTTCGGGGTGTGCAACCTAATCTAACCCGGCTTGAAACAACGTTCCTTGCTACATTATCCTATTTAAAAAGTAAAAGTGGCAACGCCGAGATGATTGCGTCCGCACACTTTTTGTCACGTGACCAGAAATTTACGAGCAGTTGCGTCAAATGTGTCAATTCTTAGGACAACAAAAACACGAATATTTATTGAACCAGGCAGCATAGAAGCTTCATTTTTGCTTTCCGATCTTAGTAAAGCAGTGCCAAAGACGATTAACAACAATTACACCAGGCAAAAAGTCAGCAACTCTTAGTTTAAAAAAAAACCGTATTCTGCACCTTACCCCAGTTTTTACCACCTCTTCAAACTGTCAAACTATCAACAACAATACTGTCAACTGTCAAAATTTATCAAACTATAAGTTCTTACTAGTTAAAACTAGAAATAACTAATGGCATTCTAAAACCACAACCCATACAGACCAAATTTTTAGTAAAAAACTTTATTTTGATATCTATTTCGTCAGTTTTGATATTTGCATTGACATTCTATTTGTAAAGTTCTGACCTTTATTTTAACAGTTTTGAAATTAATTTTGACACTAACCTAAAATTTATTATGACAGTTAATAATATTTATATTACAGTTATTATTTATTATCATTTATATAACAATAACAGTAATATTTATTTTAAAAAGAATCGCATCAATCAAATCACATCGTATCTGTATCATCTAAAAACAAAAGAAAAACGCATTCTTACTAAGCTTTAGTAAATAGCGAATAATTATCAATTCAAATGATTTGGTTTTCGAATCAATGTTGTAAACCAGGGCTGTCAAACACGCGAGCTCACTTTTTGGGGCGCGCGGAGCGGGCCTCTAAATATATAAATTACCCTCAAATAAGAAATATGCACAATTCTTGCATTTACGATAAAATACAAATGAAATAACGTGAAACGAGACCGTTGATTACGCGGACGATCTGGGCCTAGTAGTCACAGCAAAAGAGGAGAGTTACAAGAGAAGCGATACAAGAGTGGATGATCGCGAACCGCTTGGAAATAGCACCGGACAAAAATTAATTGGGAGGAAGAAATGCGGCCTGGTGGTATTTGCACTGGGTGGTAGAAGAATACGCCCACAGAAGCACTTGAAATATCTGGGAATCGTTTCCGACGAAAAGTTAACCTTCGGGAGGCACATAGAAGAGGCTGGCGCCAAAGCGTACAACAGGATATACAACCTATTGAGAATACTCCTGAGAGCCGGAGAAGCATCGGAAAATAAAAGAAGAGTACTGGCATCCGTCGTGAACAACGTTGTTCTGTACGGGGCACCGATGTGGCAAAGGCATAGGGAAGCCCTGAAAAGGGCGCAAGGGAAGATCACCATTAGGGTAGTTTGCGCATACAGAACTGTCGGGACTGAGGCGGTGCGCATGCTGGTAAGGCTGATCCCGATAGAGCTACTGAAGGAGAGAACCAGCATTGCGGATCGCATGCACGGCAAGGAGGAAAATGATGCACGGAATATAAAAGAAGAAAAAAGGCGTAGAACGATCCAAAAGTGGCAGGAGTCGTGAGAAAAAGACAGGTCTAAATGGACTTACAGGCTAATACCAGCAAGGGCGCGTTTACATTACTTGTGGCCCTAGGCGCAAAGTGACTATGTGGCCCTAGTCTAGGGAGTCCCAATTCTCAATATGCGAGATTATAGTAAAACCACTTTAAAAAATAACAATTAGGTACGTAAGAGTATTTATTTTACGATATGTGTATCGTACAAAGTTTTACCTACAATATAAATTAATAATTTACTTAGATTTATAAAAAAAGTAATAATTTGATAAATGTCAAGCATGACTTTTAATAATTAATCAATGAAATATAAATATTTCAATCGCGAATTGTTATGACATTTTTTCTATTTTGCGTCTGTAATGGACTTTTTTTTTAAAATGGACTCAAAGTAATGGACTCATAGGGGTCCAAAAGGGTAGTGCATGCGTCATACACGATGCTGCTTCCAGATAGCGTCGCATAGCCTCTCCTACCCAATCCCGACTCTCACCTCTCCGTGGTGGACCCTAGTAACCTGAGCAATCCTACCGGAGATCGGGTAACCAACCCCGGTGGAAGGTAGGATCAGGGCTAATGAGAGCGGAAGAAATGGCCCTCCGAAAAGGGAGTTGGGCATGGGGCTAACTACCCTATACCTATAAAAAAAACCATATAGGTACGAATACCCTAATTTTGCCTCGGATTGGACGGCTTAAAGGACGACGACTCCAGCAAAGAGATAAGGACATGATTTTGGGAACATGGAATATTAGAACGCTGTACCAAGCGGGAGCCCTAGACGCGACACTTAGAGAAATTAACCAGAGGAAGACCACGTCGTCGATGGGCAGAAAATGTCGAGAAAGATGCGGAACAAATTCTACAAAACCGAAATTGGGAAAATGCAGCCAGAAGTAGAGAGAGCTGACAGTCGGCACAGCTGACAGTGTCAGGTTGGCACTGACAGTCAGTGTCAAATTTTCAACGAGATAGTTTTGAGGTTATGTGATGTGTGGAAATCGCGAATACAAATTAATTTTCGCGAATTAAATTTCATTAACAATACAAAAAATAACAACAATGCAATGATACTTCTTTAGTTTTTTTTTCTGAATATTTTTTTCACAATGCAAAGTGCCAATTTATTCACTACGCTTTGTCAAATTTTGCCGCTTATTGTCGTTAACCGCCAAAAGTTGGGTTAACAAAAGTTGGGATTAAGGTAAAAACCATGTTTAGATGGAAATTTGTGGGTCCCTAAAATCAGAGGCCCTAGGCGCGCGCCTAGTGCGCCTAGGCCTAAAAACGCCGCTGGATACCAGACGTTAAGCCCAGGCTGGAGAGGAAACATGGGCAGCTGACCTATCACCTGGCAATGGCTCTGATGGGCCATGGTAGTGTCCAAAGGTATTGGAAAAGAATAGGCAAAACGACGTCGGAAAATTGTCCGTATTGTAACAGGGAACCAGAATCGGCCGAGCATACCTTGTTCAGTGTGGTATTGTGGTATTTATAGTGCGGCTCTCCAAACCGCATTTTTTTAAGCGGCCCTTCGGACACTTCTTCACACACTTCTGCACTTCGTCACACACAACTAGTTTTATCTAAATTTGATATCTAACTCCACTCTTCTAACAAAACTACTTTTTAACTAGAAATGTCAAATGTTAAGAAAATGACATTAGAATAAAACGTATTTACAAAACTAATTTACATTTAGTCAATTCTAACATTTTTTAAATTTATTTTAGTTTTAAAATGAATTTTGACAGTTTTGACAATTATTGTGACAGTTTTGATAATCCCTGTGACAAGTTTGACTTTAGGTTAGGTTTTTTAGGTTAGGTTAGGTTAGGTTAGATTTTTATTAGGTTAGATTTTTACTAGACAGACAAGACTATACAAAAAATGCGGTTTGGAGAGCCAAACTTGGAGAGAGTGACAGTTTTGATAATCCCTGTGACAAGTTTGACGTTAGGTTAGGTTTTTTAGGTTAGGTAACTATCAAAACATAGTTTCACATTTCTTATTGACAGTTTTGACTTTTAGTTCTGACGTTATTATCATCACTTCTGTATCATACAAATCACATCGTATCTATATCATCCAGAAACAAATGAAATCGTTATCGTTATTTATTTATTATCATCACCTGCGCATATTTCCATGATCAAAAAAAACAAATGAAAAGCGCATTATAACTACGCGTTAGTAAACACCCAAACAATTAATAATTCAAAAAATTATTTGGTTTTTAAATTTCTTGTAGAAACTAGTTTTAACTAATCGCTTGCTATTATAGATATTTGAAATCTAACGCCACTCGGCTAACACAACTAGTTTTCACCGGTTAAAAGTAGAAATTAATTTAAAAACTAGTTTACACTAGTCACCCCGGGTTTTAATCACAAAATACGAAGAACTCATCATTTATTCAAGATTATTCCGTCTTGAGCTGATTTTTCAACGGGTTTCACATAATCGCTTTACTTTTGTAACTCGATATCTAACGCCATTTAATCACAACCAGACCATAATCTGACCAGCGAAATCAATATTTTCCGTGACATTAATGAATTTTTAAACGCAATCGTTCCATTCACACGTTTATCTACGATCTAATCGATGGAATTAATACCTCCATGACCGACCACCATTTACACATTGTTTTATACTTTAATACTTTCCCTTGAAATTAAATATCTCGAACGTATTGCATTTAAAAACCAGACTGAGAGATTGAGACTCGACCGGCAAGACCAGACTGACAAGACTAGACAGACAAGACTAGACATACAAGACTAGACAGACAAGACTAGACAGACAAGACTAGACAGATAAGACAGACAAGTCAATGTCGAATGTTGTCTGTCTTGATGGTCTTCCTAATTTGATCGGGTGCAGCTGCCAGCTTAAAGCAAACAAGAAATGGTTCCCTCAGAAAATGATTATTAAATAAAGATTATAATGCCATGTGATCATAAGATAGTTAATCAATATTATTTTCCGCGCTGACAGAGTAATCACCAAAACCAACAATGGGGTGTACAAATTACACCGGCCGTGCTCAACCCATCTCCAGTAACTTCGGGTTACGGGTTAATGGAACTACCCAACATGTCCAAAATTGCTCGGTTCAAGAGTTGCCAATTATTTGTCAAAATCCACCGAAATCACAGAATGCTTTCAGTAGTTTTACGACTCCGAACGTTTCGTTTCGTAACCGCGGATCCGCTTTGAAGTCTCCGATTTGATCTCGTGGTAGCGCCCTCGATCATATAATTGTAATTAATTACCTTCATTCTTGTTATTCGAGGATTTTATTGCCTTAACAAGAAGTCGATTGAGAAATGGTTTCGTGGGAAATGACGGATTCGAGTTCAACGTCTTGACTACTCTTGTCTTATCTCAGCTTATCCTGCCCTTTAGAAAGACTTTATATCTTCTTTTTTGATAAGACTTTCCTTTAGAAAGACTTTCTTTCTTCTCCTTTTAGGAAGAATTTCTATCAATTCTATAACGGAGTGTAAGTTAAAAAGTCGTGACGGTGGGGCCGTGAAATGCGCCAGCTGAATCAGTTTTATGGGGTAAAAACAAACAGTGAGATAAGACGCGCTCGGTGAGACCGTCATTACGGAACTAGGTGAAGATGATTATAGTTTTTAAAAGTTTCGCCTGCGGTCGGATCGCATTAGGATCTCCGCTCGTTTCGGGTCCCACAGGGTTTACGTACGGGACGCGACCTCCGGAATGCAAATTGAAACAATATTTCATGGCACGTCTACAACACGGCCCACATCGATTATAATTTTATAATAAGACAGAAGAGATTCTAGTCTTGTCTAGTCTAGTCGGATTTGTTTAATCTCGAGTGAAATGGGAGAGTAAATAATTAAATCATTGATAGATTCCCAAATCTATAATCATTCGATAATTATAATTTTCCCGATGATTTCTTTCTAGTAATAGGTATGACTAGGAGGATGAAAAAAGGTCCAATAAATCTTCATGAACCACGAGACACCAATTTATACCAGCTCACGTCCCTTAATATGTATATCTTAATCCTGTGGGTAGGCAGTCAGGTATACCTATATCAATATTTGAATCCGTGGACCCCCCAGATGGACGGCGGGCGAGAGAGAGAGAGGGAGCGGAACGCGCAACCCATTATTATGACGGTCCGGCCCCCTCCGTGAGCACCTTGTTAGCGAAATCATCGGCGGCCGCGGGCCCCCCTGACCTTCCCTTCAACCGAATGTTATTACTTCATTTTTTTTTTTGTTTCACTCGATATTTTCCTCGCCGTTTTGGCTCTCATTACAAATTGTTCCTGCGCTTCTCTCGGGATGGAAATAATTGGAAATGGATTTCAAATATCTCAATTATAGTTTGGATCAATTAATTAATACCTTGAGAATGAGTTATTACAGACTTATACTGTATAAGTTGCTTAATAGAAACCAAGTTATATTTCATGGATTAATAAACTAGTATTGTACAGAGACATGACGAGATACCTACTCCAATCTCGTCATGCCATGTCGTACTATCTCCTATCTAGATACAAGACTAAACATGGAACAGAGATAAGATTAGACGAAACAGAGTTTTTAGAAACAAGAAAAGTAATCGTACTTTGATATCTAGATGTCACTTTGTTAGCCAAGTCATAAAAGTGGTTATTTAATGGTTTTTTATTATTCATGCGTTGAAAGTACTATCCTGGCGCACGTTTTTTAGTGCGACAAATGCCATTTTTTGTTGTATTACCACAACTCTTGGGTAACGCAAGAAAATATTGAATATCGCTAAGTTACATTAAAAAAACAAATAAATAAATAAAATAAAGACAATCAAGACCTCAATATTAAAAAAGTGACGTGAAGTGACAGAATTTTTTTGTAATTTATCAAGCGAATGTGTTAAAAGTACTATCTTGGCGCACGTTTTTCAGTGCAACAAATGCCATTTTTTGTTGCATTACCACATAACTTGGGTAACGCACGATAATATTCAATATCGCTAAGTTACATTAAAAAACACAATTAAATAAATAACATAAAGACAATCAAGACCTCAATATTTAAAAAGTGACGTAAAAGTGACAAAATTTCTTTTAAATTTGTCAAGCGAATGTGTTGAAAGTACTATCTTGGCGTACGTTTTTCAGTGCGACAAATGCCATTTTTGGTTGTATTACCACATAACTTGGGTAACGCACGATCATATTCAATGTCGCTAGTTATATTAAAAAAATAATTAAATAAATAACATAAAGACAATCAAGACTTCAATATTACAAAAGTGACGTGAAAATGACAGAATTTTTTGTTTAATTTGTCAAGGGAATGTGTTAAAAGTACTATCTTGGTGCACGTTTTTCAGTGCGACAAATGCCATTTTTGGTTATATTACCACATAACTTGGGTAACGCACGATAATATTCAATATCGCTAAGTTACCTTAAAAAACAATGAAATAAATAAAATAAAGGCAATCAAGACCTTAATATTAAAAAAAGTGACGTAAAGTTACAGATTTTTTTTTTAATTTGTCAAGCGAATGTGCTCACTTCGTTCGTGCGACCAATTTCGCTGTCGCGTCCAATTGACAACTTACCGCCCTAGTTGCAAAATTGACTATTCTAAATTCAAATATAATTGCTTTTAGGATACAATAAAAATGTTGGAAATCGAGAGGAAATCGATAAAATCGAATGTTTATTTATTGGAAATATGGAATTTGTCTTGATTGGGATTAACGAGGTCGCCGAATCACCATAATGTCGAAATCCAATGATTCTCGAAATATTTCTTCACATCAAAGTTATTTTTATCGCGGTCGGAAAGTGGTCTAATTGAGTGGTCCATCGAGATGTTAAACAAGAGAAGTTAATCGATAAAATCAAATGTTTATTTAACACTAATCTGAAGTTGATAGTCAAGATCAAACAGGATCAAACAAGATCAACCCAAACCAGACAAGACCAAACAAGACCTGAGAAGTCCAGACAAGCTCAGACAAGAAAAACAAGACCAGGGATGTCCAAACAAGCAGAGACAAGCGCAGACAAGCTTAGACAATCCCAGACAAGCCATGGCAAGACCAGACAAGACAAAACACGACCTGAAAAGTCCTGATAAAACAATAGTATTGGTGGACTGTTTAGGGTAATTAGGTGATCATCGATCATGCTAGGCTATACGAGTTGTAAACGAGACGACACGACAACTACAACTAAAGGTCGATTCCCATATGCGCGACACTCAGCTACGCGACGTCGTGCGACATCGCCTGTCAAATAATGATTACATTGTTTTAAATGGGCACTTCGCATAGTGAGAACGTGCCCATTTAAAACAATGTAATCATTATTTGACAGGCGATGTCGCGTGACGTCGCGTAGCTGAGTGTCGCGTATATGAGAATCGGCCTTAAATGGGACGATCGACGGTGAAAAATGAAAAAGACATCGTTTCTAGAGTTCACTTAACGCATGTACGGAACCGATTGATGGATTAATTATTACGGCACGTTAACAATGTAAAACGTAATACAACAAAAAATTTCATTTGTCGAACTGAAAAACGTGCGCCAAGATAGTACTTTTAACACATTCACTTGACAAATTAAAAAAAAATTCTGTCACTTTCACGTCAATTTTTTAATATCGAGGTCTTGATTGTCTATATTTCATTTATTTAATTGTTTTTTTTATATAACTTAGCGATATTAAATATTTTCGTGCATTACCCAAGTTATGTGGTAATACAACCAAAAATGACATTTGTCACACTGAAAACCGTGCGCCAAGATAGTACTTTTAACGCATGAGTATTAAAAAAACCATTAAATAACAACTTGGCTAACAAAATGACATTTAGATATAAAAGTAATCAAATCCTGTTTCGTCTGATCTTACAAGATTACACGCTCGTGAGGACATCACCAGTCTAGTCCAGCCTACAGGATTGAAAGATGATCTAGTCTTGTCTAATACTGTCTAATCTTCTGTAATCTGGTGCTGTCTTGTCTAATTGTGTCTAGTCTTGTATAGTCCTATGTTACCTGCTATTAAGAAATTGTTAGAGATGTAGATGTTAATCAAAATGTTAAGAGAGGTTTGTTGCGAATCGATGAGGTGGTTCGTGTCGGCGGTAATCCCACGCAGTGGATGCGGTCAGATGGATCCGGTGGATGGAGCCGGCCAGTCGGATTCGTGGCGAGTCCATTTGTTAGCGGTCTCACTCCGTGGGTGGCATTAGCGCTGCCTTTTGTTTCGAACTAGCTACCATCGCCATTATATCAACACGCATTCATCTCTATAATACTGCACGAGAACGCAAACCAGCCTGGAAGCGTCCTCTACGGTGTGATCCGTTAGTCTTGTCTGTCTAGTCTTGTCTGTCTAGTCTTGTCTGTCTAGTCTTGTCTGTCTAGTCTTGTCTGTCTAGTCTTGTCTGTCTAGTCTTGTCTGTCTAGTCTTGTCTGTCTAGTCTTGTCTGTCTAGTCTTGTCTGTCTAGTCTTGTCTGTCTAGTCTTGTCTGTCTAGTCTTGTCTATCTAGTCTTGTCTGTCTAGTCTTGTCTGTCTAGTCTTGTCTGTCTAGTCTTGTCTGTCTAGCCTTGTCTGTCTAGTCTTGTCTGTCTAGTCTTGTCTGTCTAGTCTTGTCTGTCTAGTCTTGTCTGTCTAGTCTTGTCTGTCTAGTCTTGTCTGTCTAGTCTTGTCTGTCTAGTCTTGTCTGTCTAGTCTGTCTAGTCTTGTCTGTCTAGTCTTGTCTGTCTAGTCTTGTCTATCTAGTCTTGTCTGTCTAGTCTTGTCTGTCTAGTCTTGTCTGTCTAGTCTTGTCTGTCTAGCCTTGTCTGTCTAGTCTTGTCTGTCTAGTCTTGTCTGTCTAGTCTTGTCTGTCTAGTCTTGTCTGTCTAGTCTTGTCTGTCTAGTCTTGTCTGTCTAGTCTTGTCTGTCTAGTCTTGTCTGTCTAGTCTTGTCTGTCTAGTCTTGTCTGTCTAGTCTTGTCTGTCTAGTCTTGTCTGTCTAGTCTTGTCTGTCTAGTCTTGTCTGTCTAGTCTTGTCTGTCTAGTCTTGTCTGTCTAGTCTTGTCTGTCTAGTCTTGTCTGTCTAGTCTTGTCTGTCTAGTCTTGTCTGTCTAGTCTTGTCTGTCTAGTCTTGTCTGTCTAGTCTTGTCTGTCTAGTCTTGTCTGTCTAGTCTTGTCTGTCTAGTCTTGTCTGTCTAGTCTTGTCTGTCTAGTCTTGTCTGTCTAGTCTTGTCTGTCTAGTCTTGTCTGTCTAGTCTTGTCTGTCTAGTCTTGTCTGTCTAGTCTTGTCTGTCTAGTCTTGTCTGTCTAGTCTTGTCTGTCTAGTCTTGTCTGTCTAGTCTTGTCTGTCTAGTCTTGTCTGTCTAGTCTTGTCTGTCTAGTCTTGTCTGTCTAGTCTTGTCTGTCTAGTCTTGTCTGTCTAGTCTTGTCTGTCTAGTCTTGTCTGTCTAGTCTTGTCTGTCTAGTCTTGTCTGTCTAGTCTTGTCTGTCTAGTCTTGTCTGTCTAGTCTTGTCTGTCTAGTCTTGTCTGTCTAGTCTTGTCTGTCTAGTCTTGTCTGTCTAGTCTTGTCTGTCTAGTCTTGTCTGTCTAGTCTTGTCTGTCTAGTCTTGTCTGTCTAGTCTTGTCTGTCTAGTCTTGTCTGTCTAGTCTTGTCTGTCTAGTCTTGTCTGTCTAGTCTTGTCTGTCTAGTCTTGTCTGTCTAGTCTTGTCTGTCTAGTCTTGTCTGTCTAGTCTTGTCTGTCTAGTCTTGTCTGTCTAGTCTTGTCTGTCTAGTCTTGTCTGTCTAGTCTTGTCTGTCTAGTCTTGTCTGTCTAGT
The DNA here is from genome assembly GCA_944588485.1 of Phosphuga atrata. Lineage (NCBI taxonomy): Eukaryota > Metazoa > Arthropoda > Insecta > Coleoptera > Silphidae > Phosphuga > Phosphuga atrata. The sequence goes on along the minus strand of OX155904.1, from coordinate 9,598,146 downwards.
CTTGTCTGTCTAGTCTTGTCTGTCTAGTCTTGTCTGTCTAGTCTTGTCTGTCTAGTCTTGTCTGTCTAGTCTTGTCTGTCTAGTCTTGTCTGTCTAGTCTTGTCTGTCTAGTCTTGTCTGTCTAGTCTTGTCTGTCTAGTCTTGTCTATCTAGTCTTGTCTGTCTAGTCTTGTCTGTCTAGTCTTGTCTGTCTAGTCTTGTCTGTCTAGTCTTGTCTGTCTAGTCTTGTCTGTCTAGTCTTGTCTGTCTAGTCTTGTCTGTCTAGTCTTGTCTGTCTAGTCTGTCTAGTCTTGTCTGTCTAGTCTTGTCTGTCTAGTCTTGTCTGTCTAGTCTTGTCTGTCTAGTCTTGTCTGTCTAGTCTTGTCTGTCTAGTCTTGTCTGTCTAGTCTTGTCTGTCTAGTCTTGTCTGTCTAGTCTTGTCTGTCTGTCCTCCTCGGTGGTGTAGTTGACAACATACCCGCCTTTCAATGCGGGAGACCCGGGTTCGATTCCTGGTCGGGGAGACAACAACTAGGGCGGTTTTTCAGAAAACCGTCCGGGCTTCCCACCCTGAATGAATGCAAAATATGCGATACCAGGGTGGCGCATACTAAAAGCCAAGGTGGAATAGAGGGTTTAGTGAGAGCTTCCCCCGATAATAACAGTCTTGTCTGTCTTGTCTTGTCTGTCTAGTCTTGTCTGTCTAGTCTTGTCTGTCTAGTCTTGTCTGTCTAGTCTTGTCTGTCTAGTCTTGTCTGTCTAGTCTTGTCTGTCTAGTCTTGTCTGTCTAGTCTTGTCTGTCTAGTCTTGTCTGTCTAGTCTTGTCTGTCTAGTCTTGTCTGTCTAGTCTTGTCTGTCTAGTCTTGTCTGTCTAGTCTTGTCTGTCTAGTCTTGTCTGTCTAGTCTTGTCTGTCTAGTCTTGTCTGTCTAGTCTTGTCTGTCTAGTCTTGTCTGTCTAGTCTTGTCTGTCTAGTCTTGTCTGTCTAGTCTTGTCTGTCTAGTCTTGTCTGTCTAGTCTTGTCTGTCTAGTCTTGTCTGTCTAGTCTTGTCTGTCTAGTCTTGTCTGTCTAGTCTTGTCTGTCTAGTCTTGTCTGTCTAGTCTTGTCTGTCTAGTCTTGTCTGTCTAGTCTTGTCTGTCTAGTCTTGTCTGTCTAGTCTTGTCTGTCTAGTCTTGTCTGTCTAGTCTTGTCTGTCTAGTCTTGTCTGTCTAGTCTTGTCTGTCTAGTCTTGTCTGTCTAGTCTTGTCTGTCTAGTCTTGTCTGTCTAGTCTTGTCTGTCTAGTCTTGTCTGTCTAGTCTTGTCTGTCTAGTCTTGTCTGTCTAGTCTTGTCTGTCTAGTCTTGTCTGTCTAGTCTTGTCTGTCTAGTCTTGTCTGTCTAGTCTTGTCTGTCTAGTCTTGTCTGTCTAGTCTTGTCTGTCTAGTCTTGTCTGTCTAGTCTTGTCTGTCTAGTCTTGTCTGTCTAGTCTTGTCTGTCTAGTCTTGTCTGTCTAGTCTTGTCTGTCTAGTCTTGTCTGTCTAGTCTTGTCTGTCTAGTCTTGTCTGTCTAGTCTTGTCTGTCTAGTCTTGTCTGTCTAGTCTTGTCTGTCTAGTCTTGTCTGTCTAGTCTTGTCTGTCTAGTCTTGTCTGTCTAGTCTTGTCTGTCTAGTCTTGTCTGTCTAGTCTTGTCTGTCTAGTCTTGTCTGTCTAGTCTTGTCTGTCTAGTCTTGTCTGTCTAGTCTTGTCTGTCTAGTCTTGTCTGTCTAGTCTTGTCTGTCTAGTCTTGTCTGTCTAGTCTTGTCTGTCTAGTCTTGTCTGTCTAGTCTTGTCTGTCTAGTCTTGTCTGTCTAGTCTGTCTAGTCTTGTCTGTCTAGTCTTGTCTGTCTAGTCTTGTCTGTCTAGTCTTGTCTGTCTAGTCTTGTCTGTCTAGTCTTGTCTGTCTAGTCCTGTCTGTATAGTCTTGTCTGTCTAGACTTGTCTGTCTAGTCTTGTCTGTCTAGTCTTGTCTGTCTGTCCTCCTCGGTGGTGTAGTTGACAACATACCCGCCTTTCAATGCGGGAGACCCGGGTTCGATTCCTGGTCGGGGAGACAACAACTAGGGCGGTTTTTCAGTAAACCGTCCGGGCTGCCCACCCTGAATGAATGCAAAATATGCGATACCAGGGTGGCGCATACTAAAAGCCAAGGTGGAATAGAGGGTTTAGTGAGAGCTTCCCCCGATAATAACAGTCTTGTCTGTCTAGTCTTGTCTGTCTAGTCTTGTCTGTCTAGTCTTGTCTGTCTAGTCTTGTCTGTCTAGTCTTGTCTGTCTAGTCTTGTCTGTCTAGTCTTGTCTGTCTAGTCTTGTCTGTCTAGTCTTGTCTGTCTAGTCTTGTCTGTCTAGTCTTGTCTGTCTAGTCTTGTCTGTCTAGTCTTGTCTGTCTAGTCTTGTCTGTCTAGTCTTGTCTGTCTAGTCTTGTCTGTCTAGTCTTGTCTGTCTAGTCTTGTCTGTCTAGTCTTGTCTGTCTAGTCTTGTCTGTCTAGTCTTGTCTGTCTAGTCTTGTCTGTCTAGTCTTGTCTGTCTAGTCTTGTCTGTCTAGTCTTGTCTGTCTAGTCTTGTCTGTCTAGTCTTGTCTGTCTAGTCTTGTCTGTCTAGTCTTGTCTGTCTAGTCTTGTCTGTCTAGTCTTGTCTGTCTAGTCTTGTCTGTCTAGTCTTGTCTATCTAGTCTTGTCTGTCTAGTCTTGTCTGTCTAGTCTTGTCTGTCTAGTCTTGTCTGTCTAGTCTTGTCTGTCTAGTCTTGTCTGTCTAGTCTTGTCTGTCTAGTCTTGTCTGTCTAGTCTTGTCTGTCTAGTCTTGTCTGTCTAGTCTTGTCTGTCTAGTCTTGTCTGTCTAGTCTTGTCTGTCTAGTCTTGTCTGTCTAGTCTTGTCTGTCTAGTCTTGTCTGTCTAGTCTTGTCTGTCTAGTCTTGTCTGTCTAGTCTTGTCTGTCTAGTCTTGTCTGTCTAGTCTTGTCTGTCTAGTCTTGTCTGTCTAGTCTTGTCTGTCTAGTCTTGTCTGTCTAGTCTTGTCTGTCTAGTCTTGTCTGTCTAGTCTTGTCTGTCTAGTCTTGTCTGTCTAGTCTGTCTAGTCTTGTCTGTCTAGTCTTGTCTGTCTAGTCTTGTCTGTCTAGTCTTGTCTGTCTAGTCTTGTCTGTCTAGTCTTGTCTGTCTAGTCTTGTCTGTCTAGTCTTGTCTGTCTGTCCTCCTCGGTGGTGTAGTTGACAACATACCCGCCTTTCAATGCGGGAGACCCGGGTTCGATTCCTGGTCGGGGAGACAACAACTAGGGCGGTTTTTCAGTAAACCGTCCGGGCTGCCCACCCTGAATGAATGCAAAATATGCGATACCAGGGTGGCGCATACTAAAAGCCAAGGTGGAATAGAGGGTTTAGTGAGAGCTTCCCCCGATAATAACAGTCTTGTCTGTCTAGTCTTGTCTGTCTAGTCTTGTCTGTCTAGTCTTGTCTGTCTAGTCTTGTCTGTCTAGTCTTGTCTGTCTAGTCTTGTCTGTCTAGTCTTGTCTGTCTAGTCTTGTCTGTCTAGTCTTGTCTGTCTAGTCTTGTCTGTCTAGTCTTGTCTGTCTAGTCTTGTCTGTCTAGTCTTGTCTGTCTAGTCTTGTCTGTCTAGTCTTGTCTGTCTAGTCTTGTCTGTCTAGTCTTGTCTGTCTATTATACGTGGATATTAGTCTATTATTTTAATTACGCAGCGATCAGGTAATGCCTCGTCGTCGCTTATTATTTACTGTGTGCGGTTTTCGTGTACCTGTGAGAACGTGCGAAATAACCTCTTCTTGTTTTACAGCCGAGCAATTGAAACATCGCGACTGGCGTGCAACTAATCAAACGCTCGATCCGTGTAATCCTACTCCACACCGACTAATCCCATCATATCTAATGAATTTCACATGTCAAAACGAAATTAAATAATCGCAATAATTTGTATTTGAATAGATCAAACAAACTTAAGGCACCAGTAGCATCAAACAGACTAGACATCTTTCTTAAATTATCTATTCATTCACGTTTTGTTTACATTCCAGACTTTAACTTTATGTATTAAGAGTTTGGTAGGTATATCTAGGTTTGACGATTAATGTTAGAGGAATGGATCAGGAATTCTAAACCAGATTTGAGGTTGTATAAGTAGATAACATGATTGTTATAAAAAGAGGCGAGTTGACCGTTGTCGATAATAAATAAGAAATTCCTGCAGCGATTTCGTTCGGAGATAGATAAACAGTCGATTAGTGTTCCCGTGCTCGGAGCAGGTGAATGCGAGATTTCGCGTCTCGGGCTGGCCGGGCCCGGTTCTCTGTGGGGCCGGTTTTTCGGGTGGAATTCGAAACATCTGTAGGCTGGCGCCAGCGAGCGGGCCCCTACGACGCTCGCCCCGACCCGTCCGCTCCATAATTCATAATCTGAACGCGAGGGGTTTTCGGTAATTACTCGCGCGCTTTTCCCCGCAAACGAGAAAACATTTATTGGGATTCACTCGAGGTGGAAATATGTTAATCTTGGCGACTTGGTGGTCTTGTGTTCGGCAATAACGCCTTATTAACGGGCAGAAATTGTTATGCATCGCTTCGCTTAACTCCATGTAATTTGGTATTTGCATATCAACGTTTTGTTTTTGTAATGCAATTATATTCTTTACTTATTTTACGAAGTTTCAAATCAGTTCTAATCACACCTTTACTCCGTCAAAAACGATTCAAAAACGGATAAGATTAGGTGAGTAAGACCACACAGACAAGCCTAAACAAAATGAACTAGTAGATTAGTTCATCAATTGGTTTAATTGGGCAGGCGGGCAGCGGTCAATTGGAATGTGTTTTCTGCGGTCGTCGGAGATGTCGGTGTTTGCTTCAGTTTATTTTGCATACATATTACACATTAACCTCATCAATACGATTGGCTCTCATCACCTCTGACCCCGAGCTACGCTGTAGGTCCGAGCTCTTAACAAACGAGACGGGAACCAAGGAAATTGAAATTCTACAAAACCCCATGGATTAATCACTTCAACATCATTACTAGATTAACCAATTTAAAAAAGTTTTAACTGCATGCTCGCTAGTCTTGTCTATCTAGTCTTATTTAGTCTAGTCTTGTCTATTTGTCTTGCCTCTTTAGGCTAGCCTGTCTAGCTTTGTTTGTCTAGTCTACATAGTCTTGTGCGTCTAGTTTAGTCTGTCTAATCTTGCCTACCTAGTAATGTTTATCTAGTTTTGTGTACCTAGACTTGTCTGTCTAGTCTTGTATGTTTAGTCTCCTCGGTCCAGTCTTGCCCGTCTAGTCTTGTATGTCATCTGTCTAGTCTTGTATGTCGTCTGTTTAGTCTTGTCTGTCTAGTCTTGTCTGCCAAGTCTTATGTATTTAGTCTTGTCTGTCTAATCTTGTATGTATAGTCTTGTCTAGTCTATATTAACTAAACTAGACTAGCTACTAGCCACATGGTTAGTCTTAATCTCTCCGTCTGTTATTTTTCTTTAAGTTTTGACTACTAAGACTAATTTACTTAGCCTAGCCTAGTGGTTATTAAGGAATCAGTGGAACAATAATTCCTTTGTTTAATCTGTTTGATATAACAAAGTAATTTACATTAACAGCCACGTTTATTAGTCTATACCAGCTGAACTAGACTAGCTACAGCCACATGTTTAGTCTTAACCTCTTTGTCTGTCTCCGTAGTCTTGTCTGTCTAATCTTGTCTATTTAGTCTTATGTCGTCTGTCTAGTCTTCTCTGTCCAGTCTTGTCTGCCTAACGTTGTGTGTCTAGTCTTGTCTGTCGAATCTTGACTGTTAAATAGTAACATTTGTATATTTTCCTCAAAGATTATAATTTCTAGGAAATCATTGTATACATATCAACAAAATTGACATCATTAGTATAACTTATCATTCTATAAAAAACTTTCTTAAAAACAACTTCTTTACTGGCAAACACCACGACTGACACTGTGGTGTTTGCCAGTGTAGTAGTTGTTTTTAACCCTTAACCACCTGCCATACGTCTCAGGTGAGAAAATTACTGCTGCTTTGGGTCTGATAGACGTATGTCAGGTGGTTAGGTGTTAGTTTTTTATAGAAAGATAAGTTATTAATGGTGTCAACTTTGTAGACGATATGTATACAATGATTTCCTAAAAATTATAATCTTTGAAGAAAAGATACAAATGTTACTATTTAATATTATCAAAATCTTCAAACTCAACAATATATAAATAATTAATCTTGTCTGTCTAGAGGAGGAATGCAAATGAACTGGGCAGCAGAAATGATTGTCGTCCTACTAAACCAAAGAGTGCAACCTACATTAGTAGGGAAAGATGGTTCGTTCTGGAGCCTCCACCTCCACTTCCGTTATATTGTTGTTTGGTTTAATTGATAGCACCTTATCTCGCTCAACCTTGTCACTGTGGTTTGCAGACTAATCAGCAGATTTTGCAAAACGAGTTTAATGCCGGTTATCTCATACGAGCCAGTTGGTTTTGTTTTCCACTCGCGTATTTCAAATAGATTATTACGATCTTCTTCAATATTTGGAATAGAATTGTATGTGTGAAATCCTAAGCAATATAATGTGTCAGGGCCTAATTCTATCGGTGGGTGATAATTCACAGAGAGCACATTCGTGGCAATTTGCAGTGTGAATGTCTGAGACATGACTAATGGATTTATATAGTTGATATTGGTTTTAAGACCTGATTAAAAGCTGAGTAAAGCTGATTAAACCTGTAGCGTGGGGTTACATAGACCTCACACCCTGTTTAGCGTGGGGCTACATAGACCTCACACCCTGTTAGCGTCGAGTTACATAGACCTCACACTCTTGTAGTGTATTAGAGCTGATTAAAAGCTGATTAGATGTGATTAATGCCGATTAGAGCTGTTTAAAGCTGGTTAAAAGCTGATTAGAGCTGATTAAAGCTGTTTAAGTGCTGATTAAAGCTGTTTACCTCTGTTTAAGAGCTGATTAAAGCTGATTAAATGCTGATTAAAAGCTGATTAGAAGCTGATTAAGTTTGATTAAAGCCGATTAAAGCTTTTTAAAGCTAGTTAAAAGCTGATTAGAAACCGATTATACCCTTTCTACCGCAATACCCCGTCATAGCTGTTTAACTTTGTTTAAGAGCTGATTAAAGTTGATTAAAGCTGATTAAAAGCTGATTAAAAGCTGACAAGAAGCCGATTATACCCTTTCTATTGCAATACCCCATCATATATGCAACCTTATCATTTTCTTGAGAATTAGTATTTAGGCGGCCGGAAGTGGAGGTGGAGGCTCTAGAACGAACCATCTTTCCATACTTACATTCATAAGGGGGAACTCAAGCTCCATAATAGACCTCACCTTCTCTACAAGTAGTATTTCTAGCAAGATACCAGACTGGGGAGTTTTGGATAAGGAAACAATGAGCGGTCACCGATACATAGCGTACAAAATAGGAAAAATGAGGGAGTACAAAAAAATAATCCTGTACAGGAAAACAGGTTGGAATGTTAAACACATAGATGAAGTAAAAATTAAACGCGTACTGTCACAGGAAATTGGACGTTCAAAAACGCGGGCGAACTTGTAAATGTTGTGAGTAAGGTATGTGACGCAACGCTTAAGAAAAGAGGGAAACCAACAAGGAAAAAAATGGTATACTGGTGGAGCGAAGAAATTGCAAGCTTAAAGACTTCATGTATCGCAGCACGAAGAAAGTGCCAGCGACAGAGAACAAGAAAAAGAGAAGAAGAAAAGACCAATGCACTATTAAGCAAATATCAATATCTCAAAAAAACAACTGCGGCGTGAAATAAACACGGCCAAGCAAAAACATTGGAACAAACTGTGCGAAGACCTGGACTACGACATATGGGGAGATACCTTCCAAATCTGTAGGAAAAGGCTGAAGGTCCCACAACCAAATTGCCTATGAAGGAAATCAAACGCATAGTCGAAGTACTCTTTCTACGTCAGTATATAATATACGGTTCAAGTAGGTCTTCACCGAGGATCTGCGACAGAGAACAAGAAAAGGAGAAGAAGAAAAGACCAATGAACTATTAAGCAAATACCAATATCTCAAAAACAACTGAGGCATGAAATATACACGGCCAAGTAAAAGCATTGGAACAAACTGTGCGAAGACCTGGTCTACGACACGTGAGGAGATACCTTCCAAATCTTTAAGAAAAGGCTCAAGGTCCCACAACCAAACTGCCTATGAAGGAAATCAAACGCATACTCGAAGTACTCTTTCCACGACAGTAGCTAGTGAGATGGCAGCAACCAACAGTAGAAAAGCAACCAAAAATAAAGCGGATGCGTAAAGGAAAAGCCCCAGATCCGGACGGAATACCTACTGAAATAATAAAACTCTCCGTTCAGCAGAAACCGCAGTTCTTGCTAGACGTAATGAACGAGCATCTAGAACTACGCGAATAGATGGAAACGGGCGATACTTCGAAAAAAAACGATAAAAAAACCAATAGGGGAGCCCACATCATACGGGCCATTATGCCTGTTAGATACTTTGGGGAAGCTCTTAGAACACCTACTAGAGTTTACCATTGTAAGTGCTTATGCTCCTCAAGTTGGCTAGGAGGAAGAAAAAGTCTATTGGAAGGACCTGGAGCAGAAACTTTCTAGTATATCAGCAGATGAAAGGGTATTCTGGGTGGTGTTCTAAATGGACATGTTGGCACCAGTGTGGAAGGGGAAGTAGTGAGGAGAGTGCATGGAGGCTGGGGATTTGATACGAGAAGTGAGGAGGGTGAGAGAAAGCTAAGTTTTGCCTTGATATTAGATCTAGAAATATGTAACACCTTCTTCAAGAAAAACGAAAGGCATCTGGTGACCTACAAAAGTGGAGGAAGAGAGAGCCAAATAAATTTTCTTTTGTGCAGAAGAATGTATTTGAAGGTGGTTAAGAATTGTAAAGTTATTATGGGGGAAAATGTTACACCACAAGACAGAGTACTAGTTATTGATTACGAATTCACGGACATTAAGAAAAGAACCGCAAGGAAAATTACTCCAAGAATTAAATGGTGGAAGTTGAAAGATCCAATTTTGAAAAATGGATTCAAGGAAAAGGTGTTGCAAGAAACACGGCAAGTGGAAGAAGTTTAGAGACGGTGGACAGTAAATGCAATCAGGAAAGCATTTATGGAAGTTTTGCGGAAGACGTATGGGAAAGGTGCTCAACTGGATAAAGAAACATGGTGGTTGAATAATGTGGTTCAAGAAGCCATCAAGGCAAAACGACAATCAAAAAAGAAATGGAATGAGTCTGAAAATGACGAAGATAGAAAACACTACAGAAAAGCAAATACAGTTGTCTAAAGAACTATAGGGTAAGCAAAGGCAGCTGCATGGAAGGAAGTCTATGAAGAACTAGAGACCACAGAAGGGGAGGCCAGGAGGCCAAGCTTTTCAGAATCGCTAAGACACGATACAGGGCTTCAAAAGATCTCACACACATCAGGCAGATGAAAAGTGAACAAGGAATTGTAATTCAAGATGAAGAGCATATTAAGAAGAGATGGGAGGAATATTTTGAAAAGTTGCTAAATGAGAAAAATGCCCGGCTTGTGTTTGAGGATGGTATCCCAAATCACAAAGTAACAACTGGCATATGCAGAGAAGAAGTTGTAACTGCTATTAGGAAAATGAAATTTGGAAAAGCAACCGGCCCCGAGGAAATTCCAGTGGAGGCTTGGAAATGTCTGGGTGAAGAGGGCATAGATATGATGGAATGTATTCGTATTCGCCCTGTATCGTACCTTAGCGATTCTGAAAAGCTTGGCCTCCCCTTCTGTGGTCTCTAGTTCTTCATAGACTTCCTTCCATGCAGCTGCCTTTGCTTTCCCTACAGCTCTTTTCACAACTTTATTTGCCTTTCTGTACTGTTCTCTATCTTCTTCATTTCCAGACTCATCCCATTTCTTTTTTGCTTGTCGTTTTGCCTTGATGGCTTCCTGAATCACATCATTCCACCGCTATGTTTCTTTATCCAGTAGAGCACCTTTCCCAGACGTCTTCCGCAAAACTTCCGTACCTGCTTTCTTGATTGTTTCTGCATTTACTGTCAACCAAAGGTACTTCAAGAGGAAGTAATGCCCAAAGAATGGCGGGAGAGTATTATAATTCCCATTTATAAGGAGAAAGGTTACATTCAGGATTGTACAAATTACAGAGGAATAAAACTCATGTCGTACACAATGAAGATCTGGAATAAAGTTATTGAAAGTAGGCTTCGGGTGGAGACGACGATACGAGATGAACAGTTTGGATTTATGCCGAGAAAGGGAACAACAGATGCTATTTTTGCACTAAGGCAGGTCATGTAAAAGCACAGGGAGAAGAGATAAAAACTACATATGGTGTTCATAGACTTAGAGAAAGCTTATGATCGGGTGCCTCGTCAGGAGGTATGGCGACGCAAGGGAGTACCGGAGAAGTATGTGCGCATTGTTCAGGATATGTACCGCGGAGCAAGGACTCGAATTAGATGCAGTTTAGGATAGTCAGATAGTATACCGGCTCAAGTAGGTCTTCACCAAGGATCTGCACTAAGCCCCTATATTTTTGATCTTATAATTGAAGTCTTCTCTGAAAGCTTAAGCTCCTTGATGTATGCTATTTGCAGATGATATTGTTCTATGCAGCATAAACTGGGAAGAGCTTGAATATAAACTGAAATGCTGGAGAAGAGCCATAGAGGACAGAGGCCTTAAAATCAGTAGGAATAAGACAGAATACCTGTGCCTTGGAGGAACTGGAAATGAAACTATTCAGATGAATGGTAGTCAACTACAAACAAGGGACAGTTTCAAGTATTTGGCATCCACTGTATCTAACGATGGCAATCTAGATCTGAAAATTACTGATTACCTAGATCGGAAAAGGTTATCTGGCATTCTCTGTAACAGGAGACTGAATATCCAAGTAAAGCAGCGTTTTCCAAACTGGGAAGCGCGCCTCCCTAGGAAGGCGCGGACTAGTCTAAGGGGAGGCGCGAATATTAGTCGCAGTAAACAATTTTACAAAGTTTTATCTATAAGAAACGAAAGAATAAATGAAAAAATATTTTTATTGAGTGGAATAACCAATGTGTTGTTGTTCTAAAGTTTTGGCTGTTGTTAGCATGAGACCCGGGATATTAAAACGGCACCTTGAAACTATGCATTCTCAATACGTTGGTCTAAGGCCTAAGAATTTTTCGAAAGAAAATTGGATGAGTTAGCTAAACAAAAGCAAACTTTCAAAAAATAGTTCATATTTCATCAAATGCATTACTAGCATCATACTTAGTGTCTTACAGAAGTGTAAAATACCCCACAAAATAGCAGTAACTTTAGATTTGCCAGCAAATATTGATATCGTCAAAACAATGTTTAGCGAATCATATGCGAAATAGCTGCGACAAATACCGCTTGCTGATAATACAATTGACAGAAGATATATCTGAAGATATTTGCGACCAATTAGTTTCTCGAATGCGTAATTCAAAATTCGCCATACAAGTAGATGAAGCAACTGATGTAGCTAAAGACGCACATTTAATTCCCTATGTTCGATATGCTGAAGAGACTAATATAATTGAAGATATATTATTTTGCAAACCAAATCGTGGCAGAACCACATCCAATGAAATTTTTAATATCATAGACAGATTTAATTAAATCAACATATTGTTTTAACATAATTGCATTGGGCTCTATACTGACGGTGCACAATCAATGTCGGGACACAAAACTGGCCTGCAAACATTAGTTAAAAGAAAAACACCTGAGGTTCTCTGAAAGCACTGCATGCTCCACAGTGCAGATCTCTTATCAAAAAATATAAGCGAGGAACTTAACATCGTTTTTACAAAAGTAACGAAAGTTATAAATTACATAAAAAACAGTACATTAAAATTTAAGCTGTTTGCAAAGCTGTGTGACGATATGGGAGCTAATTACCCCTCACTTCTTAAATATTATGAAGTGTGCTGGCTATCTTGTGCAAAGGTGATAGAAAGGGTACTTGAACTCATAGAAGAAAGCAATTTTCCTCGATGAAAATCATAATGAAGATGGAAATATATTATGGATAGCAATTTTATTGTTAAACTTACATATTTGGTTGAAATTTTTGGAAAATTGAGTGTTTTTAGTAAATCAATGCAATGACCACAAATGCATTTGCTTATACAAAAAGGATAAGTGAACGCATTTATAAAAAAATGTAACTATGGAAATCAAATTTGCAAAAAAAATAAAGATTGACATATTTCCACTTTTAAATTTATGCGCCTGAGATAACAAAAGCAAACAAAAATCTTGATGATCTTGATTTTACAAAGTTTTCTTGGACACATAATTCATTTATCAACGAAGAAGATGATGATTTTGGATTTACAAGTATTGAAAAAGAAAAATTGATTGAATTATCTTATGATACTACATTAAAACTTCAGATTGTATCTCTAGTTGAATTTTGGTTGAATCCTAATACAGAATATAATACTTTGTCAAACAAATCTCTGAAAGTGCTGCTGCCGTTCGCAGCATCATATTTATGCGAAATATTATTTTCTTCCTCAGCTGCAATGAAATCAAAATATCGTAGCTATCTCGTTACAAACACCAAAATTTGATAAACTTTGTGATAATAGACAATCACATCCATCTCTTTAAAAAACAATAATAACATATCATTATTATTTTGTATTGTTTTCCATTAGTTTTTATTAAATTTTTGTATTTTTATTATTTTATGAAATGGAGGGGTGGCGCCAAAGGGTTAAATATTTTTAATAGAGGCGTAGTAAGATCAAGTTTGGAAACCGCTGAAGTATAAATTAGCTTATAAATGTCCAGTAAGATCTGCAATGTTATACGGAGCAGAAGCTTGGCCAACAGTGCAGACACAGTGCAAGCGACTGGAAGTAGCTGTCAAAAACACCTTCATACAAGGCAGCGTAAAAGTGGCTGAAATATCAAAAAAGGTGCAAGAAAGACACTTGCTCTGGTATAGCCGCAGGGATGAGAGTTATGTAGGAAGGAGACTGCTTGAGGCAGGCCTAGAAAAAATGGATGGACTACGTGCAGGATGATCTCCGGGAGAAGCAGTTAACAGAAAACACCATTTGGGACCGAGGAAAATGGAAACGACTTGTCATAAACGTCGACCCCACATGAACGAGAAAAGACGAAAAAGAAGGAGAATTTCTTATCATAAAACGTTATTAGGAATCGTTATCTGGATCTTGTTATCCTTAACCTCCGTGTATTTTAACTAAAAATGAAATGTAAGTTAACGGTTAACTTTCAGAAATCATCTTTCAGAATTTCAATGCCTAAGGCGCTAACTGGTTTATAGCCCAGGGCGCCAAAATTGATAAGAACGGCCCTGCAAACTTGTCAAATTTATTATCAGCACAAAAGGAGAGGACGAGAAAAAATGCCACAAAAGATATCAACTTTAGAAAATATAATGTACATTAATGTCATGTTTATACACTGTCTCGTTCCGGTGTGCTTGGATGACGTCAATAAAAAAGTTTTGTCTAGTCTTGTCTGTCATGTCTTGTCTGTCTAGTCTTGTTTGTCAAGTCTTGTCTTTCTAGTCTTGTCTGTCTAGTCTTGTCTGTCTAGTCTTGTCTGTCTAGTCTTGTCTGTCTAGTCTTGTCTGTCTAGTCTTGTCTGTCTAGTCTTGTCTGTCTAGTCTTGTCTGTCTAGTCTTGTCTGTCTAGTCTTGTCTGTCTAGTCTTGTCTGTCTAGTCTTGTCTGTCTAGTCTTGTCTGTCTAGTCTTGTCTGTCTAGTCTTGTCTGTCTAGTCTTGTCTGTCTAGTCTTGTCTGTCTAGTCTTGTCTGTCTAGTCTTGTCTGTCTAGTCTTGTCTGTCTAGTCTTGTCTGTCTAGTCTTGTCTGTCTAGTCTTGTCTGTCTAGTCTTGTCTGTCTAGTCTTGTCTGTCTAGTCTTGTCTGTCTAGTCTTATCTGTCTAGTCTTGTCTGTCTAGTCTTGTCTGTCTAGTCTTGTCTGTCTAGTCTTGTCTGTCTAGTCTTGTCTGTCTAGTCTTGTCTGTCTAGTCTTGTCTGTCTAGTCTTGTCTGTCTAGTCTTGTCTGTCTAGTCTTGTCTGTCTAGTCTTGTCTGCCTAGTCTTGTTTGTCTAGTCTTGTCTGTCTAGTCTTGTCTGTCTAGTCTTGTCTGTCTAGTCTTGTCTGTCTAGTCTTGTCTGTCTAGTCTTGTCTGTCTAGTCTTGTCTGTCTAGTCTTGTCTGTCTAGTCTTGTCTGTCTAGTCTTGTCTGTCTAGTCTTGTCTGTCTAGTCTTGTCTGTCTAGTCTTGTCTGTCTAGTCTTGTCTGTCTAGTCTTGTCTGTCTAGTCTTGTCTGTCTAGTCTTGTCTGTCTAGTCTTGTCTGTCTAGTCTTGTCTGTCTAGTCTTGTCTGTCTAGTCTTGTCTGTCTAGTCTTGTCTGTCTAGTCTTGTCTGTCTAGTCTTGTCTGTCTAGTCTTGTCTGTCTAGTCTTGTCTGTCTAGTCTTGTCTGTCTAGTCTTGTCTGTCTAGTCTTGTCTGTCTAGTCTTGTCTGTCTAGTCTTGTCTGTCTAGTCTTGTCTGTCTAGTCTTGTCTGTCTAGTCTTGTCTGTCTAGTCTTGTCTGTCTAGTCTTGTCTGTCTAGTCTTGTCTGTCTAGTCTTGTCTGTCTAGTCTTGTCTGTCTAGTCTTGTCTGTCTAGTCTTGTCTGTCTAGTCTTGTCTGTCTAGTCTTGTCTGTCTAGTCTTGTCTAGTCTTGTCTGTCTAGTCTTGTCTGTCTAGTCTTGTCTGTCTAGTCTTGTCTGTCTAGTCTTGTCTGTCTAGTCTTGTCTGTCTAGTCTTGTCTGTCTAGTCTTGTCTGTCTAGTCTTGTCTGTCTAGTCTTGTCTGTCTAGTCTTGTCTGTCTAGTCTTGTCTGTCTAGTCTTGTCTGTCTAGTCTTGTCTGTCTAGTCTTGTCTGTCTAGTCTTGTCTGTCTAGTCTTGTCTGTCTAGTCTTGTCTGTCTAGTCTTGTCTGTCTAGTCTTGTCTGTCTAGTCTTGTCTGTCTAGTCTTGTCTGTCTAGTCTTGTCTGTCTAGTCTTGTCTGTCTAGTCTTGTCTGTCTAGTCTTGTCTGTCTAGTCTTGTCTGTCTAGTCTTGTCTGTCTAGTCTTGTCTGTCTAGTCTTGTCTGTCTAGTCTTGTCTGTCTAGTCTTGTCTGTCTAGTCTTGTCTGTCTAGTCTTGTCTGTCTAGTCTTGTCTGTCTAGTCTTGTCTGTCTAGTCTTGTCTGTCTAGTCTTGTCTGTCTAGTCTTGTCTGTCTAGTCTTGTCTGTCTAGTCTTGTCTGTCTAGTCTTGTCTGTCTAGTCTTGTCTGTCTAGTCTTGTCTGTCTAGTCTTGTCTGTCTAGTCTTGTCTGTCTAGTCTTGTCTGTCTAGTCTTGTCTGTCTAGTCTTGTCTGTCTAGTCTTGTCTGTCTAGTCTTGTCTGTCTAGTCTTGTCTGTCTAGTCTTGTCTGTCTAGTCTTGTCTGTCTAGTCTTGTCTGTCTAGTCTTGTCTGTCTAGTCTTGTCTGTCTAGTCTTGTCTGTCTAGTCTTGTCTGTCTAGTCTTGTCTGTCTAGTCTTGTCTGTCTAGTCTTGTCTGTCTAGTCTTGTCTGTCTAGTCTTGTCTGTCTAGTCTTGTCTGTCTAGTCTTGTCTGTCTAGTCTTGTCTGTCTAGTCTTGTCTGTCTAGTCTTGTCTGTCTAGTCTTGTCTGTCTAGTCTTGTCTGTCTAGTCTTGTCTGTCTAGTCTTGTCTGTCTAGTCTTGTCTGTCTAGTCTTGTCTGTCTAGTCTTGTCTGTCTAGTCTTGTCTGTCTAGTCTTGTCTGTCTAGTCTTGTCTAGTCTTGTCTGTCTAGTCTTGTCTGTCTAGTCTTGTCTGTCTAGTCTTGTCTGTCTAGTCTTGTCTGTCTAGTCTTGTCTGTCTAGTCTTGTCTGTCTAGTCTTGTCTGTCTAGTCTTGTCTGTCTAGTCTTGTCTGTCTAGTCTTGTCTGTCTAGTCTTGTCTGTCTAGTCTTGTCTGTCTAGTCTTGTCTGTCTAGTCTTGTCTGTCTAGTCTTGTCTGTCTAGTCTTGTCTGTCTAGTCTTGTCTGTCTAGTCTTGTCTGTCTAGTCTTGTCTGTCTAGTCTTGTCTGTCTAGTCTTGTCTGTCTAGTCTTGTCTGTCTAGTCTTGTCTGTCTAGTCTTGTCTGTCTAGTCTTGTCTGTCTAGTCTTGTCTGTCTAGTCTTGTCTGTCTAGTCTTGTCTGTCTAGTCTTGTCTGTCTAGTCTTGTCTGTCTAGTCTTGTCTGTCTAGTCTTGTCTGTCTAGTCTTGTCTGTCTAGTCTTGTCTGTCTAGTCTTGTCTGTCTAGTCTTGTCTGTCTAGTCTTGTCTGTCTAGTCTTGTCTGTCTAGTCTTGTCTGTCTAGTCTTGTCTGTCTAGTCTTGTCTGTCTAGTCTTGTCTGTCTAGTCTTGTCTGTCTAGTCTTGTCTGTCTAGTCTTGTCTGTCTAGTCTTGTTTGTCTAGTCTTGTCTAAAAGTGGTTCGGGGGTAGCTCTCATTAAACCCCCTAATCCACTTCGGCTTTTAGTATGCGCCAACCCGGTATCGCATATTTTGGGGGCTTTAGTGAGAGCTTCCCCCAAACCACTTTAAAATAAATATCTTGTCTCTGTAGTCTTGTCTGTCTAGTCTTGTCTGTCTAGTCTTGTTTGTCTAGTCTTGTCTGCCTAATCTTGTCTGTCTAATCTTGTCTGTCTAGTCTTGACGGTTTAGCCGTTTCTGTCTAATCTTATCTATCTAGTCTTGTCGGTCTAATCTTGTCTGTCTAATCTTGTTTGTCTAGTCTTGACAGTTTATCCTTTTTTGTTTAATCCTATTTATCTAATCTTGTCGGTCTAGCCTTGTCTGTCTAATCTTTTCTGTCTAGTCTTCATCGTGATCTACGCAATATTAGAAAGAATTGGAATTGATACAGGAGTTGATTGCTCTTATTGTTTGAACAATGGTCGAGTGGTAAAAATGGGAGATTGGTGAAAGAATCCAAGGCGAAAGCGGCCGTAAAAACCGATTTTTATGGCCGCTTTTTTTAACTAAAGTGCACCGAATTAAAATTTATTAAAAAGCGATAAAAATACTTTTATTGCCCATTAAGGAGGAAAAGAACAACGGCGGAATTTACACGCGGCGGAACAACATTTAACAACAAAGAATTGTACAGTGAAATAAATCCAACAAAGTATTAGCTAGTTGGTATTGGTATCGCCATCTATTGTCGAGTTTGTTTTCTTTTGAAATTAATTCAGTTTGCTATCCAAATGAATAGCAGAGGCGAAGTATTGGAAATTGTTAATCTCTACTTTGTCTAAAACCTAAATGACGTCTCAGTTTTGAGATGTTGAGGTTTAAAAGGCTATAAATCATTCAGTATACTAGATAGAACATTCCAGTTTGCGGTGTTGTTTAGAAAATTTCGTCAACTAATAGTCCTAGTATACATATTTGTCTAATCTTGTCGATTAAGTGAGGTTTTCAAGTTGGTTTATGAGACATCGCATTTAGTAAGTAAAAAGTTTAAATAAATAAATCATTTAGTATACTAGGTAGAACATTCCAGATAGCGGTGTTATTCAGATAATTTACTCAACTAATAGTCCTAGTATACATATTTGTCTAATCTTGTCGATTAAGTGAGATTTTTAAGTTGGTTTATGAGGCATCGCATTTAGTAATTTCAAAGTTTAAATAAATATATCATTTAGTATACTAGGTAGAACAATTCAGTTTGCGTTGTTATTTAGATCATTTATCCTACTAATACTCCTTGTATATATATTTGCCTAATCTTGTCGATTAACCGAGATTTTAAAGTTAGTTTACGAGTCATCGCATTTAATAAGTGCAAAGCTTAAACAACTGAAACTGGGCTAGTTAACTAGATAGGATCTTCCATATTTCATCAAATATTACTCCATTTAGTAAACTAAGTGAGTGCTAAATGTCTAAAGTCCTATCGTGTAGATTACTCAAGATTTACCGACTAAAATGTCAATTGGTTTAGTGACACCCTAATTTTATGTGAATGCTGCTTAAGTTACGTGACCAAAAACCGCTCCAGATTTCATTGCCACCTTCGACCCGCTCACTTTCAAACCGAAAACCTTTACGTAATCCAAGCACATAACGCAAAAACATTCCTCGTGCGATAATCCCTTAGCAATTTCGTTATATAATATAGCAAAGTTTAGATAAAACAAAGTTTAAAATTCAAACTAATATATACAGGGCGTCCAAATAAATTTCCATATTGAAATTAGGTGTTATCATAAATAAATATTTATATTATTATCTATTGACGCACTTAACGTGCCAGTTGTGTGTTTATTAAACAATCTATAATAAATTCTCACGTAATCCTTATCGAGGCAGTGATAATGTAATCAATACCCAATAGTAGATTACCCATCTGTCAAAAAGTAGTGCACGTCAAATGGGTCAGCTGTTGGCTACAAAGAGAATGTGTGGGTGTTGGAAATCGATTTGAAAACAACAATGCCTCAGCAAAAATGAGTCAAGAGGACAAAGATTGTTTGGTGACAAAGGAGGTTTAGGAAACATCTGTGTGGAGGAAGCGAATCGGGTATTTTACTGTTTAACTCAAGATGAGGGTAAGCAATTCCACCGGGGGAAGCAGCAATGATGTTGACTTCGAGAACCTGTATCCGGCTATGATAGCATGCTTCGGCAACATAGCTTTAGGGTGAGTTAAATCATTTTACTAAGAAACATTTGAGACGAAAAAGGTTTAGTTTTGAATTTGGCCCAGTGACCCAGTTGGGGGAGACATGGTTTTCACTAACCATCCAGGCTGCAAACCCTGTATCAATGTGAAATATGCTATACTGGGGTGGCACATACTAAAAGCCAAAGTGGACTAGGGGGTTTAGTGAGAGCTTCCCCCAAAACCGAATTTGGTCCATTGTCCATCAAGGCTTAATGTTAATAAATGGTTTTCTGTTTTAGATATTTTGCAGGGAGGGCGAACCTGCTGTCACAGACGGAGGCCAAAGGGATAAACACCTTCATCGGTTACTTCTCGCTGCCCTCCCTGATCTTCCTAAACCTCGTCGAAATGGACGTGTACTCAGTAAATTGGAAATTCCTCCTCGCCATATTCCTCGCGAAACTAATCATTTTTGTCCTAGTCATTGCCTTTTACATCCTCCTAGTCAAACCCGTAGACACAGCCAGTGCTGGAATCTTGGCCATATTTACGTCACAAAGCAATGATTTCGCCATCGGTTATCCAATTGGTAAGCCTAGCCTCGTTCAAACTAAACCTGGATGGTTCGTATTAATTCTTATCATTTTAGTTACTGCTTTGTATCAGACTACTCATCCAGACTATGCTCGATACATATACCTAATAGCTCCTATAAATTTGGCGATATTAAACCCAATAGCGTTTGGCTTAATAGAATTGGCATCGAACAATAACAATGCTATAATGGAGCCAAGAGGTAGGTGCAACAAGCTCCGGAGGTTGGTGAAAGTCTTCGTCAACGTGATACGCAACCCAGTGGTGTTTATGACAATACTTGGCATCATTTTCAACTTTGTTTTCCATCAGAAGGTTCCGGCTTACATGAAGGGAATTATGGAGGTTTGTATGGGTTCTTGAGTGTGATATAAAAAATGCAACACCAAGAAGGGAAGTTTTGGACCAAACTTGGCAGAAATGTTTTACTAGTCAAAGGAATTTGTTATTAACGCCGGCGTGTACCACCGGTGGTACACGCCGCCCGATAGACTAAAACACAAAACCTACTGCCGGCGTCAACGTGTTAATAATGAGTTGGGCCACCGCTATTAGTTTCACCTTTCTGGGCATGGATTTCACCAGGTTGTTGATTTCTCACTGATGTATTGCATCCCAGGCAATCTGTAGTTCATGCTGGAGAGCTTCTAGTGTCTCTGGAGGATGGGCTAATTACCCTCCATGTCCCACAAATGTTCGCAGGGCGAAAGGTCGGGAGATCTGGGTGGCCACGGCAAGATATTGACGTTAGCCTCTTCGAAGCGCTCCATAGAATGCCTTGCAATGTGGGGACGGGCATATTCTTATTTGTTATTAATAATGTGTTGGACCACTCCTATTAGTTTCACACTCTCGCACCTTTCTGGGCATGGATTGCACCAGGTTGTTGATTTCTCACTGAGCTATTGCATCCCAGGCTATCTGTAGTTCATGCTGGAGGTTCTAGTGCCTGTGGAGTATGCGCTATTTGCTTGAGTCGTCTACCCTTCATATTCCACAAATGTTCGCGAGGCGATTGGTCGGGAGATCTGGGTGGCCACGGCAAGATATTGACGTTAGCCTCTTCGAAGTGACCATACAAAAAACCTTACAATGTAGGGATGGTCATTATCCTGTTGCAAAATTGGGTCTTCCAGCTCCTGGAGGAATGGAAGGATTTGGGGTTCTACCACTTTATTAACATATCGATGGGCTTTCATATTGCCTAGGATGAATACCAGCTGAGACCTGCTTCCATAAACATGCCGCTCAACCTAGTGTGTGTGGAGGATGGGCTAATTGCCTGAGTCTTCTACCTTCCTTGCCCCAAAAATATTCACGGGGCTCTTCGAAGCGCTCCATAGAATTCCTTGCAATGTGGGGACGCGCATACCGTCTTATCCTGTGCCGATATCGGGTCCTACAACTCCTGGATGAATGGAAGGATATGGAGTTCTACCACTTCATCAACATATCGGTGGGCATTCATATTGTCTAGGATGAATACCAACTGAGACCTGCTTCCATAAAAAAAGCACCCCTTACCATAACCCCACTGTGTGATGCAGGTGCCGTTCAACAGAAAACTGCACAAGGCGACGTTTTCCACGTCTACGTGTGACCATCGTGCATTCCCAAGCAGAATCGGGATTCGTCACTGAAGCCATGCCATGTCCCAATTCAGTCGCAAGGTACATCACTCCAAACGTTGCTGTCGATGACGAGCGGTACAAGATGTGGTCGATAGGACTGCAAGCCAAAAGCTCCAATTCCTCGGTAAACTGTACGAAGTTGCACAGCAGTTCATGAAGTTGGTGATCCATGCATAATGAAGGTTTTTAATTCACTGCTTGTGAATGGCTCAGCTCGGTTTCGTTGTCTGGATCCCTTTGTATTTGAGTTTTGGGGGCCCTTCTTTGGGTCTTTCCGTTTTAGGAAATTCATTAGCAGTTGGTGTGCAATCTGGTCTGAGGTAACCAGTGTCAGGACCAGTGCCAGGATTAGCACTTGTGGGGTCGTTGCTAAGATTTTTGATAAGTTTCCAGGCACGTCGGCTGTTCTGCTTCATATCTAGATCTTCTGTCATCGTTCGCCACTTATCGGAGTTTGCTCTACAGCAGGGGAATTTTGTTCATTATATGTACTAGCTCGTGGGTCACCAGGCCAGTGGCATCACTTGGAAAAGATACATTGCATCCATACTCATTTCGTTCGTGCGCAAAATTTCGCTGTCATGTCCAATTGACAACCTACCGCCCTAGTTGCAAAATATACTATTTCGTTACAAGTTACACACACATTCTTTTTATTCTCTTCAATCACACAATATTTATCAAACCATTCTGTTTGGTGTGATGTGGGATTTGCATCGCCTGTTTTTACCAGGGTTACAACCAATATAGTAGTTTATGGTACAAGTGTGGATGAAGGGCTTTTGTACATAAGTTGCGAAGTTTAATCACAATTAGTGCTCAAATTCCGTTCACACATGCAATTCATACATTATTTTATCTACGAAGCATGTTTAAATACTGTCTTTCCGATAATATTGAAAAATTGTAATTTTCACAGACAAAATACTTGCAGACAAATCACTGACACAATTAGGTTAGGTTAAGTTTTTTCGTGCGTCTCTGTGGCAAAAATTGCTAACTAGTAAAAACGCACAGTGACGGGGACACTATTTGTTCGTTTTCGATGTAATCTAGGTAATTTTAGATTTAATCTAGATTAGATTATTGTTAGATTAAGTTATGTTAGAGCCCGACTGAGGGGCAAAGGCCTCTTGATTCAAAATAAGAAAAATTAATTCAATTTTAATATACGTCAGAAAATTTATTTTCTTTGTTTTTTGGTTAGTGACGCGAGTTGTTGCCATAGTAACAACAAACAGAAATCGTTTAATAATGAAACTTCATTTGATTTTCAGTGGACTTTTACGCTCGATTTGGATACTTTTATATTTAACATTTCTTTAGTTTATTCACAATGCTTAAGTTGTCTAATTACATGATAAATGTGTCTAATTGCTTGGTTAGTTGTTGTCCAAGGGATGCACGAACGAAACCTTTTTACCTGGCATTCCTCTTTTGATCACATACGGAATTGTCTTGGGCACCATAGTAGCTCGATAATCGCACAGACAGACAGACACAAGGTGCATCCGGTGCAGTCATCACTGACTTTGGGAATGTGAATTTCGGCGTCGAATTTGATCGCCTGGTATCTAGAATCGTTACACGCCATGTAACATTTGCCACGATTTATACACATATCATCGTCTATAAGGGCTACGACTTGTTTGGTGGTATCCAGAGATTTATACGGTCCAATTCTCTTCATGGCCAGTCCTATAATGTCTTGAAGTTTTGGCACTTGGACGTTGCTCAAAATTTCGTTCTCTTTGATTCCACTCTCCTTTACCGAAACGATTTCGCCGTTTTCATTCACGTGCAGTTTCCCTTTCTTTACGATATTTTCCCAAATGTGGCAATTTATTTCCATTAATATCGTACAGGCTTTTAATTGGTTTTCCAAGTTGATGTTTATAAATAAGAGGGCTTAGTCCATCCCACCCAAGTAGTTTGTCTTTCAGATATAGCACAGCCTTCCAGCCTGAGCAATAATCCTCAACAAGAGTAAAATCTTGATTTTGAATGGCGCTGCAAATCTGCAAAACACTCGAACCGGCCTGTAAGAATTGCAGAGCAACATCCGCAGAGTCGACACCCCTGATGCCCAAAATATGGAAACCAGGCAAAGCGTTGCCGAATGCCTGAAATTGCTCTCAAAGCTGTCCAATAGCTTGTGTAGTATTTCCACTGACTCCTCCATTAGTCGTCCGTTTGTCGATCCCGACTGCTGACCAGGGAGTAGCTTCAGCTTTCAAATTCATAAGAAACTCCGTCGGCTCCGCCTTCTTTAGCCGCTTGGGCGATTGTTACAATATCGGTGATCTTCGGAGCGAGTTCGATGAAGAACGGTAGCTTTACTGCTTTACGAACCCATTGGGAAATTCCTTTGACCAGTTCGGGTTTTTGGCCGCAGGCTAAGCCCATTCCGGATTCACCCACGCTGCACGGGCAGGATAGATTTAGTTTGAGGGCGTCAGCTTCCGAATTTGCTGTCATTATGTTTATCGGTTTCGTTATACTAACACATAATGCTAGCAATAATTATCTTCGTTGGAAAATCTTTTTTAAGCTCTGTAATACTTTGACACCAATATGCAGCGCACTTTTCCGAAATAAGTTCGGTGTTCAAGAAACAGCCTTGCTGGGGCCCATAATTGTGACCCCGTGACCATTGTGACTCCGTGAATAATTCTTGGAGAAACATTGGTAATCATATCTTTTGTTTAAGACGAATGTTTTGGTAACAGAAAAGCTCCAGCCCTGTTCGAAGGTTCGTCTGATCATGGCAGTGCTGGCGGAGCCGAAGCAAGTCCAAACGGATTGTCAAACTTCATTCCGCACATTTCTACAGAAATGTCGACATTGTCCACTTCTGTGTAAAACAGCGGCAGTTTAGGCTTAGTATTAAACGGCAAACCTTGTAGATTACAATGCATGTTCCAAGCAGCCTTATATACACGATTATAATAATGGCTTCACATACAATAATTTATTTATTAACGTGTTAAAATCAATGACTGGGTCACTTAAAAAGCCTGTGTGGGTCAGTGTCTGACCCGCGGGTCATAGGTTCCCCTTCCCTGCTCTAGAGACTGCTTGCATCAATTCTTCGCCCGTATTTATGGTATCCTCAGAGAAGGGGTCGTCCTCATATAGGGTTCGGTACCTCTTCAACGGGTCTGCGGATTCTGGAGTAAGACCTGGTATGTATTCGCTTCTGCATCCCCTTGGGATGTGTTTTCTTGATAGTCTCTTTACGATGTCGATGAAAGCATGGTTTTCGGGCTTTGCATCCAAGGAGGAGATCTTGTGGTCCAGGTCAGCTGCAAGCTCGTTCCATCTTGCCTTCCTAAAATTAAATCGCCTTTTGAAGGGAACACTTTCAGGCCTCACTCCTGCATAGATTATGCATGTAATGGGGCGGTACTGAAGGCTACTCAGTAGGCGTCATCAGGCTCCTGAGACAGTAAATGCTACTGAAGTCAAGAAAACATCATCTTTAGAACGTAAGAGGCATTCTAAACCCTGAAAAATTACCCGTCATCGAAAGAGAGATGCAAGATTATAATTTGGCTATCTTAGACGTCTGTGAGACGCACATGAAAGGCGCGAGTCATTTCAAGACCCCTAACGGCAACATTATGTTTTTCTTGGGCCACATTTCGGAGAGCAAGAATGGAGTCGGGATATTGATTCAATGACAATTCCATGACAATGATAGAATAATGACCCTTCGAGCCAGTTGCAGACCCTTCCCTCTGAACATTATACAGGTCTATGCACCCACCGCTCCATCGTCCCAAGAAGATATCGATGAGTTCTATGGTATTCTTCAAACAACCCTGGAAAACATATCTAAACGTGAACCACTAATTATCCAGGGGGATTGGAACGCAAAAGTGGGAAATACTGAAGACGATGACCATTTACGCCATGTTATCGGGCAGTATGGTCTTGGGGTCCGCAACGAAAGGGGAGAAAAATTCATTGATTTATGTGTGAGTCACAATCTGACAGTAACAAGCACCAGTTTCAAACACATCAAACGCAGAATGTACACATAGGTCTCTCCTGGTAATCGTAATCGCAATCAAATTGATTATATCGTCATAGTGAATCTTTGGAAATCGTCAATAACGAACACAATAACTTGCCCAGGAGCAGACTGCGGATCTGATCTCCAACTCTTAGTAGCAGATCTGCGCGTGCGCCTAAAGTCCACTCACAAGAAATTGAAACGTACTGTTAGAGTAGCGAAACTCGAATACGATTTCCAATTCCAGGAAATCACTGAACCCAAACTAGCCTGTTCTGGAGATGCGACAGACCCAGAGAAAAAGTTCAAGTCTATACTTAGTGATGCATTAATGACCATGACCAACAAAAACAAAAATACTGACAACAAAAAAGACTGGATGTCAGATGAATTGTGGTCTGATATAAAACTAAGGAAGGAACTTAAAGCAGCTAAGAAGAGTGACACTTTCGAAGAAGAATACTCAAGGCTCACCAACAAAATCCGTAGATTGAGCAGAAGGAACAAGAACTTACACCTCGAGAACATCTGCACCGAGATTGAGCACCACGCGGAGAAATACCAAACTGCAGATCTATTCAAGAAAGTCAGACAGATCACTCACAAATTTAAACCTGCCTCTTGCACAATATAGGGGATATAGCCTCAGCACAATATGGGGATATAGCCAGACCGATGAAACCGATGAAGGATATAGCCAGACGTGAATGTGAGGGACTTTACCTCCACTGTGCGAATCCCAATGTTGTCGTGCGTCGTGAATGCCGCAGATCGGATTTCAAGATCAGCCGCATCTTCCGTACTGATCATGGGGCCTTTCCAAGACCAGTCTCATTCCCGCGATCTTGGGTCTCTGTGCAATGGGGCCTCTGTGGGTTTCTTGGATTACCAAGATGTCGCACTTGGTGACTCTTATCAGGTCAGATAAAATGGTTTCCTTATGCTTAGAAAGTCCTTCAATGTAAATTGACGTCGTCTTATCTGTTGGCTTTGATAGAAACCGATCCAAGACCAGTCTCATTCCCGCGATCTTGGGGTCTCCGTGTAGTGGGGCCTCTGTGGTTTTCTTGGATTACCAGGATGTCGAACTTGGTGGCTCTTGTCAGGTCAGATAAAATGGTTTCCTTATGCTTAGAAAGTCCTTCAATGTTAATTGACATCGTCTTATATGTTGGCTTTGATAGAAACGGATCCAAGACCAGTCTCATTCCCGCGATCTTGGGGTCTCCGTGTAGTGGGGCCTCTTTGGTTTTCTTGGATTACCAAGATGTCGCACTTGGTGGCTCTTGTCAGGTCAGATAAAATTGTTTCCTTATCCTTAGAAAGTCCTTCAATGTTAATTGAGGTCGTCTTAACTGTTGGCTTTGATAAAAACCGATCCATTAACGATGATTCGCTTGGTGTTTCGGTGTAGGAAGGATTAGCCGGCTCTTGCCGATTGCTGTAATTAACACTCTCTACTCACTGAAGGCTCCTCCCATGTCCACTTTCAGAATCGGTCTTTCAATGCCATTAATCGAAGATGGCGGTCCTGGACCACATTTGTCTGTCCACTTCCTTTTCTACGACGTTCTTGGCCTTCTGTAGACCATGCGTAACGAGAGCCGATATGTCCTTTTGCAGAAGATCCTCCAAGGCAAGGTATATGGAGCTACAGGAGTGGGCAGAAGGAGAATATCGTGGTTGAAGAAGAACGTGGTTCAACCACTCAGCTTTTCCACGCTGCTGTTAACAAAGTTCGAATAGCCAACATCCGGAACGGATACGCACTCTAAGAAGAAGAAGACCATGCTTGATAACCCAGTAGTACAGAGGATTGGTTACGGTTAAGACGATTAGCAATTTCTTTGAATGAAAAACCATCTGCACGTAAGCCAATAATGCGACCTCTGTCGAATTCACTTTTCTTTCTTCTTCTGGCGCTACAGCCCAATTTGAGCCTTGATCTCCCCTAGTTTCCTCCTCCATTCCTCTCTTTCCCGGGCCACTTCCTTCCATCTTCGAAGTTTAAGGATTCGTCTGGCGTCCTGGTCAACTTCATCCTCCCATCTTTTTCTTGGTCTTCCTATCGGCCTCTTCCCCTCCATTCGGTCGTTCAGAATTCTTTTGGGCATTCTACCATCTGGCATTCTTATAATGTGGAGGCGCTGCAGTTTCACGTATATCGACACTGGCTGGTTTTTAAGGGCCTGATATACTTCCTTGTGGTTTCGCCTCCTATATTCTTCATTTTGCCGTACTGGTCCTACGATCCCACTTAATATTTTCCTCTCGAACGTGTCGATTTTTTCTTCGTTCTTTACGGTGAGGATCCACACACTCGGATGATTGTTTTGTACACCTTAGTGGAATTCACTGAGTTGTCGATAATTTTCACGTTGCCGTACTCTAGGTATAATTGCAACCTCAAATCGCTACCCCCACATCTTAGTGTTGCATTTTTTATGTCATGTATGAGCATATTTCTGTAAAATATTTGTTTGGTAGGTTTTGGCTGGAGCGTTTTCGGCTTGTGCGCTGTTCATCCTGGGTTTGAGGATGGTGGGGAAGATTCGGAACCTAAGTGACATCGGGTTCCTACTACCGGGATTGTTGATTTTCGGAAAACTGTAAGTTTAAACACCAAACCTCAAGGATTAAAGGTCGATTACCATATGCGCGACACTCAGCTACGCGACGTCGCGCGACATCGCCTGTCAAATAATGATTACATTGTTTTAAATGGGCACGTCTAAACGCCTAACCATAGTGAGAACATGCCCATTTAAAACAATGTAATCATTATTTTACAGGCGATGTCGCGTGACGTCGCGTAGCTGCCGCGTAGCCATAGTGAGAACGTGCCCATTTAAAACAATGTAATCATTATTTGACAGGCGATGTCGCGTGACGTCGCGTAGCTGAGTGTCGCGTATATGAGAATCGGCCTTTAAATGGGCACGTTGCGTAGCTGTCGCGTACCATAGTGAGAACGTGCCCATTTAATACAATGTAATCATTATTTGACAAGCGATGTCGCGTATATGAGAATCGGCCTTTAAATGGGCACGTCGCGTAGATGTCGCGTGACGTCGCGTAGCTGAGTGACGCATATATGAGAATCGGCCTTAATGCACTAATCCTCAAATTTCAGTTTGGCTCTTCCGGAGATAATCCGTCAACTCTCGCTGTTATTCCACGTCGGTGAAGACAGCAAAGCCACCACGGAAATGAGCACGTTTGGGTTTTTATACGGAACGTTTCCGTCAGCTCCGACGGTCTTCGTCTTTGCTTGCAACTACGGGGTTCAAATGGATCTTGTAAGGCAAATGAATCAAATCCTGAATCTTAATAAACGACTTGGTTTTAGATTGCGACGGCGATGGTGGCCTGCACTTTCATAAGCGCTCCGTTGATCTTTGTCTCTGCTAAATTAATCTCGATAAAAGATATAGATCCATCTGACTATATAAACGAAATCAATTTGTTTACGCTGAAAGTCAGTATTATCGGTCTAATCTCAAGCCTTTGGGTCCTCTTCGTTTTTGTATTAACGAAGAAAATCAATAAAATTCCGCACAAATTTACAGCTTGTCTACTTATATCACAGGTAATACAATGAGTTAATTAAGACTTAACTAACTTAATCCGTTTTTTTTTAATTTAGATAATTAGTTGTGTCGGTGCTATTTTATATAAATACACGGACGATAAGAATTGGGTGAGTTACGTGCAGTTCTGTTTCTTCACGGGAGGGATTTACAGCAGCCGGATTTGGACGGCGGTGATTGCAATAACACTGCTGTTCATGAAGAACCGCAGCCTTTGTTTCATTTTGTTCAAGCTCCAGCCGTATTTCATGATCTTCGGTTGGGGGTACGTCCAAACAACATATACAGTATAATCTCGGTAATTCGGCCGTTCGTTAATCGGACGATACGTTCAGTAATCCGGCGGTCTGGAGACCGCTCTTCCCTCCCATCACTCTTTCCGATAATCCGGCAGTTGTCTGGTCCCATATGTGTCGGATTATCGAGATTATACTGTACTCTGTCCGGCGAGAGAATGCATCGGGTCTCGTTTAGAGTTTAGCATTGTTCTGCGCATACCCCCACTTTATATCGAGTGCGCACTGTTTAGTTGAAAAACTGATTCTGCGCATACCTCCACTTTATTTCGAGTGCGCAGTGTTTAGTTGAAAAACTGATTCTGCGCATACCTCCACTTTATTTCGATTGCGCGGTGTTTAGTTGAAAAACTGACGCATATTTCTTCACTCAAACCAATTTCGGCGCAGTACAGCTGCATTCTCTCGCCGGACAGAGTATAGATTCAAATTCTCATATTTTTCTTTCACAGATTGCCGACTTTGATAACAACCTTGCTCGTGATTTTTTATCGAAACGAAGCAAACAAATCGACAAACAATCCTTACTTCGAGTACGGCGTCTTTCAAGCCATCGTCTCCGTCTCTCTTCTAGTCCTGTGTTTTGTCGGTAAGCTATACAAACTTGTTCATAATTTGGTCTAAAAGTTCCTCAAACGTTTTATAGTGACATTGGGTTGTCTAATCCTACATAACATCTACAAGAAGCGCCACGAGAACGATTGGCGAAATGAAAGCTCCATCAATGATAGCAGCGACACGGCACCCATTTGCCCATCGACTAGCCCCATCCCCGACTGCTCCACCTCGATCAACTGCGGCGCAGCCAACTGCTGCACCATCACCTGCCCCTTACCAACCATCAACGAGACCGCTGAAGACTCTCCAAATCCAAGAATTGTCGACATTGAAGACCTGTTCAATGGCTCCAGAAGGGACAGTAATCAACTAGCAACAACTGATCCGTAAGACTAAGTTTAAATTGTTATATATTATCTAGTCTAGATTATCTAGTCCACTTTACCATCAAGTATCAAATAGTTCTAACATAGCCTTCCAATATACGTGGTCTGTTAGAAAAGTATCCGACCTTATTTTTTATTTTGAAAACCTGATGGATTTGAATCAAGCGCGCTTGCATGAGCTTTTTCCCGCCTGTAGATAGCGTCAGTTGCTGCCGAGCAGTGTTCGAGTGACGTAGTGTGTAGTGCTTTTGTCACTCAAGTGAAATGAGGGATGTCCTACGTCACCTACGTGATGCTGTGCGGCGCAAGCGACTGCGGTTGTGGTCATCAGGAAATTGGCGACTCCATCACGACAATGCTGCAGCACATTCTTCGCACTTGGTTCATAATTTTTTGGCGAAAAACCAGACTCCTCTGGGTCGACAGGCTCCTTACTCTCCTGATATGCCCCCCTGCGACTTCTGGCTATTCCCAAAAGTCAAAAGGCCATTGAAAGGAACGCGATTTCAGACAAGAGAGGACATTATAGCTCCAACGACAGCCGAGCTAAACTCGATTCCGAAAGAGGCTGTTTCGGAATGCTTCCAACAATGGCGGCACCGCTGGGAAAAGTGTGTGGAGTCTCAAGGACACTACTTTGAGAGTGATTAGGTTTCCAACGCTCCAGGTATGCCAGTTTTTTTTTTTATCGGATAAAGGTCGGATACTTTTCTAACAGACCACGTAAATTACCATGTTTAGACATTATGACATCAAATCTCGACTATAGTTCCAATCTAGATTATCTAGTCTATTTCATCATCAAGTTCCTATCTGGATTATCTAATCAAGTATTAGTTTCAATCTAAGTCTCTAATCTCTCTTCTCTAATAAGAAACATTTTTTTTAACTTTTGTAGTATTGAGCAGCATGGTGAAGCGTGTCCCTCAGGTTTCAATTGCAGGGGAATTGCAAAGGACAGTCCGGAGTACTGCCAGGGCATTATAAGGCAGTACGACGAGCCGATCAACGAAGACCTGGAGTTGATCGAAGAGGAGAGGAGCAGTCACGATCCGCAAATCATGAAGCACTGTGTCTTGTTAATCCTCCTCTTATTCTCAATGTTCTTCGTAAGTAGCGGCGAGACTAGAAACCGCCGATTTGTTTGTTATCGTCCAATTTTTAGGGGTTGACTGTGTCGATTTGGACCTTGGTAATGGAGAAAATGACCGCGATTTATATCGAGCTCTCGTTCCTGGACGTCTCGTTTAACATCGGCCAGAGCATAATCATCCTGGCCGTGTTCTTCTCGGACACCAAGGAGATCCTGCTGCCGCTGCTGAAACGCTGGAGGATGTTGCTGCACAAAGAAAACAAGCTGGTTCTACCGATGGAGAGCGAGCTGAGCTACGAGACCCAGCACATTTGCGAACAGTTCAAAAGGCATCATTTGGATAACTGCCGGAAAGACATTCAAAGGAGTAGACGGTGCGTTTGACTGAATTATTAAGTTTGTTATGGATTAACCAAAACAAAGATCCAAACAAAACTAGAGATGGGAAATGGAACTTGCTGCGTGTGAAAGTTATTTCTACAATAGACCTTTTCATAGTTGAAATTGTTTTCGGGCACTTTTATGACGTATAACCAGTGAAAATAACAAAATGTGCCCGAAAATTTCATATTCCCGCCTTTTAAACAACGACACGCATGCGCTTAACTAACCGTAAAAAGGTCTATTGTTGCTTTACGTCCAACAAAGGCCTTTGTCTAGAAATTTTCTATTTTTTATTTGTTTTCAGGTGGAGATTAAAGATTTACGAGAACGTTTTCTCGGGTAAGAAGCTGGTGGATTGGCTGATAGAGGTAGGTTTGGCGCGGGACAGGATCGAAGCGATTAATTACGCGCGGCATCTGATCGAGGGCAGGGTGTTGAGGCACATCAACGAGATCTACCACTTCTACGACAAGAACCTGCTGTACACGTTCAACTGACGCAGGCCGAAAGCCCGGCTGTGCGGTTTCGGCGTAGGTTTCCAAAAGCTTTGGAACAACTTCGCCTGTAAATTTTGAGGGGGCTTGTTGAATAGGAAATTATTTTTTTACATGGTTAACCTAGGTTTAACCGAATTCATATTTAAACCTAAATTTAGGTTTATTTTAATTAAGTAGTACACAGTATTACAGGGTTGTTCATAAATTCCAATTTTATTTATCTCATCAATTTGCAATTTTATAGTGCACCCTGTATCAACCGTTGTTTAATAGAGGGTTGTTCATAAATGTAAATTTCATTTAACTCATCAATTTGCAATTTTATATTACACCCTGTATCAACAGATGCTTAATACAGGGTTGTTCATAAATGTAAATTTCATTTAACTCCTCAATTTGCAATTTTGTATTACACCCTGTATCAACCAATGTTTAATACAGGGATGTTCATAAAAGTATTTAAAACTAAATCAATTTATAATTTATATATTTCACCCTGTTTAATAGCGAAAATTAGGATAATAATTGTTGCAGCTTATAGATTTAGGTTTAAATCATGATTTGGTTCAAGTATTTCAATGTGCGTAACGTAGAGTATTAGTTTTTCAAGGATTTTAGGTTTTAGTTTAGGCAAAATGGTTTGTGATACGGTGCCTGGGAACATGGGCGCCGAAGTTTGGCATCGAACCGCGTTTTTATTGACTATCGGCTGTGCAAATTGTTTCGAGGTGCTTGTACGACACGACTAGTATTTTACTCTTTGCCAAAAGTACAAGATGCGTTTACAAAGTATATTTGCTTTTGTAACGATCGTTAGGAGAATCTATTCGTATTTTATTAACTTATTTTGTTATATTTGAAAGAATATAGGATTTTTAAATCATGACCAGTGATGAAATGAAAGTGATCAGGTGTTTTATATTGGAATATAAGATAATGTACAATAAGAAATTTAAGACTAGAATAAGAAAAATACCAAGGGAAGGGTTACCAATTGGTCCAAAATTAAAAAATAATTCATCTAGAAGCCTCTAGACGTTATCAAGAAGACTAGACTTCCAGATAGAGTCTCGAAGACTATATGAAGTTTAAAATACCCTAGAAGAGTCTAGATTGCATCTAGAAGACTCTAGACTTCATCTAGAAGACTAGATTTCATCTAGGATACTCCAGATTTCACCTAGAAAAGTCTAGATTTCATCTAGAAGTCTCTAAAATTAATCTAGAAAGGTGTAGGTTACCTCCAGAAGACTTTAAACTTCATATAGAAGCGTCTAGATTTCATCTAGGAGACTCTAGACTTCATCTAGAAGACTCTAGACTTCATCTAGAAGACTTTAGACTTAATCTAGAATACTCCAAATTTCACCTAGAAAAGTCTAGATTTCATCTAGAAGTCTCTAAAATTAATCTAGAAAGGTGTAGATTACCTCCAGAAGACTTTAAACTTCACCTAGAAGAGTCTAGATTTCATCTAGAAGCCTCTAGATATCATCTAGAAGACTAGACTTATGGATGAAGTCTTGAAGACTCTGTATGAAGTTTAGGTTTTTTAAGACTCTTTACTTCATCTAGAAGACTAGTCTTCAACTAGAAGAGTCTAGACTTCATTTAGAAGACTCACGACTTCCTAGTAGACTCTAGACTTCATCTAGAAGACTTTAGACGACTTCCAGATTTCACCTAGAAAAGTCTAGATTCTTCATCTAGAAGTCTCTAAAATTAATCTAGAAAAAGTCGAAACATCATCTAGAAGGCTATACTTCTCTTGAAGGCTATATGAACTTTAGAAGACTTTATACTTCATCTAGAAGAATCTAGACTTCATCTTGAAGACGCTTGACTTCATCTAGAATACCCCAGATTTCTCCTAGAAAAGTCTACATTCTTCATCTAGAAGTCTAAAGTTCGTCTAAAAGACTCAAGACCTCATGTGGAATGTCTAAATTCTTAATTTAGAAGTCTAGAGTTCATCTAAAAGACTCTAGGAATTCCTAGACCTGATTTATAAGACGCTAGATATCATCTATAAAACTCTAGACCTCATACATTGTAGTTAGAGACTCCAGGCTTCAACTAAAAGACCGTAGACTTTATCTAGAGGACTTTATACTTCAACTAGAAGAGTTTAGATTTTAGCTAGAAGACTAACTTAGATGTAATAATAGTTAGTATTTGAAGAACATATTCAGACTAGACGAGCAATATTTTCAATGAGTAAAAAGCTTGTCCATCAACACACATTTAGTACTCTAATTCAAGTTCTGGTCACTTTGGATTAAATAAATGTTTGAGTCTATATGAAGTTTAGAAGACTCTAGACTTCATCTAGAAGAGTCTAGACTTCATCTAGAAGACTCCAGACTTCCTTAAAAACTCTAAACTTCTTCTAGGAGGCTTTCAACTTCATATAGAAGACTCTAGACTTCATCTAGAATACTCCAAATTTTACTTAGAAAAGTCTAGATTATTAAAGAAGATTAGATTTCTGGATGAAATCTTGAAGACTATATGTTGTTTAAAAGACTCTAGACTTCATCTAGAAGAGTCTAGAGTTCATCTAGAAGAGTCTAGACTTCATCTAGAAGAGTCTAGACTTCATCTAGAAGACTCTAGACTTCATCTAGAAGAGTCTAGAGTTCATCTAGAAGAGTCTAGACTTCATCTAAAAGACTGTAGACTTCATCTAGGACACTCTAGACTTCATCTAGAAGACTCTAGGCTTCATCTAGAATACTCTCTAAAATTAATCTAGAAAGGTGTAGACTACCACTAGAAGGCTTTAAACTTCATTTAGAAGAGTCCAGATTTCATCTAGGAGACTCTAGACTTTATCTAGAAGACTCTAGACTTCATCTAGAATACTCCAGATTTCACCTAGAAAAGCCTAAATTGCATCTAGAAGTCTCTAAAATTAATCTAGAAAGATGTAGACTTCCTCTAGAAGACTTTAAACTTCATCTAGAAGATTCTAGATTTCATCTAGACGCCTCTAGACATCATCTAGAAGACTAGAGTTATGGATGAAGTCTTGAAGACTCTGTATGAAGTTTAGAAGACTCTTTACTTCATCTAGAAGACTAGACTTCAACTAGAAGACTCAAGACTTCCTAGTAGACTCTAGACTTCATTTAGAAGACTTCCAGATTTCACCTAGAAAAATCTAGATTTGACTTCTCTTGAAGGCTATATGAACTTTAGAAGACTCTATACTTCATCTAGAAGAGTCTAGACTTCATCTAGAGGACGCTAGACTTCATCTAGAATACCCCAGATTTCTCCTAGAAAAGTCCACATTCTTAATCTAGAAGTCTAGAGTTCATCTAGAAGACTCCAGACCTCACGTGGAAATGTCTAAATTCTTCATTTAGAAGTCTAGAGTTCATCTAGAAGACTCTAGGAATGCCTAGACCTCATTTATAAGACGCTAGATATCATATATAAAACTCTAGACCTCATACATTATAGTTAGAACCAGACTTCAACTAAAAGACCGTAGACTTTATCTAGAGGACTTTAGACTTCATCTAGAGGAGTTTAGATTTTAGCTAGAAGACTAACTTAGTCTAGACTTCATCTAGAGGACTCTAGACTTCCTAGAAAACTCTAGAATTCTAGAAGACTTTCGAGTTCTAATAGAAGACCCTAGACTTCATCTAGAATACTTCAGATTTACATAGAAAAGTCTAGATTATTCCTCTAGAAGACTAGATTTCTGGATGAAGTCTAGAAGACTATATGATGTTTAAAAGACTCTAGACTTCATTTAGAAGAGTCTAGACTTCACCTAGAAGAGTCTAGATTTCATCTAGAAGAGTCTAGACTTCATCTAGAAGACTCTAGACTTCATCTAGAATCCTCCAAATTTTACCTAGAAAAGTCTAGATTATTCATCTAGAAGACTAGATTTCTAGATGAAGTCTTGAAGACTATATGAGGTTTAAAAGACTCTATACTTCATCTAGAAGAGCCTAGACTTCCTCTAGAAGAGTCTAGACTTCATCTACATGACTAGACTTTTTAGAGGACTCTAGACTTCCTAGAAGACTCTGGACTTCATCTAGAAGAGTCTTGACTTCATCTAGAAGACTCTAGACTGCATCTAGTATACACCAGATTTCCCCTAGAATAGTCTACATTCTTCATCTAGAAGTCTAGACTTCATCTAAAAGACTCCAGATTTCACCTAGAAAAGTATAGATTCTTCATTTAGAAGTCTGGAGTTCATCTAGAAGACTTTAGGAACACCTAGACCTCATCTATAAGACTCTAGATGTCATCTATAAGACTCTAGACCTCATCTAAACTAGTTAAAGACTAACTAGAAGACACCAGACTTTCTGGTCACTTTGGATGAAATAAATGCGTGAGTCTATATCAGGTTTAGAAGACTCTAGATCTCCCATAAAACTCTAGACTTCTTCTAGAAGACTTTAGACTTCATATAGAAGACTCTAGACTCCAAATTTTACATAGAATAGTCTAGATTATTCATCTAGAAGACTAGAATAGTCTAAATTCTATATCTAAAAGTCTAAACTTCATCTAAAAGACTCCAGATTTCACCTAGAAGAGTCTAGATTCTTCATTTAGAAGTCTAGAGTTCATCTACAAGACTCTAGGAACGCCTAGACCTCATCTATAAGACTCTAGATGTCATCTATAAGTCTCTAGACCTCATCTAAAATAGTTAAAGACTAACTAGAAGACTCCAGACTTCAACTAGAAGACGATACACTTTATCTAGAGGACTTTATCACCTAGAAAAGTCTAGATTTCATCTAGAAGTCTCTAAAATTAATCTAGAAAGCTATAGACTTCCTCTAGAAGACTTTAAACTTCATCTAGAAGAGTCTAGATTTCATCTAGAAGTCTCTCAAATTAATCTAGAAAGGTGTAGATTACCTCTAGAAGACTTTAAACTTCATCTAGAAGAGTCTAAATTTCATCTAGGGAACTCTAGACTTCACCTAGAAGACTCTAGACTTCATCTAGAATACTCCAGATTTCACCGAGAAAAGTCTAGATTTTATCTAGAAGTCTTTAAAATTAATCTATAAAGGTGTTAGACTACCTCTATAAGACTTTAAACTTCATCTAGAAGAGTGATTTTCATGAGATTTTGACATCTAGATCACTCTTCTCTCATCTAGGAGACTCTAGACTTCATCTAAAAAAAGAAAAGTTTACATTCTTCTTCTAGAACTCTAGAGTTCATCTGAAAGAGTCGCGATTTCACCTAGAAAAGTCTAGATTCTTCATCTTGAAGTCTAGAGTTCATCTAAAAGACTAGGAATGTCCATACCTCATCTATGAGACTCTAGGTCTTATCTATAAGTCTCTAGACCTCATCTAAAATAGTTAAAGACTAACTAGAAGACTCCAGACTTGAACTAGAAGACCATAGGCTTTGTCTAGAGGACTTTAGACTTCATCTAGAAGAGTTTATATTTTAGCTAAAAGACTGTAACCTAGATGTAATAATAGTTACAATTTGAAAAGCATATTCAGACCAGACTAGACAGGACAAGCAATACTTTCAATTACGGAAAAGCTTGTCCATCAATAAAGATTAAGTACACATTAAACAAGATTTGAAAAGCACAGCATCTAGTATAGTGTGTCTATCATCTAAGTCTAGTCTAAAAATTACGAGAGTTAGAAACAATAATTGCAAATTGTTCGTTAGTTTATTATATGCATTCATTTTCCAAGATTTAGCAATTGTACGTGTATGTGCAATCCGGGACGGTTTTTAAAGTGGGACAAAATAATTGCGGGACAGTTCTGGTCACTTTGGATGGAATAAAAGTGTAAATGATTTTTTTAGTGAATTTTTGAGGAAAAAGATCTGATTTTTTAAATTCTACGTACAAAAGGGTTTTATGTGCTAAATAATCCTAAATTAGTCTTAAATAAATGAATTGCCAAATGCCACAATCTAATTATACATCTAGGCTTTGTAACAAGTGTGGATTGTTAAAATATTATATTTTGTAACTAGGGCGGTAAGTTGTCAATTTGACGCGAGAGCGAAATTGGGCGCACGAACGAAGTGAGTGCGCACATTCACTAGAGAGGATAATACCGCCCGTGTTACAAACAATATTATTTTGTTATTACTCATGCGAGGAGATTTATCTTAAAAGTTTGGGATCAAAAATAATGGAACCAAAAATGAAGAATTTACTTTTACAATTGTCTCCGGTGGTGTAGATTCGTCATAAGAACTCTCCTCAGTCGCCAAAATCGCCATAGAATTTACACTCATTTTAATACGTTTTCTTTTAATTTTATTATTATTTTGAAATGACAAAAATTTCTGACACTCGATTCAAGACATTCAATCAAGACCTCGATATTAAAAAAATGACGTGAATCGTTTTTTTTTAATATCGAGGTTTTGATTGTGTTTGTTTTATTTTTATTTATTTGTTTTTTTTTTAATGTAACCTAGCGATATTGAATATTTGCGTGCGTTACCCAGGTTATGTGGAAATACAACGAGGCGGCATTTCTCGTATTAAAAAACGTGCGTCAGGAAGTACCTCTCGCGCATGAATAATAAAAAAATATATCTTTGAATTGTTATAATTCAAATGATGAATAAACTTAGGACACCTTAAGATGCTCCATGATAATAACAAAGATAGAACTGAAATCGAGAGAATTAAAATTAAGAATTAAATTGAATTGAAAAATTCACTATGTTTTTACTACACATATACTATGTAAAAATGTTATACAACTTGTTATTCACCGTAATATAAATTTCTACACATATCACGACTTCGAGTTTCGACGTTTGACGGTCATTTTCAAGTCGAAAGAATTAAAATTTCTTGTATTAAAACACATGCGTCAAGAAGTAGCTCTCGCGCATGAGTAATAAAGAAAATATTTCAACTTTTTTTTTATATAATCCAACTTGATTATCTACTTTGTCAGTAAATTTTCACCAATTTGTTATTTAATTCACGGTTTTAAACAATTTATTTTATTAATGTTTTATGAAATTATCAAACGGGAAATATCGATTAAGGCACACAACAGCTTCTATAACGTACAATAAAATGTGATTGTATTTATGCACATATATTTGTAAATAGAGCAGTTTTGTATACTGATAGGTTGTAAAGAATAAAATTTTATTTATACATATTAATGTATACACCAGCCATGTATACAGGAATTTGAGGATATAGAGCAAGTCTGAGTTTAGACAATATATAGACAACTTGCTAAAGGTATATATTATGTAAGTATGTATGATTAGTGTAAATAAATGTTGATGATATATTGAATTGTTTGCTCCAAATGGGTTTGTTTAAAATTCCTATCTTCTCCATTTTCTGTATTTGAAATAACGAAAAATAACGATTCCGCATAACGAAAAATCGATTTTCTCGCATTTCGTCGTTTCCGCGGTCTCGACTCCCCGTGTCGAAAGAAATACCATCTTAACTGAAAGCTTCCTAGGGAATATTATATACCTTTTCTGTCTAATTTTGGAAAGCTGAATCGATTGGTGAAGACTAGAAGTCTATGTGGTGACCGAAGGCGTTTTTACATATTTTAAAATATCAATTTATTTGTCTATTTTTAAACAATTTTTGTGATATTAACACGTTTGCTAAGTCTGTCATAGAAGCTTAGAATTGTGACAGTATCTCTGACGGGATACTGGCTGTACACCATCTCAAAAATCTAAAAAAAAAATCTACAACAAATTTTTTGGAACATTTTGTCGTGATTTTTGTCGAAAATTTTTGTCGATATTTTTTTGCAATTTTTTTTGTGATTTTTCTTTGATTACACGAAGGAAATCAAAATGCTGAAAACGGTTTTCCAATTTATTTCGCTCTAAAGTTTACGAATAAACAAATTTTATATTTTTTTTCGCTGTACACAATCACACATTTCCTACTGATTTGACGCTGTCATAACTTTTGAACCGCTCACCACGGAGACTTCTAGTCTTCACCAATCGATTCAACTTCCCAAAATTAGTCGGAGAACGTATATAATAGTCCCTGGGAAGCTTTCAGTTAAGAAATACCATCGACTCGGGAAGTCTAGACCGCGGAAACGACGAAATGCGAGAAAATCATGTTTTTCAAAATTGTTATTTTTTGAGTCACATCAAAATTTAAAAACGTTTCTGAAATCATTTT
Organism: Phosphuga atrata; assembly: GCA_944588485.1. NCBI lineage: Eukaryota > Metazoa > Arthropoda > Insecta > Coleoptera > Silphidae > Phosphuga > Phosphuga atrata. Next base: position 9,558,228 of record OX155904.1, on the reverse strand, counting down.
TGCTGCTGACTACAGATATGCAAATTATATTTCGCTAGCTCTTTCGGTTCACTTTCGTCTGCAAAAATTGAAGAAATTTTTATGAAATTTCGGCGCTCTACTGGAGATCTCGGAATGTCGTGAATTTCCGGGGGAAAATCTTAGTGTACCTACAGGAAAATGACCTTCTGAAAACTATGCTGCAATCCGTTTTTAATTATATGCAACCGTTTCCGAGATATCTACTTAGCAAATCGAGAATCGGGTAAATTTCAGTTTGAAATTTATCGACGAATTATTGAATATTTCCGGACAATTTACACATCGACTTGTTCGTCTTGTCATGTAGTTTCTGTGTGTCCAAAATGATTTCGCTGCTCTTTACCGTTTTCGAAAAAATCGAAAAAAACCGAAAAAGCATGTATTTTTCGAACGAAATGATGGAAAATTTTTGTTGAAAATTTTGTTGCAATTTTTTTTCGTAATTTTTTTTTTGTTACACGAAGGAAATCGAAGTGCTGAAAACGGGTTTCCAGTTTATTTCGCTCTAAAGTTACAAATAAACAAATTTTTTTTTTTTTTTTCGCTGTACACAATCACACATTTCCTACTGATTTGACGCTGTCATAACTTTTGAACCGCTCACCACGGAGACTTCTAGTCTTCACCAATCGATTCAACGTCCCAAAATTAGTCGGAAAACGTATATAATAGTCCCTGGGAAGCTTTCAGTTAAGAAATACCATCGACTCGGGAAGTCTAGACTGCGGAAACGACGAAATGCGAGAAAATCGTTTTTTTCAAAATCGTTATTTTTTGAGTCACAGCAAAATTTAAAAACGTTTCTGAAAGCATTTTTGCTGCTGACTACAGATATGCAAATTATATTTCGCTAGCTCTTTCGGTTCACTTTCGTCTGCAAAAATTGAAGAAATTTTTATGAAATTTCGGCGCTCTAGTGGAGATCTCGGAAAGTCGTGAATTTCCTGCGAACAATCTTAGTGGATCCACGGGAAAATGACCTTCTGAAAACGATGCCGCAATCCGTTTTTAATTATCTGCAACCGTTTCCGAGATATCTACTTAGCAAATCGAGAATCGGGTAAATTTCAGTTTGAAATTTATCGACGAATTATTGAATATTTCCGGACAATTTACACATCGACTTGTTCGTCTTGTCGTGTAGTTTCTGTGTGCCCAAAATGATTTCGCTGCTCTTTACCGTTTTCGAAAAAATCGAAAAAAACCGAAAAAGCATGTATTTCTCGAACGAAATGATGGAAAATTTTTGTCGAAAATTTTGTTGCAATTTTTTTTCGTGATTTTTTTTTTTGTTACACGAAGGAAATCGAAGTGCTGAAAACGGGTCTCCAGTTTATTTCCCTCTAAAGTTACAAATAAACAAATTTTATATTTTTTTTCGCTGTACACAATCACACATTTCCTACTGATTTGACGCTGTCATAACTTTTGAACCGCTCACCACGGAGACTTCTAGTCTTCACCAATCGATTCAACTTCCCAAAATTAGTCGGAGAACGTATATAATAGTCCCTGGGAAGCTTTCAGTTAAGAAATACCATCGACTCGGGAAGTCTAGACCGCGGAAAAGACGAAATGCGAGAAAATCAAGTTTTTCAAAATTGTTATTTTTTGAGTCACATCAAAATTTAAAAACGTTTCTGAAATCATTTTTGCTGCTGACTACAGATATGCAAATTATATTTCGCTAGCTCTTTCGGTTCACTTTCGCCTGCAAAAATTGAAGAAATTTTTATGAAATTTCGGCGCTCTAGTGGAGATCTCGGAATGTCGTGAATTTCCGGGGGACAATCTTAGTGTACCTACAGGAAAATGACCTTCTGAAAACTATGCTGCAATCCATTTTTAATTATATGCAACCGTTTTCGAGATATCTACTCAGCAAATCGAGAATCGGGTAAATTTCAGTTTGAAATTTATCGACGAATTATTGAATATTTTCGGACAATTTACACATCGACTTGTTCGTCTTGTTGTGCAGTTTCTGTGTGCCCAAAATGATTTCGCTGCTCTTTACCGTTTTCGAAAAAATCGAAAAAAACCGAAAAAGCATGTATTTTTCGAACGAAATGATGGAAAATTTTTGTTGAAAATTTTGTTGCAATTTTTTTTCGTAATTTTTTTTTTTGTTACACGAAGGAAATCGAAGTGCTGAAAACGGGTTTCCAGTTTATTTCGCTCTAAAGTTACAAATAAACAAATTTTATTTTTTTTTTTCGCTGTACACAATCACACATTTCCTACTGATTTGACGCTGTCATAACTTTTGAACCGCTCACCACGGAGACTTCTAGTCTTCACCAATCGATTCAACGTCCCAAAATTAGTCGGATAACGTATATAATAGTCCCTGGGAAGCTTTCAGTTAAGAAATACCATCGACTCGGGAAGTCTAGACCGCGGAAACGACGAAATGCGAGAAAATCAAGTTTTTCAAAATTGTTATTTTTTGAGTCACATCAAAATTTAAAAACGTTTCTGAAAGCATTTTTGCTGCTGACTACAGATATGCAAATTATATTTCGCTAGCTCTTTCGGTTCACTTTCGCCTACAAAAATTAAAGAAATTTTTATGAAATTTCGGCGCTCTAGGGGAGATCTCGGAAAGTCGTGAATTTCCTGCCGACAATCTTATTGTACCTACAGGAAAATGACCTTCTGAAAACGATGCCGCAATCCGTTTTTAATTATCTGCAACCGTTTCCGAGATATCTACTTAGCAAATCGAGAATCGGGTAAATTTCAGTTTGAAATTTATCGACGAATTATTGAAAATTTCCCGGACAATTTACACATCGACTTGTTCGTCTTGTCGTGTAGTTTCTGTGTGCCCAAAATGATTTCGCTACTCTTTATCGTTTTCGAAAAAATCGAAAAAAAACGAAAAAGCATGTATTTTTCGAAGGAAATGATGGAAATTTTTTGTCAAAAATTTTGATGCAATTTTTTTTCGAGATTTTTTTTCTGTTACACAAAGGAAAACGAAGTGCTGAAAACTGTTTTCCAATTTATTTCGCTCTAAAGTTTACAAATAAACAAATTTTATATTTTTTTTCGCCGTACACAATCACACATTTCCTACTGACTTGACGCTGTCATAACTTTTGAACCGCTCACCACGGAGACTTCTAGTCTTCACCAATCGATTCAACGTTCCAAAATTAGTCGGAGAACGTATATAATAGTCCCTGGGAAGCTTTCAGTTAAGAACTACCATCGACTCGGGAAGTCTAGACCGCGGAAACGACGAAATGCGAGAAAATCAATGTTTTCAAAATCGCTATTTTTTGAGTCACAGCCAAATTTAAAAACGTTTCTGAAAGCATTTTTTCTGCTGATTACAGATATGCAAATTATATTTCGCTAGCTCTTTCGGTTCACTTTCGCCTGCAAAAATTGAAGAAATTTTTATGAAATTTCGGCGCTCTAGTGGATATCTCGGAAAGTCGTGAATTCCCCACGGACAATCTTAGTGTAACCGCAGGAAAATGACCTTCTGAAAACGATGCCGCAATCCGTTTTTAATTATCTGCAACCGTTTCCGAGATATCTACTTAGCAAATCGAGAATCGGGTAAATTTCAGTTTGAAATTTATCGACGAATTATTGAATATTTCCGGACAATTTACACATCGACTTGTTCGTCTTGTCGTGTAGTTTCTGTGTGTCCAAAATGATTTCGCTGCTCTTTACCGTTTTCGAAAATATCGAAAAAAACCGAAAAAGCATGTATTTTTCGAAGGAAATGATGGAAATTTTTTGTCCAAAATTTTGATGCAAATTTTTTTCGAGATTTTTTTTCTGTTACACAAAGGAAAACGAAGTGCTGAAAACTGTTTTCCAATTTATTTCGCTCTAAAGTTACAAATAATCAAATTTTATATTTTTTTTTGCTGTACACAATCGCACATTCCTACTGATTTGACGCTGTCATAACTTTTGAACCGCTCAACACAGAGACTTGTAGTCTTCACTAATCGATTCAGCGTCCCAAAATTAGTCGGAGAACGTATATAATATTCCCTGGGAAGCTTTCAGTTACGAAATACCATCGACTCGGGAAGTCTAGACCGCGGAAACGACGAAATGTGAGAAAATCGTTTTTTCAAAATCGTTATTTTTTGAGTCACAGCAAAATTTAAAAACGTTTCTGAAATCATTTTTGCTGCTGACTACAGATATGCAAATTATATTTCGCTAGCTCTTTCGGTTCACTTTCGTCTGCAAAAATTGAAGAAATTTTATGAAATTTCGGCGCTCTAGTGGAGATCTCGGAATGTCGTGAATTTCCGGGGGACAATCTTAGTGTACCTACAGGAAAATGACCTTCTGAAAACTATGCTGCAATCCGTTTTTAATTATATGTAACCGTTTCCGAGATATCTACTCAGCAAATCGAGAATCGGGTAAATTTCAGTTTGAAATTTATCGACGAATTATTGAATATTTCCGGACAAATTACATATCGACTTGTTCGTCTTGTCGTGTAGTTTCTGTGTGTCCAAAATGATTTCGCTTCTCTTTACCGTTTTCGAAAAAATAAAAAAAAAACGAAAAAGCATGTATTTTTCGAACGAAATGATGGAAAATTTTTGTCGAAAATTTTGTTGCAATTTTTTATCGTGATTTTTTTTTTGTTACACGAAGGAAATCGAAGTGCTGAAAACGGGTCTCCAGTTTATTTCCCTCTAAAGTTACAAATAAACAAATTTTATATTTTTTTTTCGCTGTACACAATCACACATTTCCTACTGATTTGACGCTGTCATAACTTTTGAACCGCTCACCACGGAGACTTCTAGTCTTCACCAACCGATTCAACGTCCCAAAATTAGTCAGAGAACGTATATAATAGTCCCTGGGAAGCTTTTAGTTAAGAAATACCATCGACTCGGGAAGTCTAGACCGCGGAAACGACGAAATGCGAGAAAATCGATTTTTTCAAAATCGTTATTTTTTGAGTCACAGCAAAATTTAAAAACGTTACAGAAAGCATTTTTGTTGCTGATTAGAGATATGCAAATTATATTTCGCTAGCTCTTTCGGTTCACTTTCGCCTGCAAAAATTGAAGAAATTTTTATGAAATTTCGGCGCTCCAGTGGAGATCTCGGAATGTCGTGAATTTCCGGGGGACAATCTTAGTGTACCTACAGGAAAATGACCTTCTGAAAACTATGCTGCAATCCGTTTTTAATTATATGCAACCTTTTCCGAGATATCTACTCAGGAAATCGAGAATCGGGTAAATTTCAGTTTGAAATTTATCGACGAATTATTTAATACTTCCTGACAATTTACACATCGACTTGTTCGTCTTGTCGTGTAGTTTCTGTGTGCCCAAAATGATTTTGCTGCTCTTTACCGTTTTCGAAATATTCTAAAAAAAACGAAAAAGCATATATTTCTCGAACGAAATAATGGAAAATTTTTGTCGAAAACTTTTTTGAAAATTTTGTTCGTGATTTTTTTTGGTTATACGAAGGATATCGAAGTGCTGAACACGGTTTTCCGTTTTTTTTTCGCTCTAAAGTTACAAATAAACAATTTTTTTTTCGCTGTACACAATCACACATTTCCTACTGACATGACGCTGGGATAACTTTTGACCCGCTCACCACAGAGACTTCTAGTCTCGAGAAGAAATTTTTATGAAATTTCGGCGCTCTAGTGGAGATCTCGGAAAATCGTTAATTTCCTGCGGACAGTCTTAGTTTATCTACAGGAAAATGACGATGCCCCAATCCGTTTTTAATTATCTGCAACCGTTTACGAGATGTCTACTTAGCAAATCGAGAATCGGGCAAATTTCAGTTTGAAATTTATCGACGAATTATTGAATATTTCCAGACAATTTACACATCGACTTGTTCGTCTTGTTGTGCAGTTTCTGTGTGCCCAAAATGATTTCGCTGCTCTTTACCGTTTTCGAAAAAACGAAAAAGGCATGTATTTTTCGAACGAAATGATGGAAAATTTTGGACGAATTTTTTTTGCAAATTTTTTTTGGTTACACGAAGGAAATCGAAGTGCTGAAAACGGTTTTCCAGTTTATTTCGCTCTAAAGTTACAGATAAACAAATTTTATATTTTTTTTGCTGTATACAGTCACACATTTCCTATTGATTTGACGCCGTCATGCAACTTTTGAACCGGTCACCACAGAGACTTCTAGTCTTCACCAATTCAGCGTCCCAAAATTAGTCGGAGAACGTATATAATATTCCTTAGGAAGCTTTCAGTTAAGAAATACCATCGACACGGGCAGTCGAGACCGCGGAAACGACGAAATGCTAGAAAATCGATTTGGGCGAAATCGTTATTTTATGAGTTACAGCAAAATTTAAAAACGTTTATGAAAGCATTTTTGCTGCTGATTACAGATCTGTAAATTATATTTCGCTAGCTCTTTCCGTTCACTATCGCCAGCAAGAATTGAAGAAATTTTTAAGCAATTTCGGCGCTCGAGCATGGGCGTAGCTAGAGCTCTTCGACATTTTTTTGACGATTCTATACTATCTAGATCAGTGTTTCCCAAAGTGTGGTACGCATACCCCAAGGGGTACGCAAAAGGTTTGAAAGGGGTACGAGAAGATTTTTCTTCTTTTTTGTGTGTGACAAAGCGAGACAAATAAAGACAATAGCAATTTGTAAATTACATAAAAAATAATGCTTCAAATATTACTTTTTATATATAATGTTTATTAATCGTTTATAATTTTTTTTATAAAATCCTGTGAATTAGCTGTTAATTTGCAATAGTTTAATCATCTTTGACACATAATTAATACAATACAAATCAAAACTAACTTCTGTTTCTACTGTGTTTAAATTACTGTTTTTCTTTTATAATTTTCACATAACCAAGAGTTTATTGTACCTGCTGATGACAAAATTTAAAGATTGTTTTTATGTATTTAAAGGCAAGTAGAAACTCACTTAAAAAGAAGAAGAACAACATTTTCACCAAAAAATTCTTATCTTTTATTCTCCATTCTAGGGATTTAATAATAATAATAAATTTATTCACTTAGCCACATGACAATATATAAATAAATAAAAACAAGTAGTAAATAATTTGATATAAATATCATGCTGTGGATGTGATGGTCAATGTAATTAAATAAAACAGATTAAAAACACATGTAGGTAAGAAAATAACAGATTACACATTGTAACTACACAAGAATTCGGTAATAGAATAGTATGCTCCCCGTAAAAGTATTTGCTTTAATTCACATTTAAATTGCGTATAGTTTTTAGTTTTGATCTTCGAATCTAACTTATTATATAGTTTTATTCCAGTATAAATAAAGGATTTCTCATAGAGGGCAGTATTGTGCTTAGGAATCGATAAAGAGGCATCAAATCTAGTATTGTGGGAATTGGACTCAGCAAGTGTATCAAATTCTTGAATGTTTTGTTTTATATAACATAATGCTTTGAGTATATACATTGCAGGTAGTGTTAGTATGCTATTATCCCTAAAGCACTGTTTACAGCTTGTCCCGGTTTTAAGTCTGAAAATAAGACGTAAAATCCTTTTTTGCATGATAAAGCATCGCTTTACATTAGGAGCCTGACCCCAGAGCAAAATGTGGAGGGATAAGTGAGAGTAGACAAGTGCATAGTATAGGCTAATTATTGAGTCGTGGTCCATTGATTTCATTAATTGCAGAATTGCAAAGTATGCACTAGATAATTTTTTACAGACATGGTCTATATGGCTAGACCAGCTAAGTGTGGAGTCCATCCGTACTCCCAGAAAGTTAGTACATGCCGCAAGGTTTTTCTCTTTGTCATCAATAATTATTTTAAAAACGGGTGGAAGTTTCTTCAGTTTAGAGGAATATGTACAGATTGTTTTTTCGGAGTTTAATATAAGATGATTAGTTCAACACCAGCTCTTGACCTCCCCAACAACAATTCCGATCTTAGTTGCCAATTCATCTAAATTGGTTGCAGATACAGCCACATTCATGTCATCTGCAAACAGAATAGTTTCCGCGCTTACGTGAAGTGGAAGATCATTTACAAACAACAGAAATAGAAGCGGGCCCAGAACAGAACCTTGAGGCACACCGATGGATACATCCTTGCAGCTCGATTGAGTGTTATTGGCACACACAATTAACTTCCTTCCTGTAAGAAATGATCGAATTAACTTCAAAAAAGTTCTCCGAAAACCATAGCACTCCAATTTTGATAATAGAAATTCAACATTAACCGTATCGAAGGCCTTAGATAAATCAAAGAATAGTCCCATAACATGCCTTCCAGCATCTAACTCGTTTATTATAAATTTAGTCATGTTACACGTGGCTGTTTCTATTGATCTCTTGGCCCTAAAGCCATGTTGGCAATTACTCAATAAATTAAATCTTTCCAGATATTGGATCATTCTATTGTAAATAGTTCGCTCATAGATTTTTGAGAATACAGACACAATAGAAATTGGCCTGTAATTGTCATTATCACAGGCATCTGCTTTTTTATGAAGGGGAATAATGAGAGCTATTTTTAATATAGAAGGATATATTCCGACATCGATAGATTTATTGTAGAGTTGAAGCAAAGGACCCTCAATGACGTCCAAAATTGATTTTAAGGTTCTGATTGAGTATCCATCAGTGCCGCAGGAGTACGTGGTTGACATATTTTGAATTACCTTATGGAGTTCTGCTGTTTCAATGGTATGCATATAAAATGAGTTTTGGTTAATGATGTGAGAGTTAATGTTTTGGGGTGTTGATGAAACATTAAGATGCTTTCTGATTGTAGTGAGAGCTATATTCGAGAAGTGAGTTGCGAACACTTCAGCAACTTGTTGTTTCGTTACTGTTGTTGCATTTACATTGAGTGTTATTGGTGCACACTTTTTCTGTTTCCCTAACGTATGGTTGATGAATGCCCAAGCAACTCTGGATTTGTTTTTAGATTGCTGGATTTTATTGAAGAAAAAATGTCTCTTGGCATTAGTTATGTTGCTAGCATGTTTTTTAGTTTTATATTGATCAATGAGGTGTAGATCATTTAATGTATAACACAACCAATAGAGCTTCTTTAGAAGTTTACCTTCATTAATTAGTGTTGTTGTTATCCATTTGTTGGTTTTGTGTACATATTTCCTAGATTCGATGGGGCAGATTTGGTCCAAAGAAAGCGTTAGGTTATTCAAAAAATTACTGAAAGCTACCTCAACATCCCCGCTCAAAATTGTTGAGAAATCGATTTTACTGATGAGATGTTTAATTTTGTGTATGTCAACATCGGTTATATGTCTTCCCAGGCGGTATGTCAACTTTTGGTTCGATGCACATGACATGAAGTTCGGGTTCAGTTGAAAGATTAAGCTAAGGTGGTCAGCGATGACTGGATCAACAATCTTGAACGAAAATGCGCTAGCATCGATGTTAGTGGCCATATAGTCAATCGATGACTGAGTAGTTGAACCACGAAAGTTTGTAAATATCCTAGTGGCGCCTTGATTGATAACACGTTGTTGAAATGAGCTTAGTATGTCAATGAGTGTTTGTTTTTCAGTCGTATTTTTCATAAAATCAATATTTAAATCACCAACAAGCAAAGTGGGTTTATCAGATTTGCAAAGGTGTAGTAACATCTCATTGAGCATAGTATAAAATATTTGTAGGTTTCCTACCGGCGATCTGTATATACATATAATGTTAATCTTGGTTAGATGAAGGCCTAGTGTTACACCACAAACTTCAAAATCCTTTTCAACTGAATAACTCGATAGCATAAGATGTGATGTATTTATACAATTGCGAGCATATATTGCAACTCCACCATGGATAGTTTTAGTCCTACAAAAATGTGAGACTAACTGGTAGTTATCGATTTTAATCACATCAATTTCATCATTTGTACACCAATGTTCGCAAATGCATACCACGTCGATGTTTTCCCTTTTTAAGTACAATTGCACCAAATCAAATTTGTTTCTAATTGATTGAGTGTTAACCTGAGCAATTGTGATTCCTGATTGTGAGTTGATGGTTTTAATATGAGGTTTCCTTAGAGTTTTTTGAGAAGTAACCGCTAGGCTTTGATGTTTACATCCGGTGCCTCTTCTAAAAAACTTTTGTTAGGTGGTGTTGGATTGATAACCGCTCGTGCTCCATTGGAGTTTATTGTATTATTATGCAAACCTTTCTGTACAAAGACGTAGTCTCTAATTGTTATTTGCGATGGCCAGGAGTCCGGTTTTAGGAATTTGTTGCAATCCGATTCCCGTATCCTCACTTTGAAGGAGCAGTATCTAGCATTAGAAGTGATAATTTTACATATACTGTCCTCTATATTGATGTGTTGGTTAATGAACTGAAGTAGGTTGTCCTCAGTGGTTCCTGGAGCAACGTTATTCACATGGAACCATTTTCTCCAACAGCAGCACGGATGATGTAAGAGGGCCCACTTCCTAAAACGAGAGGTTTGTGTTTGTACTCTTGGGTAATTTGAGGTCCTGGATTCTCTCTGCGTTCGTGGCCTGGATCTGGGACTTGCTTCAGTAAGTTCATCTACAGCGACTGTTGAGCTGTTTGAGTTGTTACTAGTTGAGTTGTTGTTGGTTGGGTTTTTATTTGTGGTATTAAGTTCTTTGGGTAGAGGATTATTTGAGATATTTGGTACGGTTTTGGTTATTTGGATATATAGGATTTGCTATATTACTTTTATTTTACTTACTATTAATATATTACTTACGATATTACTTGAATAGCAGTACAGTTTCTGTTTTTAATAGCCAATCTAAAAAAAATCTCTGTTGATGATCTTTGAAAGAAAGATATTGCGAAAAATATACGGGGCATTCCAAGAAGACGGTATGTGGAGACGCAGGTATAACTTACAACATCTATAGACAAGCCGGTAACATAGACATAATAACTACATTCAAAATCGGCAGATTGTGATGGGCAGGCCATGTGAACAGATATGATGACAATAATCCTGCAAAAAAGATCCTTAAAGCAGAACTCATAGGCACAAGAAGGCGAGGAAGGCCAAAGCTGCGCTGGAAGGATAGTGTAAGCGAAGACGCACGAAAGATATGTGCACCGAACTGGACGATGCAGACCAGACAGGAATGAATGGCGAAAGAAGCTGGATAAGGTCGAGACCCTACTGTAGGATTGTATGTTGATGATGATTCTGGCTAACATTACGGTAATTGATTTTCACTATCAGAAATGTTCATTGTAAAAGTTGCCTGGCACGTTAGTATTTCAAAATGTGAAAATTAAAAAAAATGGCACGCGGCCGAAAACAGGTTGGCCACCGCTGCCCTAGAGAAAGATAACAATTGCAGATTCTGCAGCTCAGCAGATAGAAACATTTACCGGAAAGAGCTAGCGAAATATAATTTGCATATTTGTAATCAGCAGCAAAAATGCTTTCAGAAATGTTTTTAAATTTTGCTGTAACTAAAAGAATAACGATTTTACAAAATCGATTTTCTCGCATTTCGTCGCTTCCGCGGTATCGACTTCCCGTGTCTATAGTATTTCTTAATCGAAAGCTTGCTACGGAATATTGTACGTTTTCCGACTAATTTTGCTACGCTGAATCTATTTCTATTCTACTCCCCATGCATCTGCTCAAAGGCTGCGGAGCACTGCTTCGTAATAGAAAGAGTTTAACACCCTGACATACAATGACGTCTCTAAGACGTCATGTATATGTGATAAGATTACGGGTATGTTCCGATATACACTGCGAGCACTGTTCAGTGCTCTTACTGGGAAGAAATTCGTTCCGCTATGGACTGACAGTATACTGCCGCAGTATCCTTGGGAAATATATGACGTCATAAATAGTCGCCATCTTCGTACTGTGAGCACTGGCGCTTTCGAGGTAAGGTGCTCTCAGTGCTTTGATCATTATTATTATTGAATATTGGTTTGGCCGTTATTGACATGGAAAATTAAAAAAAATTGCGTTTGTTGAAGTGTGAAACCAATACTTTGTACGAATTGAAAGTTACTGATGAAAGTTATAATCGTGCATCCATCGCTAAATATTCAATTCAATTCGGTTATAAAGTTATTATGCATTTAGTTACTTAAAAAACAATATTTTCTTTTAATAAAAACTAATCTTACTTTTATTATGCGATTAATTCCATTGAAAATTAACTTGAATATTCAATTTTTAAATATAACTACATTCAAACAATATTTTTTCTTGTTGACAGTTACCAGTATACTGGACTGCGTTCCGTTTTAAACCGTAACCAGTATAGATAACTATAAAGGAACGGCTTCGCAGTATACTAAATTGACGTCACGCCTTACAGTGCTCGCAGTGTATATCGGAACATACCCTACATGTATATGGAACACGTCACCGCGAATTTTATTCGTATGTCTAGGGGTAAAATAAGAGAAGTGTGGAAATAGAAGAAGGGTGGGGTAGAATAGATCTACAAAGGTTACAGTACAAGTTACCAGCGAAATCTAAAATATTAGTAGCAGTTTAGTCTAGCAGTCTCTTGCTTTTTCCTGCCTCAGATATATGCTCCATACATTAAACTACTCAGAGGTTACTTGGATATTAGAAACAATTATATTAAAAAATCAGCAGCTCTTCATCATAATGTTGAAATCAAGAAAAAATACCATTAAATAGGAACCAAAACAATTGATATTTTGATCATAAATGCAGTCCATTTACATGATCAAATTCTGTAATTGCCATATATTTTTGCAATAACAATTTTATTGTATTACATACATTTCTTATAGACTTCAATTGAGTTTTGCTACTGAATGCAATTTGTTTACTATAATTTTTTTTTAACACATTCCACAACCTTTCTTGGAAACATTTACGATAAAAGCCGTCGAGTACGAAGCACCACTTAAAGTTTTTATTGCTTTTCGCAGAAATTCAGTTCGCTTTGCCCCAATTTTTTTAAACAAATTTAATGCGATTATCGTAAATCTACAAAAGAAAAACTTAAACGAATAATAGATTGTTTACTTTTCCCTTTTTTTCTTGAAATAAAAAATATGCTACACGTCGTTGCATGGAGATGAAAAAACTATGGAATTTTAAACGCTCTGAATCGTTTAAAATAACACAGTTTTTTCATTTCCAAGAATCGTTCGACAGCATACAAATAGTTTTTATTTTCTAAGAAATTCCCGTTGAATTCATGCTAATAGATATTCGTTTTGACTCTCGGTCTGAAAGATGATATAGTTATTTACATTAGAAATGTGTGATTCACTGGTGACAATAGGACAATGAGAGAACAAACTGTTTAACTCTTTGCACTCGTATGTCGTACGATGTCACAATATACATTTTACCGTTGCCCTCGTATGTCGCACCGTATAATAATAATAATAATTTATTCACTTTACCAATATAAAATCATAATTTTTTACAATTTTTTGGATGTGATTCTCATAATGGTACCATACAATATCTTGTTAAAACGAACAAATAATATTTGAACAAAATGCAGATGAAACAAGAATCAGAAATAAGAAAATATTGGTTTACAATGAATACAGCTAGAATACATATTGTGTTTAAGAAACACTTAAGAAATGTTTTTTTCAAGAAATTCATTGATGCTATAGAATGCACCATCTATCAGTATTTCTTTAATGATTTTTTTCTATTTTGCGAACTTTATGCCATTTCTAACTAAAAAAATCGCCGATACATATTGAGAAAATTGTATCGCACTCGGCGAGCTATAACCGCACGCATATGAGTGCTGTTGTGAGTCCATTACAGACACAAGATAAAAAAAGTGACTTTTCCGCATTGTAGCCCTACTTTGCAACATTGTGTGTAAAATTCTAGTTTCGTTTGACGTGTACATGGTGTCAAAGCTAGCTTTACAATCCAGGAGGCCAAAAATAGTATATTTTACAACAAGAGATGAAGGGAGTTTTTTTTTGGGTGAGGTAGTTTGGTCACACCAAACCGAAAAAACGCTTTCAATTCGACTGTTAAATGCAATTTTGTCTACTGATATTCTGTTGCAGAATCCATAATTTGACTTTAATAAATCCAATTCGAAGCGAACTGTCGGAACTGTCAATACCAATTTAAGTCTTGATTTGGTCGTTTCCATGATAACGTATTGTTGCATTCTCATAGAAGGTGATACTTTTCAAGTCAAATGTCCTAATTTTATTTCGATTTTTTAAATAGTGATGCCACACTAATATCAGAGAACGAAGACGACCTACAAAGATTACTATTTACACGCAATAAAACCGCCAAAAAAATCATTTGATCATATCAACAGAAAAAACTAAATCAATGGTTATATCCAAAGAGCCTGACAGGTGCAAACTTATGGTGGACAATAAAACGATAAAACAGGTCATGAAATTCAACTACCTAGGGTGGCAAATATCGAGCAGCAGAAACCTGATTGATGAAGTAAGAGCGAACTGCATCAAAGCATCATTCATTTCCGGTAGCCTAAGAGACCTAATATGGAAAAACAAATATATGACGACAGAATGCCAGATAAGGATATATAAAACCTGTGTAATACCTATCCTAACATACGCTGCAGAGACCCGAGCCGAAACAACAAAAACTAAGAAACTCTTGAGAAGCACCGAAATTAAAACGCGGAGAGCAATAAAAGGCGTAACACTATATACGAGATCAAAGAAGCAGCGCCGTAAGAGATGAAATACAAACGGAAGATGTTGTCAGATGCGTCAGATCCCGGAGAAGGCACTGGAGAGACCATGTAGACAGGTTGAATGAGGATAGAATTGCCAAGTGGGCAAAAGACAGAAGGCCACAAAGCACAAGACCCCCAGGCCGCCCGCTCAAGAGATGGCAGGAGTCCTGATCGTCCGGATCGCAAGAGGGGTAGGCAACAGTACAATGTCCTAAATCAAGAAGAAGAAAAAGTTTCAGGCTCGTTTTAGGTTTGTACATAAAACATTCCATTGAAATTGAAGAAATTAATAAGAAAGTCCATGCAAATTTGGTTAGTTTAGTGCTTTAATCGAGAAAATCATAAATTCATCTCTAGAATGAAAAAATGTCGCTTTCATGTAGTGTAAGCCGTGGAAAATTGCCATTTTCACAAATATTAGTAGAAAATAGTATATTACGTAATGAGAGTTGTAAGAAGCATATTACGTACGAGCGGAACAGTTACGCGCGACCCGCGTAATTCCACGAGTACGTAATTGCCTTACAACTCGAATTATGTACTATACTTTATCTACGACCACAATATGTGGTATAATTTGTTTCTTTTTAATAAAAAAATATGTTTGATGTAACACCTTCGACCTTATTTAACTTGATAGAAATGAAAAGAAATATTCATAATGGTTAACATACCTTTTTATTTAGTACTTATTTGTAGTTTTCGTTAGATTTAAACCTGAAAAAACGATGATGTGACGTTTAATGATCGTTTGGAAATCACAGAGTACTATATTTAAAAATAGTATCAACGCGATGCAGCTCTCAACTAGGGCTTCCAATACCGGAATCCCGAAAACCGGTACTTTAGTATATTTTTCCGGTATTAGAAAATCGGTATTACACAAAAAATACCGGTATTTGTATAAAATACTATAAAATTAGTTATTTCAATTAGCAGAACAGAATAAGAACGAGAATAATAAAATTATCTGAAATTATCACTACCCTTACTCCTATAAAATTAGCAGTTCATGCATTATATCGCCATGATTCTAATCTTCTTACAGCAGATGAAACAATAAAATTTATGATGGAAGCTCTTTCGAATCAAAATTGTGAAATTGCTAAAGAACTTTATCACGCTTTAAAAATTCGCATATTACAAAGACGAAATAATTTATCGCAGGTACTTCAGTACTTACATAGTGGAGAACAAGATAATAGCGATATAGTTCAAACTTTATTTCCACAGTTAACTATGATAAAGCGTCTATGATAAAAATTATAATTCGTTTATTTAAACGACTTTCGTCCGAAAATGCAGAACATGTTAGCTCAGATAGAGACAAAAATTCCAAAGAATCCTTGGAAAGAAATCTGACAAATACATTAAGGACTGGCTCGAACATTACTTTTCATGACCATGACAATTTAAAATTGCAACTTCAATCAGCAATCCAACAAAAACTTTTAGTTCAAGCTAAAATTACAAAAGTGCAAGGGGTGGATGAACCAATTATAAAAGACGAAACTGCTATTTTTCGAAAAACAGGAGCAAGAGGAAATTATTTGCAACTGACGTACAACCATTTAAGTACAATTGCACCAACAAGTGTAGAAACGAAAAGTTTTCTGCAGCAAGTCACTTATGTACAGCTTATGTACAAAGATTCAGTTCAGTCTGAACGACGAAACAATTGAGTGAATGTTTTTTATGGGCATATTTTAATAAAACAAACTCAAACTGCGAAATGTAGTAATGTTTATGATAACTTTGTCCGAATGTTTGCTATAAATGTTTTTTTTATATACAGGAGTAAATAAATGTTTAGCTTTTATACTTCGTTTAAATATTTTTTTGTATAATTTATAACTAAAGTAATATATTTTTAAGTTTATTCTTTGTTTTCTTATTAATAAATTACCATTATCATTAATATTTATAAAAATCTGTCGTTTTTTTTTCTGGTAATACCGGTATCAATATCGGTATTCCGCTTTTGAAAGCAAATAATACCAAATACCGGTTTTAATTTTTTGCTCCGGTATTGGAAGCCCTACTCTCAACCACTCAACGAATCGTAAACCAAACAAACAAGAGTGATTTTGAATTATTACATAACATTAATCACAGATTGTTACATATGTGTATGATGTATTTACATAGTCCAAGAACTGTACAATAATGGGCATTTACAATTGTGGTCGTAGATAAAATTATTTTATACATTAGAGTGCGGAAAGGTTGATTTTACAACGTGACAGCTCGTTTGCGGAACGAGTCCGATGGGCAAGTTGCGATGTAAAATCATTTCCGCACGAAATTTCTATAAATTTTTGTAATTATTATTTAAGAAACAAATAGATTGACATTATTTACAATATTGGAAATTATTTAATGTTTTTTGGCACAATCTTCAGTACGTAATTCAGTACAGTAATCTCAAGTACGGCTACAAGGCGATAAAATGATTTTACCGCATTGTAGCCCTACTTTGCAACATTGGTGTAATTCTAGTTTGGCTTGACGTATAGGCGGTGTCAAAGCTAGCTTTACAATTCAGGACAAAAAAAAAAAATTCGTATTTTCCGTCCGTGAATTCAGACAATATGGTCGTCGTTTAACCTGTGGATTAAAAGGAACAATTATAAATACAATAAAGTAAAATAAAATTAAAAATATCGTGCATATGGATCCCTTGGTTCCAACTTAAAATCAAACAAGTCCAAATTGAGAAAATACTCAAAGGGCAATGATTGATGGCATAATTTTGATAGAGCACAATATACAAAAATGATCAAATTCCGGCAATAAATCAAATTGTAATATTAGTCAACTGTCTGTGTCGTTATTGTCAGTGATACGGGTTCAAATAATAATCGTTCGTAAACAAGAATTTTATTTACAAATATACAGCGTGGAAACTTTAACTAGAATTAATTTCACAACTTCGATATAGGCGATTTTTGAAAAAAATTTACAATATCACGTGGACTTTGAAAATATTCAAGAAGTAAATATTGTATTGAATTCCTTGCGAAGAGATCTTTCAAACGAGGTGTCACTCGACATACCTTTCCATTTGAAAAACAAAAAAAGGTCGGTGGTGGATGGGCACTTTCGGAACAGATAAACAAACAACATATACATAGAAATAAGGATAAGAAGGAAAAATACGTAACATGTTACGGGATTTTTGCAAAAATCGTCTATATCGAAGTTATGAATTATATTCCAGTTAAAGTTTCCACACTGTATGTACATTGTTTAAACAGTGGAACTGCTTCCTACTGCGGCAATTTTCTTGTGAAGTAGAACTAATGGTTGTCTTGGCGGATCTTCTTGGCTCGGCTGAAGAAGCGGTGTGTTTAGTTTCGCGTGTAAGGTTTCCTTGGCACAGTTGCAGGACGAGGTTCAACTCATGCGGCAGACTTCAGGTGCGTTTGGTTCCATATTTCTATGATACACGTTTCTCCTACCAATCACGTCAGGGTCACGAATTTGTGGATGATACGGGTTCAAATAATTATCGTGCATACACGAAAATTTTATTTACAAATACAGTATAATCTCGATAATCCGACACATATGGGACCAGACAACCGCCGGATTAGAAGAATGAGTGCTGGGAGGGAAGAGCACGATCGGTCTCCAGATCGGCGGATTACTAAACGTGACGTTCGATTAACCAACGGCCGAATTACCGAGATAATATAGCGGTTCTCTGCTCCTATACGTGTCGGATTATCAAGATTATACTGTATATTTAATGTTGAAACGGTGGAACTGCATCCTACTGCGACGACTTTCTTGTGGAGTAGAACTTATGATTGCCTTGGCGAATCTTCTTGGCTGGACTCTCTTCGGAGTGTATCGCTTGATATAACTGAAACAACTTGTTACATATCGGGGGCTGACTGTATTTATATGCCCTTTCAGCTACGAGGAACCATTTTTCGGGTATTGTTCCTACAAAACCGATTTTGAAATATCCATTACTAAATTCGTAAATCGTTCGTGGGATTACAGAAACAACCCGTTATAAAACATCCAAATAAAATATATGAATGTAAATATCATTTCAATTTAAAAACTCTTAATGGGATTATGGTAAAACACCTAAAATAAAATACAGTATAATCTCGGTAATTCGGCCGTTGCTTTATCGGACACGTTCAGTAATCCGGCGGTCTGGAGACCGCTCGCGCGAGACCGCTTTCCTCCCCACCAGTCTTCCTGATAATCCGGCGGTTGTATGGTCCAATATGTGTCGGATTATCGAGATTATACTATATCTGAATTCTTCTTCCTATTGTGCATCTCCTATCGGATGTTTGCTATCATCATAGCAAACCGGACCTTGTTGACTGCAGGTATAAACAGCTAAACATTTCTACAATTAAACCAATCCCTTAGGTTCTTCGGCCAGGATACACGGCGTCTGCCAATGTTCCGATTTCCACTAATCTTTCCCTGGACTATCCGTTGGAAAAGTGTGTATTTCTGTCCTCTCATTATATGACCCAGAATGTATCTGAATGTAAATATCTAAACTTGGATCGTGCGACTCGTGCGTTTATAGCAATGACCCTATCGCAAATCTAATCCCTCGCTGTGAGGATTTACTATGAACGGCCCATTGTAGCTACTATATTATAGTTCTTCATGTTGACAAGCCAAGTATGACTCTTGATGATCTCTTATGAGACACATCATTTAAACTTGATAAGTCACATTATTTAACGAAACCAATTTATATATGTATGGTCAAACTATAACGAGAGAGGTCAAATTATGATATCAAACTAAGTTGATGGTCATTAAATACCATAGATTGTGCAATCACATACCACAACAAACGTTCCGTTCCAAGTTTTCAGTCCAATGTCCTGCAACAACTAAAAACATGCCAAATGTTGCAGAACTAAGATGAAGACTCATCCCAGTCAATGATGTGATACCAATGATTACCAATTATTGGTGTAGATAAACTGATACCAATTATTCTAATCTAAAAATGAAACAGAAAGCTTGGAATTAGGACGGATAAGCATTGAAAGCACGTAGGGAATTTTCGTAACGAGAAATAATAAATCCACAATTTATTGAAGAGTCAATTCAATAGCAGATGGTTAAATAAATTTCCTTAATCTAGAACTGCATACGGTGCGGGTATTGGTTCGATTTAAGTCCCCACATGGTTCCCAAATAAGCGAACAGCATCTTCTTCTCTGGGTGGCTCTTAATTACGGACAGGATTGCGGAATCTACCGTCTTTTGGTCCGTTTTCCTTTGCTCACTAACTTTGTAACTCTAAAAAAATATATAATCAAAATTTGTTTGACAAAAAAAAATGCAAGTTCTCATTCGAGATGCAATTATATTACGAACTAGCTATAGCCCGCAACTTCGCTCCCGTGATATCTTGATGATGTAATGATAATATTTAGATTGATCATTTAGATACGACCCATTAGAAGACCAATATTAAGTTGAAATAAAATAAACATTTGCATAACTTATTTTCTCAAATTCATAGTAAAAAACTTTCTCTTTCTTTCTTTTTTTCTAAGAGAATTGGTTCTCCTTTTCATTCGATTAAAAGCAAAATTTCTAAAAAATCCTTCCGTAATGGATGTTTACGTCATAAAAGCAACGTTCCTTCCAAATTTTAAGCTCGTAAGTTAAACGGTTTGAGCTGTGCGTTCTTGAGTCACTCACAAGGGGAACTTCCGACGTTTGGATCACGGATTATCTTCAAACTTTTTACACTTTTAGATCCATCGATCCAGCAATTACGAAGCTTGGACTTGACCACTCCGCCACCGCCATCTCATACACGTTGACGCAACGCAAATGTATATATTTGACACGGAAAATTTCGAAGAGAAAATTGCAATTTTCTCGAAAATGACTAAATAAAATCGCCTTACTACTTGCACATTATGTCCTAATGGGCCACTAAAAGTGTACAAAGTTTGTCGGAAGTTCCCCTTATCACTTACATTTTGCAATAAAAACAATTTACCTCTTTTTTGGTAGAGAAAATGTCACCTTCTTCCTTCTTGGCGCGCTTCTTCCTTTCCCTGCGGAAATATTCGTCGTTGAGGTTCTCGGGCAATTTAACGCCGCTGATGTCAAGTTTGGTCTGCGTTCCAATTACGTAACGTTGAGAAATGCGACGGATTGGGCACGCATTCACTACGAAGGGTCCGGTGACCATCAGGAGTCCAGAGAACAATTGTTTTAGGAGGATGACGCGCTTGCCTTTGTGTGGTCCGGCGAGCAGGATGCACACAGTTCCGGGGGTCAGGGTGGACCTAAGGGTACGTTTGTGTTGCTTGAAGCATTTCTTTGATGGCCTTGGCTTAATCCTACACACAAAAAAACAATTTAAAGTTAAAAATAGTATTAAATGAGGGCATTGTGGGAATATTATGTAGTTAGTTATCAGCCAAAACCCAACGCTAGGGTTGCAACGGATAATGAGTAAGTAACGTAGTCAGTTGAATTATATAAACTATACTCTGTCTGGCGAGGGAATGCATCCCGTCTCGACGAGTTTACCATTGTTCTGCGCATATCCCCACTTTATTTCGAGTGCGCGGTGTTTAGTTGTCCGTATTTGAAAAACTGAATCAGCACGCGCGGCGACGCGACACTGTAGTATAATCACCAACCCGTTGCGTCAGGCAGCGTAGCGAATATATAACCCTGGCTTTACTTTTATTTTTGGCAAACAATAGTTTTTATTACTCATGCGAGGGGATGTATCTTACAAGTTTGGGATCCAGTGGCCTTCATATTCCAAACTAATATGCGCGTACCTCGGCGTGTCTCTTTCCCCTATATATAGCTGCATTCTCTCGCCGGACAGAGTATAGTTTTGTAATATGTGTTTATCGCAGACGATTTTTACAGAGCTCTATTCGCGACCTTTTAAAAGGACTTTAGTAAGATCTAGGAACATTTAAAAACAGTTAAAATGGTGAAATTCTTTGATTTGTGAATTTGGAAGTCATTTTTATAGAATCTGAAACAAAATCTGATTAGGATTTCATATATGACAATATACATATGTTGGCGGTTTTATATATGGCGCACTGCTCAACAAAATGAAATTTTTGTCTTGATGCCAGAAAAGTAAGAATTTCAAAACTATCTGGCTTGCTGGATGTAGCCATGAAGAATTAATTCCCGAGTTCTGAGGATGGCCAGAAAAGATGCAGTTCTCAAGAAAAATGCTGAAAAATAAAGAAAAATAATTAGCAATGTATTTAAAAAATATTGAAAAAAATTAATTTTACAGTTTTTTCAGTTCTACTATCTATGGTTACTATCATGGTGGATCGTAAGGTGTCCTAAGTTTATTCATCATTGTAAATGTAATAACTATCACAAAATTTGTTATAATGTTGTACTTTAAATGATAAGAAGTAACAACAAAAAAACTAAGAATTCTTTAAGGAGGCTCGAGCGAATCCCATGTTAAATATTTTTTATCAGTTTAAGCTTTGAAACTTTGTATACATGCAGATCAATACTTTATTTATGTCCTCTCAAAATTTGAAAGTGATCCATCATTTAGTTTATCCGAAAAAAAAAATTATGTTTTTTCAATTCTTATACAAAGGCTCTTATGGCCGACAAGCTTCCGTCACGTCTTAATTTATATTTTTCGATATCAATTTCGAAACTTTAAGGAATAAAAAACTATATACAATAAACTTAGATCATTGTAAAACAAGATAACATTAAAGCAATGTGACGTTACCGATGTAATTATTTAAATAATTAGAGTTAAACTTTTTATTTTGAATCTTGTTTATAGGGTTTTCGGATCCAAGTACCCGGACTCGGACTCGACTATACTCTCTATATCGACTATAAACTTTCGACTATATTCATCGATCTATCCTATCGATTATAAACTTTCAAGAGACAATAAAGCACTGTTCAAGTTAAAGTCATTTAACACATTCACTGCTGCCGTGACACCGGTGACCCGCTGGTGTTTGCATACTTCTTTTTTGCATATTACAGACCAGCACGCCAAATTTTCGTGAAAATCACCTAAAATAATTCTATGGGGCCTCTAGAGAAAGAAAATAAATTTGTAATCATTATAACTATCGGTTTTGTAAAGTGGTTTAAATCGGCAATACACGAAAGTCATAAAATCAGGCGCGGCAGTGAATGTTAATAACTCTATTTTATTAAATAAATAATAATTACCAATTTTTAAATTTGTTATTATAAATAAAAATAATGAATTTTAATAAGTATTAGGATAATTGAAAATATACAAAAATTCAAACACTATTTTGCCCCATTAGTTACGCTCGAACTTCCTTAATTATTACCCAAACTTTGTGTATAATAACAAATATAGCAGAAAATTGGACAAAATAATTATACATTTGCTTACATTTACATTTGTCCCCTCAGTTCTACTGTATTGGTTAACCAACATTCGATGAGATTGGATTCCTGCAAATAAAACAAAACCAAAATGAATGCACATAAAAAATATATAAACAAACTTTTAAATTTCTTTCAACTTCAGTTCTACTATCTTTGTTATTATCATGGAGCATCTTAAGGTGTCCTAAGTTTATTCATCATTTGAATTATAACAATTCAAAGATATATTTTTTATTACTCATGCGCGAGAGGTACTTCTTGACGCACGTTTTTTAATACGGGAAATGCCACCTCTCGTTGTATTTCCACATAACCTGGGTAACGCAAACAAATATTAATTTAAAAAAAAAAACAAATAAATAAACACAATCAAGACCACTATATTAGAGATGAGCATTCTATGAGGGACGAGTTCCTCGTTCCAGATCCCATCCCGTGGGACGGATCTCTGTCACTGTCCCATCCCATTTTCGTCCCACTGTCCCATCCCACAAACCAAAAATTTTCGTCTCATCTCATCCCATCCCGGTCGCGCGACCCGTCCCATTCATCCAATTGTTCCCATACAGCAGACTTTCTTTTGGGTTCAGACTTTTTTAATGATAATTCGTTCAAATTCAATTTTTCCGTAATTTCTTATATCTGACAGTGAGTAATCCATTTTCGTTGCAAACGGACCGTAAGACTATTCAGGAACTACATCATTATCATAGAAATCTCCTGGGCTGGACATACTATGAAAAATGTTGGCACGATAAGCTATTAATTAAATGTACGAACTAGACTTAGTAGATTATCAAAACTCGTCCCACTGTGTCCCATACGAAATTGTCGTCCCATCCTATCACATCCCATGCGACTTTCATACCATTCATCCCATCCCATGGGACGGTGGGATGGGATGGGACGATGGGATCCCATGCTCATCTCTACTATATATTAAAAAAGTGACGTGAAAGTATCAGAAAGTTTTTTCATCCCAAAATAATAATAAAAATTAAAGAAAACGTTTTAAAATGAGTGTAAATTCTATGGTGATACCAGAGACGTTCTGGAGAGAGTTCTTATGACGAATGCACATCACCGGAGACAATCGAAAAAGCAAATTCTTCATTTTTGATTCAATTTTTTTTTATGGTCCCTGGATCCAAAACTTGTAAGATACATCCCCTCGCATGAGTAATAAAAAATATTGTTTGTAACACGGGCGGTATTATCAATTGCCCTCTCGAGCGAATGTGCGCACTCACTTCGTTCGTGCGCCCAATTTCGCTCTCGCGTCAAATTGACAGCTTACCGCCCTAGTTACAAAATATACTAATGTGAACTTACCAAAATGTCATATTGATTGATGTAACGGTTATGGAAGTGGAATCGTTTTCTGCAAAAATAATATAAGATTAGGAAATGTTTAAGTGACGACTGTAAAGTATAGAAATTTAATGAACATTCAGGTTTTTTAACATTTGTTTATATCATGGTACATCGTAAGGTGTCCTAAGTTTACTCATCATTTAATTTAGAAGAAAATAGAAATAATTGCATCAAAATATAATGCTTACCAAAGTTCTCAACATATCGATTCGTGTACCGCTGTCGACTTTTCCTATCCAAACCCGCTATCTGCAATAAGGTTAAATTATAAACTGTGTAAGTTACGAAATTAAACTGGAAATTAGTTTTGTTTTTACTTTAGTACATATTTGAGATGAACATGAGATCCCACGGGATGGGGCGAGTGGTATGAACGTCGCGTGGGATGGGACGATAATTTTGTATGGGACAAATGAGAATATATGGGAAATGAGTTTTGATAATCAAGTTCTGCATAATTAATTGCTTTGATGTGAGACACTCTATATTTTCATTTGTTTGTAGACACAAGTAATATGTCCAGCCTGGGAGAATTCTGTGGTAACGATTGCTGAAAAGTTGCTGAAAAATTTTGAACCTGAACGAATTATCGTTAGAAAAACCGAAAGGAAAATCTGCTTTTCAAAAATTTACCGTAGTCTTAAGAGACGATGAATCTATCGGAAACGTTCGTTGTAACTACTGTCCAAAAACTTATACTGCTGTAAGTAGAAACAGTTACTGAAGGAAATGGGTTCATACATTTTGCACAAAGACTCGCCGGTTGCCAAATTGGGCCGCAGTTTTAATATTACTGATTCCTCATCGCACCACAGTTTCTCCAGGCGTTGAAAAAAAAGGCTGCTGAACTAATATGCTGTGCACATCAATGTGGTATTCCCATGCTTTATTCAAAATTTGATTGATTGAAATCCGCAGGCGAAAAGTTTGAATAGGCTCACAAATTCCGACTCTGCCTCACTACAAATTCATAAACAGTTTACAGAGGAATTTATTTGCAAACGATTAGAAAATAAAGTGGACAATTTCGTAAAAAAAAAAAAAACTAGGATCATAAAATCAGCAAATTTATATAATCAGACGTTAATGAAGACTGTTTTGAAGACCTTGCTTATGAAAACAATATTATTCATGGTGAAATGCAATCATATTGGGATAGAAGTTTTCTACTGTGTGTTATATTAAAGATACAGAAATTGACATTCAAATTTTAGAAAGATCAATCAAACGTATACTCGAACTTTATAAAAATCAGCCGCTTAGTTAAATTATCAACGAAGCAGGATTTACGCTGAATGATCGCCCTTCGCGGCTGGATTCTGAGACAGTGGTATTCACTGTCTCAGAATAATTTACCTAAGCGGCTGATTTTTGTAGAGTAAACTCGAAAAACTAAAAGTTCGAGTAAACGTTCGATTGATCTTTCTAAAATTTGAATGTCAATTTCTTTATCTTTCTACCATTTTATGTTTTTGCAAAGTAACTTGGATTCAAAATAATTTTACATTACATTTTTTGTTATAATGGTTGTTCTCTGAAAACAATTAAAATAAATTTACTCAGCTTGTTTCGAGAAATATATAATAAAATATAAGACATTTTATCCACTGTGCAAGTTTATGGGCAATGGGATAAATGGGACGGGTCGCGCGACCGGTAAGGGACGGCATGAATGGGATGGGACGGCATGAATGGGATGGGACGGCATGCATGGGATGGGACGGCATAAATGGGATGGGACGGCATGAATGGGATGGGATGGCATGCATGGGATGGGACGGCATGAATGGGATGGGATGGGACGGCATGAATGGGATGGGATAGGACGGCATGAATGGGGTGGGACGACATTAATGGGATGGGACGGCATGAATGGGATGGCATGAATGGGATGGGAAATTTTAAGTTGGTGGCATGGGACAGTGGGACGAAAATGGGACAGTGACAGGGAGGGATCCGTCGCACGGGATGGGATCTACAACGAGAAACTCGTCCCATGCTCATCTCTAGTTTATATCATGGTACATCGTAAGGTGTGCTAAGTTTACACATCCTATTTGTAGAAGTTAAAATAATTACGTCAAAATATAAAACTTACCAAAGCTCTCAATATATTGATTAATGTATCGACGATGTATTGATTCTCCAATAAAAAAAATTTCTCTGCAACAATAAGATAAAATTAGAAACTTCACAAGCTACAAGTGTAAATTGTGGAAATCAATGGAAATTCAGGTTATTTTTTAACTTTAGTTTGTATCATGGTACATCGTAAGGTGTCCTAAGTTTACTCATCATTTTATTTAGAACAAAGTTAAAATAATTACATCAACATATAAAACTTACCAAAGGTCTCAATATATCGAGTAATGTAACGAGTGTTGATTTTCCAATGGAAAATTGTTCTCTGCAAGAGTAAGATAAAATTAGAAACTGCACAAGTTTCGAGTGTAAATTGTGAAAATTAATGGAAATTCAGGTTTTTTAACTTGAGTTTATATCATGGCACATCCTAAGGTGTCCTAAGTTTACTCATCATTTTGTTTAGAGCAATGTTAAAATAATTACATCAAATATAAAACTTACCAAAGGTCTCAATATATCGATTAATGTAACAACTGTTGATTTTCCAATCCAAAATTGTTCTCTGCAATAATAAGATAAAATTAGAAACTGTATAACTTACAAGAGCAAATTGTGGAAATCAATGGAAATTCAGGTTTTTTAACTTTATTTTATATCATGGTACATCGTAAGGTGTCCTAAGTTTACTCATCATTTTGTTTAGAAAATAAAATAATTACATCAAAATATAAAACTTACCAAAGCCCTCAATATATTGATTAATGTAACGACTATTGATTTTTCCAATCCAAAACCGTTCTCTGCAACAATAAGATAAAATTAGAAACTGTATAACTTAAGGGAGCAAATTGTGGAAATCAATGGAAATTCAGGTTTTTTTTTAACTTTATTTTATATCATGGTGCATCGTAAGGTGTCCTAAGTTTACTCATCATTTTGTTTAGAAGGAAGTTATAATAATTACATCAAAATATAAAACTTACCAAAGCTCTCAATATATTGATAAGTTTGACGATTGTTGATTTCTCGAATCCAAAATTATTCTCTGCAACAATACCATAAAATTAGAAACTGCACAAGTTACAGAGTGTAAATTGTGGAAATCAATGGAAATTCAGGTTTTTTTAACTTTAATTTATATCATGGTATATCGTAAGGTGTCCTAAGTTTACTCATCATTTAATCCAGAAGAAAATAAAAATACAGTATAATCTTGATAATCCGCCGGTTAGTTCATCCGGGACGCTCAATAATCCGGCGATCTGGGGAAACACATTCTTTTCTTTGCCTACGCCGGATATAAACCTCACGCACAGAAGAAATAAAGTCAAAAACAACTTCCAGTGTTCATCCAGTAACACTGGAAGTAACAATGGAATAACATCCACTGTTCTTGGAAAAAGGTCTGGCAAACACACCCTGCTTTTAACTCTGAAAACTTGATTGACGATTCTGACCAAGCTAACTCCACTCTACAATTGTCTTACTATCAGTTCTAAGTTTCTACATATTTTTTTGTATGTACACGTTTATCTATATGGATACATATTTTATTCTTTCTGAAATATAATTGTACATAAAATATGTAAAAGTGTTTTGTTTTAATCCCGATAATCCGGAATTTTATGATAATCCGGCGGTTGTCTGGTCCAATATGTGTCGGATTATCAAGATTATACTGTAATTAAAGCAAAATATAAAGCTTACCAAAGTTCGCATATCAATTGGTGGAAAGATTTTTCCAAACAGAAATTGTTCTCTGATATCTAAACAGAAATTGTTCTCTGATATCCAAACAGAAATTGTTTTCTGCAAGAAAAGATAAAATTAGAAACTGTGTAAGTTACGAGTGTTCACTATGGAAATTAATGTAAATTCAGGTTTCTTTAACTTTGGTTTATATCATGGTTGATCGTAAGGTGTCCTAAGTTTACTCATCATTTAAAAACAAACCCATACATGAAATAACAATTACATAAAATAAAATACTTACTATTCTAATAATCCTCGACTCCAAGTCATCTTTTCCTTGATTCCAAGTCAACTATTTTAATAATCCTCGATTTTATGCCATCCAATAGACCACAGAATTTCATTTGAAATACTTCTGTATCGACACAGCTCACAATCTTGTCTCCACTATCTCAACTTCATGTTAGCTTCCCATTCACAAATATCAGAATCCAAAGAATGTTTTTCACCATTTTAAATAAATTAATTAAACTAATTCATAAAAGGTTTACTGCTATTTTCAATTAATCAAAATTTCAAGCAAAACAGCTATTAATATTCACAAATAAAAACAGAAGAAAATCGGTAATTATTCCCTTTGCTTGTGAAAATTTAGAAATCAATATTTAATCTTATTAATAATATTGACGCAATATTGAATCAATATTATTAATAATTCGACGGCCTGAATATATAAATATATTCAACCTGTTCGTAGCTCTATAATATTAAGTCTTATTAACACTACAAAACAAATCTCATGTTGAAAACTATACTCGGGCCAGCGAGGGAATGCAGCTGTACTGCGTAGGTATGAGGTACTGCGAGGGACGCGTCGAGGTATGCGCAGGTTAGTGTGAGTTAAAGGCCGGTCCAGACGCTTGCGTGTAGATAGGAAAAGTGAGCCGTTTGGAAAACGGAGCGAAGAATGTATAGTTGCAGCGATAACTGAGCTAGAGAGCATAGATATCCATGAACTGTGCAGACAAGTCAGCGCATGTAGACGGTAGCTCCGTTTCCTGATCCATTTTGTTCAAAAATGACCAGACCAGTACCTCCTCCATGACGATTTCACCAAAACTGTGCGAAATATACAGATATATCTGCACAGTGTAGACGCTCCAAAAACTGCAACGTTTTCATTCCGTCCTAAGACTGCGCAAACAAAAGGTTGTGCAAAACGTAGCGTCTGGACCGGCCTTAAGAAATATGCGTCAGTTTTTCAAACACGGACACTAATGCCCGCCATACATGCTACGGTCTACCGGAGAGGTTACATGTGCAAGTTTACCTGCGCAGGTCAACCGTACGCAAGAAACTGCACAGATCTATTTCCACACACGCTCCGGTCTACCTGCGCAGGCAAACTTGCACAGGTAGAATTCTCCGGTGGACCGTTGTGTGTATGGCGGGCATAAGAAACAGCGCGCTCGGAATAATGTGGGGTATGCGCAGAACAATGCAAAACTCGTCGAGACAAAATGCATTCTCTCGCCGGCCCGAGAATACTTCCCTTGCTAATACCACACAAGATATTGAATTATACAACAGATATTTGGATGTTATTTCTAGCCCCAGTCCACTTTCGTGATACTAAACGAATACTATATAAATAACATTGTTTTTAAGATCACAGCTATTCACTTGGATCAAATAGAAAGATATTATAGAGCTAAAAAGCTTCAGAAGAATAATATTATAGAGCTACGAAAAGGTTGAATATATTTATATATTCAAGCTATGTTACATTTAATTTATTTTTATAGTTATATTTATATTCTATTTAATGTAAGTGAATTGAATGATTTTAACTTAATTAACTATATTTAACTTATAATCAATAATTCAACGAACTTATAATAAATAATAACCCGTTTTCCCCTAGCATTTACATGCCTTAAGGGGATAGCTTAGCAAGGGTAGCTTTTTTTTCAGTCTCGGCTTATGTTACGCCAGGTTTAACGCCAGCTCCTCATTTCTAAAGCTGAATGAACCTTGGCCGAAAAATTGTTCAACGAACTTATAATTATTATTAATAATTCAACGAACATATTAATATTCCAATCAACTTATTAATAATAATTCAACAAAGTATAAACAATTTGAAAAGCGAAACAGAGTAATTGAGATCTTGAAATAGATTTAATTATACAAACCAACTAGTATTAACATACTTCTCTTGTGTTGGGTAAACACTCCTCCTCTTCTTCAACAGAACGGAGCGAGTTTTGCCGTTCTTGTCGCCGCCAATGGGCTTCTCAATGGTCAACGCCTTCTTGGGCTTCTTTGCAACCGCCACCTTCTTGCCGACGAACTTCCACAGAGCCTTCTTGGCGTACATCCTCGACCTGGAGAAACGCATCACGCCGTTCCCAAGATCGTAGTTCCTTGGCTTGCCAATCTTCTTCTTCGGAGCATCTTTTGAAGCCGCCGTGGGCTTTGCTGCCGCCGTTGGAGCCATCTAAATAATAATATTTAATAAAATAGGAACAGATAAATGAGTAGAAATGTGAGTTTAATATGTAGTTTTGTTAATTATTGCAAAACTTGGCATTCTTATGCATTGAATGTTAAAATATGAATGAGTGTTGTGAATAGCCACAAACAATTTAGTCTGAATGTTACCGTGAATGACGGAAATTGGAGAATGTCGACTTTCACCGGTGAATGTCAACACATACCAAATACGTCGGTGAAAGATCGAATATTTCATTACTTTGTTGTACACCGGTGAGGGTCCGAATCCCTCACCGGTGTATGTCGACAATGACAGATACGCTCTGCTGGAGGTCCAAAATGGAGATGCCGACAGAGAGCCGACTAGCTCTCTCCCGTCAAATCCTTTGTTCTGCTGGGAGTCAATCAGCTGTATCAGTCTTATGTTGCAATAAATAAGATTTGAATCACATAATTAAGTAATTTTTTCTATTACTATTATTTTCGTTTCTCATTTCGAATGTACTGTGGGTTTTAAATTATTGGTCACTCCTCTCAGAAGGAGCGGTTTACGTTGTGACGTTTTATAGCAACTGAATTACGGAGAACAAAATATATTTTGTCATTCACCATTAGTGCATGGTGAATGTCAATATTCACTGGTGTAAGTAAGAAATAAGGGTATTTAGCAAATTTTTCGGACATACACCAAGTGATCACCAATGTTGATATTCACCGGTGAAAGTCGACATTCCACAAATTTCGGTCTTTCACGGTAACATGAATATTATTCAATAATTTTAACAGATTTGTAAGATTAAAATATTGAAGTAGGTTTATAAAGAATTCTAATTACAATATAAACTTTACAAGGTGAAATCTGTTGGTTCAAACGAGCTGATGAATCTGTCTACTGCTGTTATTAACAATTTTATTTCTGTTCTATTAATATTTTCTACTGCAGAGAAAGAAGGAACCGGACATTAACTCAATTCCTCACAGACATTTCCTGTTGACGGCTGCCCCAACATCCCCAATTTGCAACAGTGATCTATTGAACCCTCTATCTGACCATTTTAAACCTTGACAATGTATTAGCTGTATTATCTGTTTTTGAAACAACAAATAAAGGTCGATTCCCATATACGCGACACCCAGCTACGCGACATCGCCTGTTAAATAATGATTACATTGTTTTAAATGGGCAGGTCTCGTAGCCATAGTGAGAACGTGCCCATTTAGAACAATGTAATCATTATTTGACAGGCGATGTCGTGTACCTGAGTGTCGCGTATATGAGAATCGACCCTAAAGATCTAATAATAATATTAACAAGTTAGTCACATTGCTCAACTCAAAAACAATAAGGCAACAGGAGAAGACTCTGAAATTGCAGAACTTTGGAAATACGCCCCTGAAGGAGTTGAAATCTTGCAAAGAATTTGGACAGAAGAAATCCTACCAGTAGATTGGAAAACAGCCTTGATTCAGCCACTACACAAGGCACAAAGGCAAAGCATGAAAAGACAAAAGGCAGCATTAAAAACGTCAACAATTTCAGTATAGAGGAAACCTTTTACAGATAACATACAAAATTCTCTCACTTGCTATTCTAGAAAGATTAAAAACTGAAGTAGGGTATTAAATAGGCAAATGCCAAGGGGGATTCAGAAAAGGTTGTTCAACTGCCAAACAGATCCACAACCTCAAAACAATCATCAGATATTGCAATCTTAGGTCGAAACCATTTGCGTCGGTATTTGTGGACTTTAAAAAGGAATATCCTCAATAAATTTGGTGTTGACCTGAAACTGCTGGCACTAATTAGAGCCACCCTATATGAAACAAAATCCAAAGTAAAGTTCCTTGGATGTCTATCGGGCTCCATCGGGCTCCAAGTCAAAACAGAAGTCAGACAAGGCGACTGGCTCTCTCCAATGCTTTTCAACTGCATTTTCAAAAATATCATTAGGACCTGGCGAACACAACTATTAGAAGCTGAGTATAGCCCTATGAGAATGTGAAAAAGATCCAAGAGGATTGTGTTTGACTGTCTAGCATTCACTGATGACATCGTCATTCTGTCAAACAACAACATAAAGATGAGTTATTTTCTGCTCATCTTTCCATTTATTGGGTTTTTTCATTAGAAGTTTGTAGTCCGGTTTTTTGCGCAATTTCATGTAAATTTTCCACTGCATGTATGGCTTCATGTCTGATATTAGTGATAATGGCAATATCTTCCGCAAAGGCGAGGCACTTGACTGTTAGACAGTTATCTTTTTTGATACCAATTTGAATGGCTTTCACATGAGGTTCCCATTCCCTAATGATCTTTTCTAGAACAATATTAAAGAGCATTGGTGATAATCCGACTGCATTATTAAACTTTATTATTATTATTCTTTTTTCTTGGCACTTTTGGGCCAGTAACTTTCTTTGACGGGGCCCTACCTGGACCCTAGGGCATTCATTGGCCAATGGATAAGAGCTTTCATATTATGTGGGCCGTTCCCAGCAGTGCACCTGCTTGACACAGACACGACATGGTAGTTGTTCTACATATTTTCCGAAGACGATCTTAAGAATTCCGAGAGCTCCTACCACAACCGGGACCGTTTTCCACATCCGTGCTATCTCAATTTCTAGGTGTTTGCACCTTTTCTCGACCTCAATGTTTGTATCAGCTGGTACTGCCATTAGAGTGCAGCGCTTTTCCTTCCTGTTGTAGATAATGATGTCCGGTCGGTTCGCTGCGATGGTTCTTCAACTTTCAACAACTTTCCTTTCTTCCCTTCCTATGATTGGGCCTGGAGGAAGATGACAGATGCAGATTATGTGGTTCAACAGAGGAAACCCCCATACATCTGCTCAAAGACTGCAGGGCACTGCTCTGCAAATGGCAAATGTATCTTCGGGCCCACTGCTTGAACACAGATGAGTTGCAGTCCTTGAATCCCACCCAGATCCTGAAATTCAACTGCGTTCTCGAAAAGATCATTAGGACCTGGCGAACACAATTATTAAAAGCTGAGTACACTGCCTTGTGAGAATGGAAACAAAATCGAAGAGGATTGTGTTTGACTGTCTAGCATTCGCTGATGACATCACCATTCTGTCAAACAACATAGAAACCACTAGGATGCAAATTGACCTTCTAAAGGAAATCACGGAGCAAACAGAAACATTGAAAAAACAGAAGTAATGTTGGGCAATGGGGATAATTTTGTATTGCAAAATAATTATTAGTGGGGAAGCACATTTTGAATTGCATGGGTAGAGGATTAAACAAAATGTAAGTTACTGGTCTGCTGATAACCCTAACAAGACTACAATCAAAGTGTGCTTTGTAAATACAATTTCATAGTTTCCACTTAATAAAACAAATATTTTTCATCTTACAATTTACGTTTCCAAACCTGCTCGCAACAAACTTTAGAACCACAGTTTACATAAATCCCACGTTTCCAACTCGTTATTTTCCTGTTTGTTGAACCAACAGATTTCCTAACCTATCCACACCAAAACATGCCGAACGTAAACACTTTCAAATACAAATCTATACCAAAAAATATCGCACAGATTATTTACACCGAGCTACACCCTCGCTATTTCGTGTAATTTGCGACTTCTATAACTTAAATTCGGTCAGATGGACAAGGATTTCGCAAAAGAATTTTCGGACGCACTTACTTCGTGTAATCAACTATGGAGAAAGAGGTTGTCGCATGCGTGACAGCTGCAAAGCATTATGGGAAATGCGCGGACCAATGACGCGACTATTCTGTTTTGGCGCTGTTTTTTGAAATTTAAACAGACAGGACTAGACAGATAAAACTAGACACACAAGACTATAATAATATAGTCAGATTTAACGCATTTTATTTAAGGTACTTATATCCTCTTATGGGCCTTGATGCTGGCTGGGTTATTAAACTTTAATATTATTATTATTATTTATTTACAGCGTATTTTCCCAATATTGGAAAACGTTAAGCACTATGACTCAATTCTTGACGTTCTTCTTATTTTGCCAGTATTCTTTCATTCTGTTGGAGAATGCCAATTCTAACGTCAGACCATTTATTGATTAATTCTAATTATTTTTATAAAACATTAAGATGTAGTTTTTCTTTGCGGGAGTATTGATACCAAAACGCGAACGATAGCCTTATTAGTTCCAAGGTTATGGCAAAAAAACTTTGGATTTTCTAAAATTTACTTTTGTTGCAAATTTTGTTGGGTTTTTCACAAACTAAAGTCATTTATTGCACAATCTCTGCGGAACCAATAAGGCTATCGTCCTAGATCAACCATCACAGTTTTCACAACATAACAGCGCATGTAAGGAAAATATAGAAAAATTGTTTGTTGTCATAATTTACATTAGTTACAATTTTCTTACATTTTTCACAAACTCAAGTCACTTTTGGTACAATCTCTTCGGAACCAATAAGGCTATCGTCCTGGTCCTACCATCAAAATTTTCACAACATAACAGCGCATGTCTAAATGATGTAGTTTAACTAGCTACAAATGTCTATTTAGACAATACCACCTTGTCCGCACTAATTCTAATTATTCTTATAAAATATTAAAATGTAGTTTTTCTTTGCGGAAGTCTTGAAACTAAAACGCGAAAGATAGCCTTATTAGTTCCAAAGTTATCGCAAAAAAATTTTGGACAAATTTCTTGAAAGATTTTCTAAAATTTACATTTGTTGCAATTTTCATGGGTTTTTCACAAACTCAAGTCACTTTTTGCGCAATCTCTTCGAAACAAATAAGGCTATCGTCCTGGTTCTACCATCAAAATTTTCACAACAAATCCGAGCATCTAAGGAAAATATAGAAAAATTGTTTGATGTCTAAATGATGTAGTTTAACTAGCTACAAATGTCTATTTAGACAATACCACCTAGTCCGCTCTAATTTTAATTATTCTTATAAAATATTAAGATGTAGT
Organism: Phosphuga atrata; assembly: GCA_944588485.1. Taxonomy (NCBI): domain Eukaryota; kingdom Metazoa; phylum Arthropoda; class Insecta; order Coleoptera; family Silphidae; genus Phosphuga; species Phosphuga atrata. Next base: position 9,522,528 of record OX155904.1, on the reverse strand, counting down.
TTTTTTTTGCGGAAGTCTTGATATCAAAACGCGGACGATAGCCTCATTAGTTCCAAAGTTATCGCTAAAAAACTTTGGACTAACTTCTTGAAAGATTTTCTAAAATTTACATTTGTTTCAATTTTCTTGGGTTTTTCACAAATACAAGTCACTTTTTGCACAATTTCTGCGAAACCAATAAGGCTATCGTCCTACTTCTACCATCACAATTTTCACAACATAACAGCGCATCTAAGAAAAATATAGAAAAATTGTTTGTTGTCTAAATTATGTAGTTTAACTAGCTACAAATGTCTATTTAGACAATGTTACCTAGTCCGCACTAATTCTAATTATTTTTATAAAACATAAAGATGTAGTTTTTCTTTGCAGAAGTGTTGATACCAAGACGCGGACGATAGCCTTATTAGTTAAAAAGTTATCGCAAAAAAAACTTTGGACTAACTTCTTGAAAGATTTTCTAAAATTTAGATTTCTTGCAATTTTCTTGGGTTTTTCACAAATACAAGTCACTTTTTATACAATCTTTTCCAGCCGCAGCAGTTCTTCTCCCTCTTCTGCCTCAGCATCAACCTGGGTGGCTTCGACGGCATGGTCCTCATCCCGATCCTCAGGAAAACCGTTACCTGCTTCGGGGAAGACACCTGCCAGGTTTCGGCTTCCCTGCAATATTGATGGTCTTGTCCTTACTTTTGTTCGTTTTGGGAAAACCATGGTACAGGATAAAATCGCCCAAAGGACACAAAATGTTGTAGTTCGTCATTTGTAATACTCACGCAACAATCCATTAGAATTAAGCATCCCGGAATCCATAAGGACCATTGGTTGGACTACGCCAAGCTCATCTTCTTCTTATCACGCCCTGTCCTGCCGAAGGTTCGCGGTCCAAATGGCAATTTCAGCTCTGGAAACTGCAGCACGACAGATTTCTGTAGACGAGCGGTCGAACCATCTCCTCAAATCTTTCAACCACGAGTTCTGGCGTCTTCCTACTGATCTTTTCCCTTGTACTTTTCCCTCTATTATGAGGCGAAATATTTCATATTTATCACCTCTCATCACATGACCCAGCTATTGCATTTTTATTTCCTTGATGGTGTTCAGTAATTCTTTTTGTTTGTGCATGCGCTGGAGTACTCCATCGTTGGTGATCCTTTGTACCTATGAAATTAGCAGCATCCGTCTATACACATGCATTTCGAAAGCTTCTATTTTATTTTCGGTCGATTAAGATAGTGCCGGACCAAATGCAAATGATAAATCTTCCTGATCCCGTTCTTCGACCAGCTCCTCTACCCGCTGCTGTCCAGAAAACAGCGCATTGACATTCACCTCCACCGCATGTCGATCGGCGGTCTGATCGCCGGCCTCGCGTTCGTCGCCGCCGTGAATTTAGTGTCAAGCTTTCACACTCATAGAGTAGGGCAGACCAGACGTAGCATCTGATCATTCGAGTTCTGAGTTCCCAACTGACGTCTAGTCTTGTAAAAAATTGATTGCATATTCATGAACATTTTTCTCGCTTGCTCAATCCTTGAAAGTTTTTCCCTTTTAGGGTAGCACTGGCTATTGATGTTAGCTCCCAGATATTTTATTGAGGTCCCTTGTTCGATTGTTTGTCCTTTGACAAGCAGGTGTGCATTTATTGGAGTCTTAGAAAAGACCAATTATTTGGTCTTGGAGACATTGAGATGCAACCAAACATCTCCCTATAGTGAACTATGGAATCTATGATGCTTTGCAGTTCTTGTACATCGTTGGCTATTATAACGGTATCATCGGCGTACTTGATATTGTTTATTGGGGTTCCATTGATCTAGATTCCGCCCTGGACTCTCTCCAGTGCTTCTCTAAATATAGTTTCCGAGTACAGATTAAACAGGAGTGGAGACAAGACGCAACCTTGTCGAACACCCCGTCTGATTTGCATATCTTCCGATGCTGATTGTTCCATCTCTAGTACCGCCATTTGATGCCAATAAAGTTCTTATTTGAAACGTAGGCCCTGTTCGTCGGCTCCTGTTGTTCTTAGAATTTCGATCACCTCCTGATGATCTTCTGAGCCCAAGCCCAAGTACAATCAAAAACTGTTCTACCCCTCTTCTGGTCCCCATTTGACCAGCAAGGATCAAGGTGGACCTTCTAGACTAGTCGTACGGACGGTTTCTTCCTCGGAATGCAGATAGTGCCGGACCAAATGCAAATGATAAATCTTCCTGATCCCGTTCTTCGACCAGCTCCTCTACCCGCTGCTGTCCAGAAAACAGCGCATTGACATTCACCTCCACCGCATGGCGATCGGCGGTCTGATCGCCGGCCTCGCGTTCGTCGCCGCCGTGCCCCTCGATGCCCCGATCGAACCAGGCTTCCAATCTGATAAACACGCTGCCGTGCGACGTCGACGTCTACAACCCCTTCAACGGGAAGGTTTTGCTCAATTCCTCCGGCGTTTTCCGGTTCAACGACGTACCGGCTCACAACAATTCCTAGTACGACTTCCCGGTGGAAGTCCAGGGACCTTGTGGCAATTTCAAAACACTCGATGGACCGTACAGGTTGACTAAATTAGCAGTGTAACATCAAATCGATTCGGTTTTACTATGAGACTATTTACTACGAGACGGTGGATTACATCATCGAGCATTAGGATAGTCTTCATCTTGAAGAGCTCCGATATCTACAATCTCTCAGTTAGTCTGTAAAACTTTGCAATGCTGACCGACACTTACTTCTTTTCAGATGGTAATAGCAATGGAGTTATGGTGTCTGATTACATGGAATTACATGAAATTGTACACGATGTCGTCGCCAAACGACATCAATATCATGTGGCAATCATGTGGCAATATTTCTGGCCCGCGTCAGCTAGTACGAACTCTGACCCATCACCTAAAAAGGTTGCCCACCCCTAGTATAGACTATTCACAAAAAGGAATCTTATTTTATTATCAATTGTGAATTATATAAATTGGTCTAGACTAGACGGACAAGACTAGACAGACAAGACTAGGCAGACTAGACAGACAAGACTAGGCAGACTAGACAGACAAGACTAGACAGACAAGACTACGCAAACTAGATAGGCAAGACTAGACAGACAAGACAAGACAGACAAGACTAGAGAGACAAGACTAGACAGACAAGACTAGACAGACAAGACTAGACAGACAAGACTAGACAGACAAAACTAGACAGACAAGACTAGACAGACAAGACTGGACAGACAAGACTGGACAGACAAGACTGGACAGACAAGACTGGACAGACAAGACTAGACAGACAACACTAGACAGACAACACTAGACAGACAAGACTAGAGAGACAAGACTAGACAGACAAGAGTAGATAGATTAGACTAGTCAGACAAGACTAAACAGACAACTCTACACAGACAAGACTAGACTGACAAGACTAGACAGACTAGACAGACAAGAATGGACAGACAAGACTAGATAGACAATACTTTATTGAACAATTGTTTGTTTGTTTTTTAACTTATTTACTAAACGTATTTACTATTTGAATGTTTATTTATTACTGTGTGTTGTGTTTTGTGTAATTGAAAGGTCATGTAACAGTGCCAAATCCGCGGAATAAACGTAAATTAGCGTAAGTTTCCACTTCCAAAGGAAAATCGAAATCGGACGATGAATGTCCGGCGAGAGTCAGTCGCATTTTCGGAGCGCGCGCGTCCCTGCGAAGGCTTCCTTTCTTTTTTTTTTAACGAAATATTGGTGGGTGTTACGCATGTTGTACATAAAAGTTAGTTCATGACGGGGACGGAACTACGAAAGATGGCGGCGAGTCGGTGTAGTTCTCCCGACGACGATGGCTACAAGCGGTTCACGGACGAGACCCACAACACCTACGGCTCCAACGACCCAAGTAAGCAGCAACCGACACCAAAAAATCATTCAGTGATGAGCTAGCAAAAAGTGATTTGGCAGCACGCACTCGATATTGATCCTTAATTCCTTCCAATATAAGAACGCGATTCGGCCATATCTGCGCAGAGTTTTTACTATAAATGCAAAACCCAATTCGTGTCTCGGGGTATAAACTCGATTTATTCGCGGTCCCGTTTCAATTATGCTTTTGGTTTAAACAAAGTCGCGTTAGCAAACAAGATGGTGAACGTGCAAATGGTGCAGTTGAAGGGGAAGGAAAGTCCGTGGAAAGACGGTATTTACTTGACTTTGATCTGTGTTTTTGTCGTCGTTTCTTTCTCTAGGCAAAACGTTTGAATGCATTACGAACAGTTTATCTGTCTGCTTCCGACAGATATCGCGTTTGCAAGTTGGAAGGAAGTAACAAATTATTTCAATTTCTTGACACACATCAAATTGATAAACAATTCATTAAAACACAATTTTAGACAGACAAGTTTGGACAGACAAGACTAGAAAGAGAAGACTAGACAGACAAAACTAGACAGACATGACTAGACAGACAGGACTAGATAGACAAGACTAGACAGACAAGACTAGACAGACAAAACTAGACAGACAATACTAGACAGACAAGACTAGACAGACAAGACTAGACAGACAAGACTAGACAGACAAGACTAGACAGACAAGACTAGACAGACAAGACTAGATAGACAAGACTAGACAGACAGGACTAGACAGACAAGACTAGACAGACAAGACTAGATAGACACGACTAGATAGACAAGACTAGATATACAAGACTAGACAGAGAAGACTAGACAGACAAGACTAGACAGACAATACTAGACAGACAAGACTAGACAGACAAGACTAGACAGACAGGACTTTTTTAAAAGTGGTTCAGGGTAAGCTCTCACCAAATCCCCTATTCCACCTTGGCTTTTAGTATGCGCCACCCCGGTATCGCATATATTGCATTCATTCAGGGTGGGCAGCCCGGACGGTTAATGAAAACCGCCCTAGTTGTCGCCTCCCCGACCAGGATTCGAACCCGGGTCTCCCGCATTGAAAGGCGGGTATGTTGTCAACTACACCACCGAGGAGGACAGACAGACAGGACTAGATAGAGAAGATTAGGCAGACGAGACTAGACAGACAGGACTAGACAGACAAGATTAGACAGACAAGACTAGACATACAAGACTAGACAGACAAGACTAGACATACAAGACTACACAGACAAGACTAGACAGACAAGACTAGACAGACAAGACTAGACAGACAAGACTAGACAGACAAGACTAGACAGACAAGACTAGACAGACAAGACTAGACAGACAAGACTAGACAGACAAGACTAGACAGACAGGACTAGACAGACAAGACAAGACTAGGCAGACAAGATTAGACAGACAAGACTAGACATACAAGACTAGACAGAGAAGACTAGGGACAAGACTAGACAGACAAGACTAGACAGACAATACTAGACAGACAAGACTAGACAGACAAGACTAGACAGACAAGACTAGACAGACAAGACTAGACAGACAAGACTAGACAGACTAGACATACAAGACTAGACAGAGAAGACTAGACAGACAAGACTAGACAGACAAGACTAGACACACTAGACAGACAAGACTAGACAGACAAGACTAGATAGACAAGACTAGACAGACAAGACTAGACAGACAAGACTAGACAGACAAGACTAGACAGACAAGACTAGACACACTAGACAGACAAGACTAGACAGACAAGACTAGATAGACAAGACTAGACAGACAGGACTAGACAGACAAGACTAGACAGATAAGACTTGACAGACAAGACTAGATAGACACGACTAGACAGACAAGACTAGACATACAAGACAAGACAGAGAAGACTAGACAGACAATACTAGACAGACAAGACTAGACAGACAAGACTAGACAGACACGACTAGACAGACAGGACTAGATAGAGAAGATTAGGCAGACGAGACTAGACAGACAAGACTAGACAGACAAGACTAGACAGACAAGACTAAAAGCTCTCACCAAATCCCCTATTCCACCTTGGCTTTTAGTATGCGCCACCCCGGTATCGCATATATTGCATTCATTCAGGGTGGGCAGCCCGGACGGTTAATGAAAACCGCCCTAGTTGTCGCCTCCCCGACCAGGATTCGAACCCGGGTCTCCCGCATTGAAAGGCGGGTATGTTGTCAACTACACCACCGAGGAGGACAGAGACAGACAAGACTAGATAGACAAGACTAGACAGACAAGACTAGACATACAAGACTAGACAGACAAGACAGACCAGACTAGACAGACAAGACTCGACAGACAAGACTAGACAGACAAGACTAGACAGACAAGACTAGACAGACAAGACTAGACAGACAAGACTAGACAGACAAGACTAGACAGACAAAACTAGACAGACAATACTAGACAGACAAGACTAGACAGACAATACTATACAGACAGGACTATACAGACAGGACTAAACCGACAAGACTAGATAGATAAAACTAGGCATACCAGACGGGGCATACAAGACTAGACTGACAAGACTAGACAGACAAGACTAGACAGACAAGACTAGATAGACAAGACTAAACAGACAAGACTCGGCAGACAAGAGTCGGCAGACAAGACTGGACATACAAGACTAGACAGACAGGACTAAGCCGACAAGACTAGACAGATAAGACTAGGCATACAAGACTGGGCATACAAGACTAGACAAACAGGACTAAACATACAAGATTAGACAGAAAAGGCTGGACAGACAAGACTAGACAGACAGGACTAGACAGACAAGACTAGATAGACAAGACCAGGCAGACAAGACCTAGATGTTGCCTCTTCTACTGGGAATCGAACTCGGGAGCCTTCCGTTTGTCAGGCGAGTATGTTGAGTGCGACCAGGTTTAGTGCGACCACTACACTACCGAGGAGGACGAGACAGTCCAGACTAGACAGAAAAAGCTAAACAGATAAGACTAGACAAACAAGACGATACTGGACAGATAAGACAGGGCTGGAAAACTTTGTCTATCTAGTCTATCCTGTGGTAGGGTTGTACGGTTTGTGTTATAAGTCTACCTAGTTTTCTAATCCACTTGATCCCTTTAATATGTTTTCAATCTCCGTAATCTGTTCAAACTCGACTGGATTAGCTAAGAAACTAGATATGTAACGAAATGTATTTGGAATGTTTGTAGATTAAATTGGCGCTGTTATCAAAATGTTAATTACATGTTATAGTTGTTAATTAGATAAGATAGATAAATTGTGGAAGGAAATGCGGCCGACACCGACAATCTGGCCGGTCGTTGTTACGCAATAAAGATATAAGAAAAAAAAAACAGTAATATCATACGAGTGATATTTCATGTTTGTCTTTCTCGCTGTGAAAGTTTCGATTGTTAATTAGTGCATGGTGTGATTGTGTGCGAGTTAAACCTTTGTGTTTCGGTTGAATATTTTGGTGCGGAAAATGCGGTTTCAGACCATTTGGCAGTTTGTTAACGAGGCTTATGGTAAATATTGTTTATTCGCATTTCGCTACCGATTATTGACTTAAAACGGCCTTAAAACTTACATTATCCTATAACTCTTAGTATGTGACGATTGTTGAACAATTAATGGTGTCGGATGTATTGGTCAATTTTTTTTTCGAAAAAATGCAACAAAAATATATAACACATTGGGTGTTACACATTGAGTGTTATACATTGAGTGTTATACATTGAGTGTTAGACTTCTTTTATTAAAACTTACTTTAAGTTACGTTAAGTTAATAAAATTGTCTGGCTCTGGTCAGTGCCGACTTAGCTATGCCGGGGCCCTTGGGCCCACAAGAATTTGTGGCCCTGTTGGAAAGTAAAAAAAGTGAATGACAAAAACATTTTTCTGCTATTATCTTATATGATTATGGTTAATTGGTACAAATCAAATATACATATGTTATTAATTAGATAAAAATGCTGCTGGTTTGAAATGGTTACGATTACGATATTTTCTTTCGGGATTTCTGTAGTGCAGAATCTTCTATTATATCTTATATATCTTAAGTCTATTTTTTCACTTTCTATGCACATAATTGACAAATTAGTTAATCGTTCTTGTAACATAGTTGTTCGTAATTCATTTTTTATTTTCTTTAGCTGTGAAAATGATCGCTCTCCACTGCAATTCGTAACCATTCAGCAAAGGAACATTCTTGTAGCAACGTCAACATTTGGAAAAGTTTCTTCTCATTTATCAGACTTTATTAATTTATGTAAGGTTGAGATACTCAAATCGGCTGATTCCTTTGCTATGTTCTGTAAATACTCCCTTAAATGAAAACATTCTGATTTGAGCTCATATGCATTAATGTCTTCGTGACAGAATTCTTCAAATTCATTGCAGTTTTTGTCAACTCGTCAGAATCGATTGTTATTAAATGACAAAGAAAACGATTGTCAATTTATTAGTATGCTGCCGTATGCTGCTGTGTCGATAATAAGAATAAACGTATTTACATGATTTTTTTTGCCAATCAACTATACAGATTCTGATGATCCTTCAAAAAAAGTGACGCGTGTCTGCGAATTCTTTTTCTTTCAGACTTATCTTTATAGTCAGGATTTGGATTTTTTGTTTAGCAACCGATTCATACTAATCGAATTTATTGCGGACATTATTAGCATAATCGAGCAGAGATGCGTAAAGTTTCGTTGCAATGTCTATGGTAATAGTGCTATTCTGTAAACTTAAGCTTGTTTTATTCATAATTCCCAAAAGATCGTTCTATATCTCCGTTAAAAGAGTAAGAAGAGTAAAAAGTATTCAATTTTTCCATTTTTTTGCTAGGCTTTGGGCTTCGTTTCTTGTTTCTCCTGGTTGATTGATGTCACTTGCAATTGAGGACAAAGCTTCAGAAATATTTAAATAACCATTTTGTAAGGCATTAATAGCATTAGCACGTGCAGACCATCTAGTATTCGGGAGAGAATTCGGGACTTTATTTACGCCCAAATGCTCTGTCATAATTTTCCATCGTTTGGTCGAAGCTGAGAAAAAATTGAATAATTTTTGGTTAAACTGAATATATGCTACACCTTCGGAAACACATTCAACAGCCTAAACACCTAATAAATTTAGCGAATGTGCCGCATATGGGACAAAAATTGCAAATTTACATTTTTTCTTTATTGTTGACTGAACACCAGAATACTTTCAGTCATATTTGATGCATTATCATAACTCTGCCCACGACAATCTTTTATATTTTATATTAATATCAAGGCTTTCAAAAAAGTTCCATATTGTATATAAGTTTATCCATAGAGAAAAACTGCAAACATCTCTCCGTCTTTTACGTATCTAACGATGAAGGTCAGTCGGTCAACTTGAGAGACATCTGGTGTAGAATCCACGCTTATAGAGTAGTATTTTGATGATTTTATTTCGTTAACAATTGATTTTAAAACTTGCTGTCCCATTTTATTAATAAACTCATTACAAATATTTGCAGACAAATATGATGTAATTCCTTTTTCGAATATGATCAGTTATCATTTCCAGTTTCGTATATGATCAGCAAGAAAAGGATCAAATTTACTAATCAGTTCTAAGCATCACAAACAATTCCCGTTATTTTGAGACCTCAACATCTCATTATTACCACGAAAAGCAAGACCTCTAGAAGCTAAAAATTTCACTACTGCGACAATTCTTCTAAGTACATTCTTTCAATAATTGACTTCTGTATTATATTGGGACAGCAACTCACTGTCAACTCGTCCCGTAGACTAATGTTAAGCGTACACCAAAACCGATTTTGTCGGCCGATGGCGGACAGAACTACCCGGACGAGTTAATCGGACGTGTATGTGCTTACACTGCAACAGTGTTACCACCAGTGTTACCAATTTGTAATTTCTTGAATGTTTATCCTACATAAGTTGTGTTTATAAAAGACGAACCCCTATTATAAACACAACTTATTAATTTTTCAATATCCATAGTCGTTTAGGCAGATAACAACAAAATTTAACTATAAATACACTCAATTTGTACTGTAGACGCCGGCAGTCTGGCGAGAAATCCCAACAAGTTCGGATCATCGTGATGATCGGCCGTTTTCGGGCGTCATTGGACGATTTCAGTCGTGTTTGTATATGCGATCTCATTCGATCTCAAGTGTTTGTTTCAATCGCCGTCGTCGCCCGAGCAAACTTCGGCCGATGACGGTTTAGGTGTACGCGAGCCATAATAATAAACTCGGCCCGTTTGAAGCATATAAGTAACAAGTTATTTATATGCTTCAAATCTTTATATCCATTCGGAGAACTCAAATTATGTCCAGTAGTAGTTTTAAATAGACGGCAGCAATAACAGTACACAGATTTCTTGGACGGTGAATAAAGGAGCCATTTTCTTTCTAAAGACTCACCATTCGTCAATTTACGGGTGAAAATATTTTTAGTCAAGAATTTAGTTTTTGTTTTACCGCTTGAATCTGGAAAGCTTGTAGAAGTTTCGGAGAAGTCACAATTTTTATTTTGGAAAAACACTGGCCCGTTTCGAATCCAAATATCGTGTAATTCTTCTGTTAAAATTTCGTCACAGTACGTACCAGGATCAGGTGATACATTTTCCAAGCTTGTACTTATTAACTCACAGTAGCTTGAAGTAGAGGGTTCAGCAACTGATGTGTGTTGATCATTTTTGTCACATGTAGGATCTTTTTCCAGTTGATATTCAGAAGAATTTCGATCTTGAGGTGATGAAGGTGAAGAATTAGTCAGCCTATTTGCTTCTTTAACCGTAAAAAAAGTTTCTTGGTTATTTTTTCTTTTTATGTGAACCACTTAAATACGTTCTTTTCGACATAATAAAATGAATAAATAAACGAACACCTCAACACTTCTATTATCAACACACTTTTAACACTTCTATTACTTTGGTATCTTGATGATCAAGAAAGATGGATTTAAACTGAAGATAATTATATATTGTTAAGAGGCTTGTTCCTCGTTCCCATTTGCCTGTCCCCACGAATAACAAAAGAATTCCAACCCCAAGTGCACGTAGTTGTTTCTATATGTAATATTTACAACTACAGAAAATAAATTTTTCTATCTAAAATTTGTAAGTTTAAATATTACATTGTTTACAAACGCATTTAAAACCGTTAGTGGTCACAAACAGTTGCAAGCACGTAGCGGTCATAAAACAACCCCAAAACGCATTCAAAACCATTTAATGCGTCACGAACAGATGTTAGGACCTATTGGTCGCTTTATCGTAATCTTAGTATAATATGTAAATATCTAATTTTAAGAACCTAGAGATAAAGAAACTAAAAATTAAAATAATTTCAAGACACAATAAAAATAGAATTGTTGGGTCATAACAAAATTACGCCACTTTCGGGAATTCTCCAACCATAGATAATTCGACTTAAATAATGTCGAAATGCGGAACTACATGCTTCCTACCTTTTGTCGAGTTATATCTACATAAAATATAAAAAAAAAACTTGAATAGTGTAAGCGAATATATCGACCTTTTGCCCCCCCCCCCCCCCCCCCCCTAAAGCCCTTATGTTAAAGACGGTTATGGCTCTGATAGACAGGCTTTGTTCACGAAGGGAAGACAAATAAAAATAAAGAATGAAAAATTACTTTTGATAATGTCACTAAAGGTTCATCCTGTACGGCTATTAGTTTTCTTAATGTCGACATCGATTACTAATAATTCTAATTTGAAGGTCAATACTAATATTAAATGCCAACGAAAATAAATGATCACAAAGCAGCAGATTCATCTATATTTTCTAACGTAGCTTTGTGAGTCTAGTCTATTCTTGCCTACCTAGTCTAGTCTACTATGTATTGTCTATTCTAGTTTACCTAATCTTGCCTGCCTAGTCTTGAATGTTTTATGTAACGTTCTTTGTCTAATCTTTCTTAACCGTTAAGGTCATTCTAACGGCCCGACGCACTTTTAACTAATTATTACATATGGTTAGAATAATATTTCGATGAAACGACTTTTAGTAATCTCCTATTGCTATGCAAAGATAAGAAATTAGTTTAAAAAAATCAATATATTTTAAAAATTTCCGAATTTTTACATTTTTACAAAAAACTCCGCTAGACTTCTTCTACCGGTCGCAGCGGCCTGGAGTGACAGCGTGTCATCAGACCACGGATTAAGTTTAACAAAGCGCCGGTTTGAATTGATAACGGAACGAACATTGGACAATCTGCCCCCGTCGAAACGAACATTGGGGTCCCGCAAGGAAGTATACTCTCACCAACTTTATTCTCACTTTATATAGGTGATATTGTTAAATACATTGATAGAGAGCACTGCCCATTTATGCAGACGACTCTAGTTTCATAATCTCACACAGTAGGTACTGCTACAGAAAGGAGAATCAAGCGAATAACCTTTTGAATAAGATATACAAATGGTTCTCAGGCAATAACCTACTAATATATCGTCATATATGTATATCGTCAATATACAAAAAAACAAATTCATGGTTTTACGCACCAGCCGACGAGCAACTGAAAATTTGAAGCTAAAAATCGACTCGGGCGAGCTATCATAGGGTGATCAAATACAGTTCCTTGGAATCCACCTGCAGGACACTTTACAATGGAATCTCACTGTAGACGCTATAAGCAAAAAACTAGCCAGCAAAACTTTTTTAATCCGCATTTTACAAAAGGTCGTATCGAAATCAACTCTATTCACACTCTATTATGCAGAGGTACAATCCAGACTTACGTATGGTATAGCTGTTTGGGGCTTATGTCCGGAAACCAAAGCAATCTTTAGAACCCAAAAAAGTCATAAGAAACATCATGGGTATCGGGCCCACCACTTCGTGCAGACCTTACTTTAAAAGTCACAAAATTTTAACACTGCCATGTCTCTACCTACTGGAAGTACCATCTCTAGTACATAAAGACAAACACTCGTTTAAGAAAAAAAAAGAATATCATGAACACGACACGAGAATCTGCCAACTCTTGCAAACTAAAAACTTCTTCTTCTTCAAACTAAGAACTTCTTCTTCTTATCACGCCCTCTCCTGCCAAATGTTGGCAATTTTAGCTCTGGAAGCTGCAGCACGAAAGATTTCTGCAGACGAGCGGTCGAACCATCTCCTCAAATCTTTCAGCCAAGAGTTCGGGCGTCTTCCTACTGATCGTTTCCTTTGAACTTTTCCCTCTATTATGAGGCGTAATATTTCGTATTTATCACATGACCCAGGTATTGCATTTTTCTTTCCTTGATGGTATTCAGTAATTCTTTTTGTTTGTGCATGCGGTGGAGTACTTCATCGTTGGTGATCCTTTGTACCCATGAAATTCGCAGCATCCTTCTATAGACATACATTTCGAAGGCTTCTATTTTCTTTTCGGTCTGTGAATTTAGTGTCCAGCGTTCACATCCATAGAGTAGGACAGAGAAGACTTCTGAGTTCCAAACTGAGGTCTAGTCTTGTAAAAACTGATTTCATATTCATGAAGATTTTTCTCGCTTGCTCAATCCTTTTTCCCTTTTCGAGTCGCACTGACTATTGATGTTAGCTCCCAGATATTTTATTGAGGTCCCTTGTTCGATTGTTTGTCCCTTGACACACAGGTGTGCATTTATTGGAGTCTTAGAAAAGATCAATAATTTGGTCTTGAAGACATTGAGATGCAATCCAAACATTGAGAACATCCAATATAACTATTTGCAGTAAAAAACAACATACTGTGGAATACACATTCTCAATAAACTACCTATTCCCTTCGCCAATGCCACTCACAACATTTTCAGAAGAAAACTAAAAGAACTACTGGAGCAACAAGCTTTCTACAACTCAGAAGAATATTGTCTGTCTAGTCTTTTCTGTCTAGTCCTGTCCGTTTGTCCTCCTCGGTGGTATAGTTGACAACATACCCGCCTTTCAATGCGGGAGACCCGGGTTCGAATCCTGGTCGGGGAGAGAACAACTAAGGCGGTTTTTACTAACCGTCCGGGCTGCCCACCCTGAATGAATGCAAAATATGCGATACCGGGGTGGCACATACTAAAAGCCAAGGTGGAATAGGGGGTTTAGTGAGAGCTTCCCCCAGCCACTTTTTTGAGTCCTGTCCGTCTAGTGTTGTCTGTCTACACTTGTCTGGCCAGTCTTGTCTGTCCCGTCTTGTCTGTCTAGTCTTGTCTGTGTAGTCTTGTCTGTGTAGTCTTGTCTGTCTAGTCTTGTCTGTCTAGTCTTGTCTGTCTACTCTTGTCTGTCTAGTCTTGTCTGTCTAGTCAAATCAAATCGTTGGCGCATTCCTTCATCAACATTATCACCTGATCTAACTTGTCCACAGTGTTCTTCAACTCTTTCTGGCAAACGTTGTCGGTTTTCTCCCCTTCTCCTCCGTCGATAGGCCACACAGCTAACTCCTTAATTTTCAACTTAAAATCGTCTAGATAACAATCGTCGATGATTTCGTTCTCATCTTTCTCACTGACTAGTCGTCCCGCTGTACGACCCGACACTACGCTTTTCACACTTGTCCAATTCGGTTCCAATGTTGGAAAGCTCCTCCATGTTTGGAGAGAGCCCGGGCTCCCTGGGCCTATTGAATAAGTCGTTTTCGAGAGGGAATAACCGTTCTAGCTGTCCTAATGTATTCTAGCTCTTTTATCGACTGGGAGTGCAAAGTTTTTGATATTTGCTGCTTCAAGGTGAAGCGATTCGGCTTTTCTGGGTGTTCAGTTGCTCTTGACGCAGCACTTTCTCATCGAAGTATGGACAGGATTTAATTATCTAATTGGTTATCTTTATGAGCGTTCAGTTGCTCTTGGAACATCACTTTCTCATCAAAGTAAGGACGGGATTTAATTATTTAATCGGTTCGGACTTTCTGGGTGTTCAGTTGCTCTTGGCACAGCACTGGACGGGATCTTCCAGCACATTCTTATCGAAGTATGGACGGGATTTAATTATTTAATCGGTTCAGTCTTTATGGCTGTTCAGTTGCTCTTGGCCCATCACTTTCTCATCAAAGTACGGATGGGATTTAATTATTTAATAGAGTCGGTCTTTCTGGGTGTTCAGGTGCTCTTGGCACAGCACTATCTCATCGAAGTATGGGGATTACGAAGTACACGATTTAATTATTTAATCGATTCGGTCTTTCTGGGTGTTCAGTTGCTCTTGGCACATCACTTTCTCATCGAAGTATGGATCGTATTTAATTATTTAATCGATTTGGTCTTTCTGGGTGTTCTGTTGCTCTTGGCACAGCACTTTCTACTCGAAGTATGTACGGGCTTTAATTATTTAATCGATTCGGTCTTTTTGGGTGTTCAGTTGCTCTTGGCACAGCATTTTCTCATCGAAGTAAGAACGGGATTTAATTATTTAATCGATTCGGTCTTTCTGGATGTTCGGTTGCTCTTGGCACAGCACTTTCTCATCGAAGTATGTACGGGATCTTCCAAAACTTGAACCTTTTGTAGCTCTTTTTGTACCTCTGCCGCTCTCAGCCCTTTGATTTTCTCCATGCATCATCTTCATGGTCTAGAAGCAAGGGCTCTAGCCTACAAATCCAGCGGTTGTGGGTTCGATCCCCACACCAAGCCAAATTTATCGGGGAATTTTTCGGCCAAGGTTCACTAATTGTAAGCCTTTGAAAATGAGGAGCTGGGGTTCAACCTGGCGTAATATTAGGCGGCGTAGGGAGTGCCGGATTTATGCCTAGGCCTACAAGGCCCCGGCCTAGGGGCCCAGTCAGCCTAGGGGCCCCGGTGGCGGAATCTTTACATAAGCTCAAAAGCCTGGCTTGCCAAAAAGACTTTATCGAAAATAATATAATAAATATTTTCGAGATAGTGGGGCGCGGGCCCAAAAGTGCCTAGGGACTCTGGGTCTCTAAATCCGGGCCTGGGCATAGGAGCGTATGGCCAGCCAAATCCGAGGCTGCTAGCTATACCCCTAAGGCATGTATGCTAGAGAAAAGGGACTATTATATATTATCATCATGGTTGTGTGGTTTAACATCTCCTGCAATGCGTTATCAAACTGCCACTCGTGTTGGTTGCTCATGAACCTTTGTTCGGCCAAAGCCACAGTCGCTTTCTCAGCAACATGAATTTCATTAGCTCTTTGGAAAAGCACATCTGCTTTTTGACACTCAAGCTGAGCCTTTTTAGCCCTTGCTTCCTCGAAGACAGTTTTAATCTTCTCGTGGACTCGTTTAATTGGATGCGGAATGTTGGATTTGCTTTATCCAACTAAATCTCCAACTTATTCATCTCCTCGGTGGACTTGTTCAGATTCTCGCTAGGCTTGTCTGTCTAGTCTTGTCTGTCTAGTCTTGTGTGTCTAGTCTTGTCTGTCTAGTTTTGTCTGTCTAGTCTTGTCTGTCTAGTCTTGTCTGTCTAGTCTTGTCTGTCTAGTCTTGTCTGTCTAGTCTTGTCTGTCTAGTCTTGTCTGTCTAGTCTTGTTTGTCTAGTCTTGTCTGTCTAGTCTTGTCTGTCTAGTCTTGTCTGTCTAGTCTTGTCTGTCTAGTCTTGTCTGTCTAGTCTTGTCTGTCTAGTCTTGTCTGTCTAGTCTTGTCTGTCTAGTCTTGTCTGTCTAGTCTTGTCTGTCTAGTCTAGTCTGTCTAGTCTTGTCTGTCTAGTCTTGTCTGTCTAGTCTTGTCTGTCTAGTCTTGTCTGTCTAGTCTTGTCTGTCTAGTCTTGTCTGTCTAGTCTTGTCTGTCTAGTCTTGTCTGTCTAGTCTTGTCTGTCTAGTCTTGTCTGTCTAGTCTTGTCTGTCTAGTCTTGTCTGTCTAGTCTTGTCTGTCTAGTCTTGTCTGTCTAGTCTTGTCTGTCTAGTCTTGTCTGTCTAGTCTTGTCTGTCTAGTCTTGTCTGTCTAGTCTTGTCTGTCTAGTCTTGTCTGTCTAGTCTTGTCTGTCTAGTCTTGTCTGTCTAGTCTTGTCTGTCTAGTCTTGTCTGTCTAGTCTTGTCTGTCTAGTCTTGTCTGTCTAGTCTTGTCTGTCTAGTCTTGTCTGTCTAGTCTTGTCTGTCTAGTCTTGTCTGTCTAGTCTTGTCTGTCTAGTCTTGTCTGTCTAGTCTTGTCTGTCTAGTCTTGTCTGTCTAGTCTTGTCTGTCTAGTCTTGTCTGTCTAGTCTTGTCTGTCTAGTCTTGTCTGTCTAGTCTTGTCTGTCTAGTCTTGTCTGTCTAGTCTTGTCTGTCTAGTCTTGTCTGTCTAGTCTTGTCTGTCTAGTCTTGTCTGTCTAGTCTTGTCTGTCTAGTCTTGTCTGTCTAGTCTTGTCTGTCTAGTCTTGTCTGTCTAGTCTTGTCTGTCTAGTCTTGTCTGTCTAGTCTTGTCTGTCTAGTCTTGTCTGTCTAGTCTTGTCTGTCTAGTCTTGTCTGTCTAGTCTTGTCTGTCTAGTCTTGTCTGTCTAGTCTTGTCTGTCTAGTCTTGTCTGTCTAGTCTTGTCTGTCTAGTCTTGTCTGTCTAGTCTTGTCTGTCTAGTCTTGTCTGTCTAGTCTTGTCTGTCTAGTCTTGTCTGTCTAGTCTTGTCTGTCTAGTCTTGTCTGTCTAGTCTTGTCTGTCTAGTCTTGTCTGTCTAGTCTTGTCTGTCTAGTCTTGTCTGTCTAGTCTTGTCTGTCTAGTCTTGTCTGTCTAGTCTTGTCTGTCTAGTCTTGTCTGTCTAGTCTTGTCTGTCTAGTCTTGTCTGTCTAGTCTTGTCTGTCTAGTCTTGTCTGTCTAGTCTTGTCTGTCTAGTCTTGTCTGTCTAGTCT
This sequence comes from Phosphuga atrata, assembly GCA_944588485.1. Classification (NCBI taxonomy): domain Eukaryota; kingdom Metazoa; phylum Arthropoda; class Insecta; order Coleoptera; family Silphidae; genus Phosphuga; species Phosphuga atrata. Next base: position 9,504,850 of record OX155904.1, on the reverse strand, counting down.
TGTCTGTCTAGTCTTGTCTGTCTAGTCTTGTCTGTCTAGTCTTGTCTGTCTAGTCTTGTCTGTCTAGTCTTGTCTGTCTAGTCTTGTCTGTCTAGTCTTGTCTGTCTAGTCTTGTCTGTCTAGTCTTGTCTGTCTAGTCTTGTCTGTCTAGTCTTGTCTGTCTAGTCTTGTCTGTCTAGTCTTGTCTGTCTAGTCTTGTCTGTCTAGTCTTGTCTGTCTAGTCTTGTCTGTCTAGTCTTGTCTGTCTAGTCTTGTCTGTCTAGTCTTGTCTGTCTAGTCTTGTCTGTCTAGTCTTGTCTGTCTAGTCTTGTCTGTCTAGTCTTGTCTGTCTAGTCTTGTCTGTCTAGTCTTGTCTGTCTAGTCTTGTCTGTCTAGTCTTGTCTGTCTAGTCTTGTCTGTCTAGTCTTGTCTGTCTAGTCTTGTCTGTCTAGTCTTGTCTGTCTAGTCTTGTCTGTCTAGTCTTGTCTGTCTAGTCTTGTCTGTCTAGTCTTGTCTGTCTAGTCTTGTCTGTCTAGTCTTGTCTGTCTAGTCTTGTCTGTCTAGTCTTGTCTGTCTAGTCTTGTCTGTCTAGTCTTGTCTGTCTAGTCTTGTCTGTCTAGTCTTGTCTGTCTAGTCTTGTCTGTCTAGTCTTGTCTGTCTAGTCTTGTCTGTCTAGTCTTGTCTGTCTAGTCTTGTCTGTCTAGTCTTGTCTGTCTAGTCTTGTCTGTCTAGTCTTGTCTGTCTAGTCTTGTCTGTCTAGTCTTGTCTGTCTAGTCTTGTCTGTCTAGTCTTGTCTGTCTAGTCTTGTCTGTCTAGTCTTGTCTGTCTAGTCTTGTCTGTCTAGTCTTGTCTGTCTAGTCTTGTCTGTCTAGTCTTGTCTGTCTAGTCTTGTCTGTCTAGTCTTGTCTGTCTAGTCTTGTCTGTCTAGTCTTGTCTGTCTAGTCTTGTCTGTCTAGTCTTGTCTGTCTAGTCTTGTCTGTCTAGTCTTGTCTGTCTAGTCTTGTCTGTCTAGTCTTGTCTGTCTAGTCCTGTCTGTCTAGTCCTGTCTGTCTAGTCTTGTCTGTCTAGTCTTGTCTGTCTAGTCTTGTCTGTCTAGTCTTGTCTGTCTAGTCTTGTCTGTCTAGTCTTGTCTGTCTAGTCTTGTCTGTCTAGTCTTGTCTGTCTAGTCTTGTCTGTCTAGTCTTGTCTGTCTAGTCTTGTCTGTCTAGTCTTGTCTGTCTAGTCTTGTCTGTCTAGTCTTGTCTGTCTAGTCTTGTCTGTCTAGTCTTGTCTGTCTAGTCTTGTCTGTCTAGTCTTGTCTGTCTAGTCTTGTCTGTCTAGTCTTGTCTGTCTAGTCTTGTCTGTCTAGTCTTGTCTGTCTAGTCTTGTCTGTCTAGTCTTGTCTGTCTAGTCTTGTCTGTCTAGTCTTGTCTGTCTAGTCTTGTCTGTCTAGTCTTGTCTGTCTAGTCTTGTCTGTCTAGTCTTGTCTGTCTAGTCTTGTCTGTCTAGTCTTGTCTGTCTAGTCTTGTCTGTCTAGTCTTGTCTGTCTAGTCTTGTCTGTCTAGTCTTGTCTGTCTAGTCTTGTCTGTCTAGTCTTGTCTGTCTAGTCTTGTCTGTCTAGTCTTGTCTGTCTAGTCTTGTCTGTCTAGTCTTGTCTGTCTAGTCTTGTCTGTCTAGTCTTGTCTGTCTAGTCTTGTCTGTCTAGTCTTGTCTGTCTAGTCTTGTCTGTCTAGTCTTGTCTGTCTAGTCTTGTCTGTCTAGTCTTGTCTGTCTAGTCTTGTCTGTCTAGTCTTGTCTGTCTAGTCTTGTCTGTCTAGTCTTGTCTGTCTAGTCTTGTCTGTCTAGTCTTGTCTGTCTAGTCTTGTCTGTCTAGTCTTGTCTGTCTAGTCTTGTCTGTCTAGTCTTGTCTGTCTAGTCTTGTCTGTCTAGTCTTGTCTGTCTAGTCTTGTCTGTCTAGTCTTGTCTGTCTAGTCTTGTCTGTCTAGTCTTGTCTGTCTAGTCTTGTCTGTCTAGTCTTGTCTGTCTAGTCTTGTCTGTCTAGTCTTGTCTGTCTAGTCTTGTCTGTCTAGTCTTGTCTGTCTAGTCTTGTCTGTCTAGTCTTGTCTGTCTAGTCTTGTCTGTCTAGTCTTGTCTGTCTAGTCTTGTCTGTCTACTCTTGTCCGTTTAGTCTTGTCTGTTTAATCCTGTCTGTCTAGTCTTGTCTATCTAGTCTTGTCTATCTAGTCCAGTCTGTCTAGACCTGTCTCTCTAGACCTGTCTCTCTAGTCCTGTTTGTCTAGTACTGTCTATATAGTATAGCCTGTCTAGTTTAATGAGTCTAATCTAGTCCATCAAGTTTCCTGTGTCTAGTCTCACTTATTTACAATAAATTGTGTCATTCGAGATAAATGTTAAAAGTGGTTTGCTTTCAGTTGGAGACGCACCTCGAACTAGTAATATCCGATCGCAACCAGCATTAACCAGCAATATTGTTTATTCACTTTGACCGGCTGGCTCGAAATGCAATAACCTTATAGTAAACTATCGAGTCCACTGATTCAGATGACGAATATTTATTAATAAGTTTGTAAACAGTTTCGCTTGCCTTTGTACACAACGTGCGACTTTAACATATAGAAGCTTCGATAACGTTAATCGCCGAATCGTCCTTTCCCCAATTCGTTTCTGCATTGCGATATATTTGCCGCATTTTTGTGTTGCTCATTGCATTATCTTCTTCGTAGTTTTAGCCACAAATTGGTGAAAATTTCGTGTGAAAGTATAGATTGGTTTGCTAGCCATCCAAGAGAAACTTTTTGATTAAATTGATCGCTCAACTGCGCTTCCACTAATTACGAAACGTAAACTGGTATGCGCAGTTTAATTTTAAGGTACGTTTTTACTTTTAAGGTAGACTTCCGAGCCATTGTTCGCTTAGCTCGCTATGTTTAAAAGGCAGGAATATGAAAGTTTCGGGCACATTTTGTTATTTTCACTGGTTATACGTCAAAAAGTGCCCGAAAAATATGGCGGAAATTGACACATGCGCAAGATTATGAAAAGGTCTATTAGAGAAATTTTTAAATGTTTTGGTTGTTATAACAGCAAAATCTGTGCGACTAACGACAAATTTTGTCGAAAGTCGTAATAATAAAAACTGCAATAATATTAGCAGTGTTAGTAGATAAATCTTATGCCCGCCAAGCTACGGTCTACCGGAGATGTTACATGTGCAGGTTTGCCTGCGCAGGTCAACCGTACGCAAGAAACTGCACAGGTCTATTCCCATACCTGCGCCGGTGGACCGTTGTGTGTATGGCGGGCATTAGTCTTTGATATTAAAACCTTCATTTGGTAGAATCATTTCATCAGAACGCCCTTTTCCCAAAACGCAGTTTCTAGACTTGTTCGAACAAATGGCGCACCTCGTACGCCGTCCGTGCTTCAAAGTGTTAATTCTATTATTTTTATCTTCAGGATAGCAGCACATTTGAGCAAACATTCAAAGCTAATAATTATAATATTAATTTAAAGCTATTCGTCATTTATTATCCTCAGAAGTTCATTCTACCGTGATAATTAAAGGCTAATTACTTATGTAGATATTAACGCTTGACGACAGACTGGTATTTCACATTATCTTGTTGCAAATTCGCCGTTGAACGCGTATTAATAAACCTAATGGCCTGAACGTTATCGTTCCTTTCTCAATTTCTCCCGAACATATAACTCGACCTTGCCTGCAATCTGCCATTAACACCAACTAACAATGACTGGATCAACAAGAAAACTAGATGAACGCTAGTGTTATTTAGTTAACATCATTACGAAACCATTTATTTACGTGGAAACAAATGTTTACGTTCTACCCGCGTGCGTCAAGATAACACTATCAAAGAATTTGCATAACCCTCGAAATCAGTTTCTAACATTCAACATTCAGATCGCGCATTTGTTATTCAATGTTCACGATTTTAGATACTCTAGAGGAAATGGGCAGCAGGTCCAGCCTCAGCCGGGAGGAGGATGGCCCAGCCGCCCACTGGGAGATGAACTACCACGAAGCAGCAATATTCTTAGAGGTAATACCAAATTCAACAGACCAGAGTCTAAATTAAATTTGAAATCCTTTCAGGAAGGCGAAAATAACGAGAAATTCGACTCGCATCCCCGCGATCCGACAGCTCTTCCTGCTTACCTCCTAGTCCACAACAACTTGTACTACGGCCTAGACCTAATGGCGTCTCTAGTCCTTTTGGCTTTAGCCCTAACGGAAACTCCTTCAGTATCAAGGTTTAAGCTACATGTTGGCATGCATGGTACGCTGGAGCTCGTAGCCTTGGGTATCATCACGGTAGAGTTAATACTCAAGCTGCAATGGACTGGGTTTAGTACGATTTGGAAGCACAAGAGGACGACGGTGAAGGCGGTGGCGTTGGTGATAATGGCCTGCGAGGCGTTGATTGTCTTGATAAGACAGGAGAGTCATTTCCGCGTGACGAGGGCTTTAAGGCCGATCTTCTTGGTGGACACCAAGGCTTGTGGAAATGTGAGGAGGTTCATCAGGCAAATCTTCCAATCGTTGCCTCCGATTTTGGACATGTTGGGTCTGCTGATGTTCTTTGTGTGCAGCTACGCCCTGTTGGGCTACTACCTCTTCAGCGACCACCACAACAACCTCTACTTCAAGACGCTGCCCGACAGTTTCGTGAGCATGTTCGTCCTGCTCACCACCGCCAACTTCCCCGACGTCATGATGCCCTCCTACGCCAAATCCAAATGGAACGCGATTTTCTTCGTATGCTACATATGCACAGTCCTTTATGTTCTGATGAATCTCATGCTCGCCGTTGTTTACGAAACCTTCACAGGTATAGAAAAAGGGAAGTTTAGGAAATTGCTCCTGCATAAAAGGAAAGCTTGTAAGCTAGCTTTTAGATTGTTGGTTAGTAAACAGAATCCGGAAGGAGTTAAGTACAAGCAGTTTGAAGGGATGATGAGGTATTTCGCGCCAATGGTTCCCGCAAGGGACGTCGTGTTAATGTTCAGGCAACTGAACGCGTCGGGATCGGGTAGCTTGACCTCCGAGGAGTTCTTCGGGATTTACGACGCCGCCAGTCTGAAGTGGCACTTGAAGGACCCTCCGGATCCTTGGTTCAGCGCCGCCTGGCCGCCGTTGAGATACTTCTGCAGGTCGGCTAGGAACTTGGTGCTCTGGCCGTACTTTGAACACATCGTCTGTAAGCTCGCGCGGTTTGTTTTGGTCTTGAGGTCTGTAATGGATTGTTTCAGTTCTTTTGATCATCGCCAACGGACTGGCCATGTTCATAAGGATCGCGCAATCGGCCGCCAGTCTGGAAGAAAGCGCCACACAGTTTTCCAATTCCTGGGACACGTATCTATTTCTATCAAGTAAGTACTAAATGAGGACAATACAAGGTCTAGACTATCATGCAATTTCCTTTTAGTTTTTCTGGTTGAAGCTCTTCTAAGAGTCGTTGGCATTGGTTGGACGCAATATATCAGTTCGGGATGGAACCTCTATGACCTAGGTGTAACCTTAGCTGCTCTGCTAGGTTCCTTGGCTCTTCTGATCAAACCAACGTTTACTGTAGTCGTCATACTAAGGCCTCTCAGGTAACATGTTTTTTTGGCCCTTAACTGTCTTAATCTTTTGTTTATTGTAGATTGCTTCGTTTGTTTAAACTGAAGAAACGATACCGCGATATATTCGGCACGCTGGTGCTGCTGTCGCCGCTGATGTGGTCGACGGCTGTGGTGATGTTGGTGATGTACTACTTCTTCGCTATAATCGGCATGGAGATCTTCTCGACGTATGACCTCCGCAATTGCTGCGTGAACACGACCGTCGAGGACTTCTTCAAGTACAACGCGAACGGGACCACGGCTATCGGATACTACTACCTCAACAACTTCAGCGACTTGGTATCGTCCGGCGTGACGCTCTTCGAGCTAACGGTGGTCAACAACTGGTTCATCATCATGGACGCCTTCGCGCACGTCTCCAGCGAATACTCCAGAATCTACTTCATGCTCTTCTACTTATACACCATGGTGGTGCTGACCATCGTCGTGGCTTCCGTTCTGGAAGCTTTTAGGTTCAGGATCCAGTACAAGCGACAGACTTCCAAGCGGGACGAGGAGCAAATGCTGCACGAAGAAGTCAGGGTGGAGTGGAATTCGTTGAGCGCCCAAGTGCAGGATGGGAGGTATTTGGAAGGGCTGCAGAGGTATTTCACGCCCGGGGGCGTCACCATCTACGTGGGGAGGAGGCCGAGGAACCGGGAGGTGCTGCAGAGGAGGATGTATATGGCGGAGATTGAGAAGTGGCTGGTGGAAGCAGAGATTCTGGAGAGAGGGATCGATCTCACAGAAGGCATGGATGATGCTAGGCTTATTGATTCTTCAGCTTAGGATTCATCTAATGGTAAGATAGATCAGAGTAGATAAGACCTGACAGAAAAGACAAAACAAGACATACAGGTTTATTAATCAACAGAGAAATGATGTGATATTACCATGAGCTTGTTTTAGGTTCTTGACACACAAATTGCATTAGAAAATTAACGACATCAAACCAGGAAAACCTGTTCGTTTGGTTAAGGCAACATCAATGTTTCAGCAAGTCGAAACTGCTAGGTTATTTATACATTAATTTATTATATTAAAACTAGTCTTTTAGATCTTAATGAATGTCTGACTGAGCTTTTAACATTCTTATGGCTAGCGTACAGCTAATCCGTCATCGGCCGAAGTTTGCTCGCGCGCCGGCGGCCGAACTCGGACGATTGAATCAAACACTTGTAAAAGAAAGAGAGCGCGTACACAAACACGACCGTCATCTTCGGACGATGTTTGTGTTTGATTCAATCGTCGGGTTCGGCCGTCGTCGCCCGAGCAAACTTCGGCCGATGACGGATTAGGTGTATGCGAGCCATTAGCAAATAACCTTTGAAGACTGACATTGATCAGCTTCATCCAATTCAAAAGACAAGTTAATGAAAATCAAGAGATGAGATTGATCTTTCATGAAAATGTTTGTAACTCTTGGAAACATTAATTGATCTTTAATAATACTTGATGATTATTGGTGTAATATGAAGGATTTGAGGATTGGAATCTCCAATGGAATGAAATTAATGATTTTGTAGTAATCCATAGGAGTTTGCAAAAACTAAGAAAAGTTGGATTTGCTCTTTAGGATCATTCAAAGTCAGTCAAGGCTATCAATCTAAATTAGAAATTAATTGGGAGTCATCAAGACTGTAAATCAATACTCGAGGAAGGATTGTTATCTCCAAGTTGAGATTATCAATCGACACAAGAGATAACAAGAGAAGACTATCAATTGATAGATAAGCAAGGATCAGCTTTTTTGTTATTATCTCCAAGTCAAAAGTATCGACGAGACTAAAGGCCGATTCTCATATACGCGACATCGCCTGTCAAATAATTGTTTTACGTTTTCACTATGGCTACGCGACGTGCCCATTTAAAACAATGTAATCATTATTTGACAGGCGATGTCGCACGACGTCGCGTAGCTAAGCGTCGCGCATATGGGAAACGACCTTTAAACCTTGTTTTGTGATCGGATCTTCCAAAGTCAAAAGTATCGACGAGACTAAAGGCCGATTCTCATATACGCGACAGTACGCGACGTCACGCGACATCGCTTGTCAAATAATATTTGTTTTACGTTTTCACTATGGCTACGCGACGTGCCCATTTAAAACAATGTAATCATTATTTGACAGGCGATGTCGCACGACGTCGCGTAGCTAAGCGTCGCGCCTTTAAACCTTGTTTTGTGATCGGATCTTCCAAATGCGTAAATCTCCATAGCTTCCATTTTCACTACAACTTTACTAAGAGTTTACATTACAGAACAATCTGAAGGAAACAGATTAGACATTAGGATTAGTCGTATATGTGATATATTCGTATGCATCAAGAATTTATTAGGCAGTCACGGATTGTGATTGGTAGGACCAACAACATGAGATTAGCTTAGATATTTATTTAATTAGAGTTAGTTTGTGCGGTGGATTCAATTGAGATTAGATAAGAACACAAGATGTTGTGGAAAATCGATTCAAACTCGTTTGAACTTATCTAGTCTTGATTGTCGGCTTCTCGTCGTGGATTTTAGAATTGATCTTCCTTTGTATTCAAAGCTTCTGTAGAAGATGAATATTATCCAGTATTAATAATTGTTGAATAGTGTAACTGTGACTTGTAAGATATTTGTTAGCTCGTAAGCTCTTATTTGTAAATATGTACTTTTATTTATATATCGAAATATATATTTTATGTTTAATTTTAATTAGTGGATTCATTCAAGCTCTCACCTCACATGGATGTTTCATGGCGAAAGATTTAAGAGAAGCGAAACAGCGACTTGCTTGCTATGCGGACATCCCAACGATGATACATACAACAAAGTTTTTATTATGTCATAACACCAAAGAGGTAAGGAACCAATTAGAGGAAAAATTGAAATAGAAAATAGTAGGACTCATTCCAGCAATGAGAATAAGTGGGTGTCAGTGGCGACCTATATACGGCACGCCACACTGTGGCTTGAAATCCCAAAAAGCTGGCCAAAATATGAAGGAAGCGTCCAAATCGCTGATCACGAAACTGAATTCAAAATTTCGAAATTCAAAATGGCGGACGCAATATAGCGGATCATTTTTCGAAAAAAGCATTCAATTTTGTTGAAAGTCGAGATTTAGCGGCTGTAAATGTCACCGATCACGAAACTGAATTCAAAATTCAAAATGGCGGCCAAGAGAAGGCGGATAATTTTCCGAAAAAAGCATTCAATTTTGTCGAAACTCGGGATATAGGGGTTTTTGAGGTCACTGACAACGAAATTAAAATTACTTTTTTGGGAAAATTATCCGCCTTCTATTGGCCGCCATTTTGAATTCAGTTTAGTGATCGGTGACACTGACAGCCGCTAAATCTCGACTTTCAACAAAATTGAATGCTTTTTTCGAAAAATTATCCGCCATATTACGTCCGACATTTTTAATTTCGAAATTTTGAATTCAGTTTCGTAATCAGCGACCTCAAAAATGCAAGGAGACCAAAAATCACGATATTTGGACGGTTCCTTCATAAACTATAAACAATATTTCATACACAAAAATTACGAAAAAGAAAAGTGTACACATCATCGCATAAAAATTATAACCGAAACCGAACGCGCAGCTACGCGCAGTTAATTTTTGGAAATGTTCTGAATAAATGTCTGAGCAACAATTTGAATTTGATTTAAGAGCCCGGGTCGACCAGGGTTTTGACTTACTGCTATTTTTACCAAAACGTCATTAAGAAAAATAACACTATTTTCATTAATTATTTACTATATCATACATCGTTAATAATAATTTCGAGAAACACATTCAAATTGTAGTTACTATCTAGAGAAGAATCCATTTTTCAGAATCCAAATTCGTTAAGTTTGCCCGATTCTACAGCCGTTTGAACTTCGTGTTACTTACGACGAGCAACGAGCAAATAAAGCGGAAGGCCAGACGCGTGCCGGGTTCACGATTATAATACATACTAGAATACCACTAATAGTCATAATACATACTAGATGTACCACTGCAACTATTCCAACCATTAAAAGTCCTTAGAAAAAAAAATCCAGTTTTGGCCAGCTTTTTGGGATTTCCGACCACTGCGCGTCATAGAGAAGATACGAGCAGCGGAGGAGAAACATAAAACAACCAAAAACCGTTCCTAAACCCCTAATCTCAAGAGAGGACAAGGAAAATAAGGAAACGGTAACAAATGACACCACCCCGAAGTAATGCGTGAGCGGTTCCGGTGTGGTCGATCTATTTAGGGGGGGCACTGATCAAACAAACCGCGTAAAGGTCGATTCCCATATGCGCGACACTGAGCTACGCGACGTCGTGTGACATCGCCTGTCAAATAATGATTACATTGTTTTAAATGGACACGTCGCGTAGCCATAGTGAAACGTAAAACAATGAAATCATTATTTGACAGGCGATGTCGCGTGACGTCGCGTAGCTGAGTGTCGCGTATATGAGAATCGGCCTTAATGTATCATAGTGACAAGTGCAATGCAAATTCATAAATAAATACAGTCGAACTTCAACAAGTCGAATTACCATAGTTCACGGAAAAAAATTGGAGAAAAAGAAAATTTATAGAGTTTATACATAACTACAAAATGAATAAAATTCTCTTTACATAATATATTATGTATAAGTAAATATGTACATAGTATATATTTATAAACAAAAATGAAAAATACATTATTAATTTAATGTTATATAATTATAATTAATTATAAATAATTATAAATATTATATTATTTTTTGAAAAAGCCTGTAATTTTTAATTGTTTTCCATTAATATGTTCTCTATCTACAAAGTTCTCCAAAGTAGATAATGCGCGGTACACTTCGTCTAGAACAGTGGTGCGCAAACTTTTTTCATTGGCGACCCCCTATTTTGTGTAAAATTTTGTCGCGACTCCTGGACCAACAGTAGACGTTTTTTAATCGTTAACGTAGGTAAAGAGAAATTTTTTCTGGAATTTGAGATTGCAGGGTGTTTTTAAAGGAGTTTTAGTCACGTCATTGAATAAAATATAACCTTTTTAAAATAGCGCAGCAAACTTAGACACCATCATAAAAATGCTATAAAAGTTTTAACACCAAAAAACTTCAGATTATGAATCCGCATCCAGGGGCAGATATTAGTAAAGTCTAGTATTAGTATGAAGCGGTATATTTGTATTTAGAAATTCAAATTTGATGACTCATTGACACTCTTTTAAAAACACCATGTATGTTTCTGACTTATTAGAGCAGAACTTTCCAAACCTTTTATGTTGGTGACACACTATTTAGACAAACAAAATTTCGCGACACATTAATACAGTACAGTAGCAAACCAGAGTTTAAAGGCGAAACTAACCCCCTTATAAAGGATACAATAGTAAAAAACACATACAGTAGTAAAAAGATTTAATAACTTCTTATCATTTTAATGAGATACATGATCTTGATTGGATGAACACAGCTTTTTAATATTCGGTGGAATATTAGACAAAGACACTCATTTCGCATTTCGTCATCAAGCATTTTTAAGCTTCCACGTTTCAATGTCTTTATGTTTGTCATTGTTGAAAAGGATACTTCACAAATGTATGTAGTGGAAAACTGTAGAAGAATTTTTAACGCTTTTTTACCTATGTTCAGATGCATTTTAGAAACGTAAATCCAAAAGTTGTCTAAGTTACCCTCTTTATATATCATTAGCATATTTCGATCATTTTGTATTTCAGCTAATTCTTCTTCTTCAATAAGAGAGAAGTTAATCGTTGCAGTTGAAATAAATGGATTTCTGATCCAAACATAGTTTTGGATTTCAATATTTGGGAAGTAATGTTGAAATTTCTCAACGAGTAATGTTAAATGGTCAACAATTAACGCACTAAAATCATATTTTAGCTCACATTCATCAGTTTTGGAAAATATTTCAAAATTTCCTTCTTTCACTTTCCTTTTCCAAATTGCTACCTTCTCTCTCATAGCACACATTTTTCCTTGTATACTGGTGTTTACTTTATTCAAATGTGTCAGCAAGATACGCGAATTTTGTGCACCACAGTTTGTTTTGAATTAGATCGCAGAATTCATTTTGCTGATTTTCTTCAAAGAGTCTAAGCATCATTTCTCTCAATTCGTATACACGACAAAGCACTGGACCTCTTGAAAGCCAACGCACTTCTGTGTGTAGTAAAACCTTTTTAAACTTTCCCCCCATTTGTTCACAAATGTGAGCAAATAATCTTGATTTAACAGGTCTACTTTTTATGTAATTCACCATTTGAACCACTTTGTCCATAATCTTTTTCAATTCGCAATCAATGGTTTGCGCCACTAGTTCTTCGCGATGTAAAAAGCAATGAGTAAATATAATATTGTCATTCTCTTTCTTTGCCAAAGCTATAAAACCTTTTGTTGAAGCAATCATTGAAGGCGCGCCGCGCCATCTGTACATATTCCTACACAATTTAACCAATTTAAATTGTTTTCGTTCATGAAGTAATCTAATGTTTTAAATATATCTCCGCCCCTAGTTCTCAATCGAAGTTCTAAGCAACACAAAAATTGTTCAATAATTCTGTCAATATGAATGAAACGTATAAAAACTAGTAATTGTGCCAACTCACTGACATCTGTAGTTTCACCTAACTGTAATGCAAAGACCATATTACTATCTTGAAACATGTCCTTAATTTGCAGTTTATTGTCATCAAACATGTCTTGAATACGTCTTCCAATCGTGTTATCTGCCAAAGGGATTTTATTGAGTCACGATTATTCCCGCGACACACCTTCACACTGCAGGCGACACACTAAAGTGTCGCGACACACAGTTTGGAAAGCACTGTATTAGAGGAACACATAATTTTACGAAACAATGGTTTTGTTCATGCATACGAGTATAAATCCTTCTCAGGAATTGCTGTTTATGTTTTCAAAAATACAATTACGTTTTTCTTAATATCAGCCCATCGTTTAAAAAAGGTTTCAGATTTATTTGCAAATTCTTTATGTTTACCTTCCAAATGTCGTTTTAATTTAGCAGGTTTCAAACATTCATTTTCTAATTTATCCGAGCAAATAACACAAAACGGACCTTCTTCCCCATTAACAACGCAAAATGTAAATCCGTATTTAATAAACTCTCTATAACAATTATTCAGCCTTTTTAGGACTACCAAAACAAATCTCACATGAAATTTGTAAGTTATTTTACAGCTTTCAGTCCACCTTCGTGGCACTCTTGTTTTGGTAGTCCTAAAAAGACTCAATAATTGTTATAGAGCTCCGGGAAGCTGAATAAAAATGGAAGGCTGAATATATTTATATATTCAGGCTGTGTTCCGTTCGTTTTAAGTTTGTATGATTATCTATAACATAGGATGGTTTCACCAATTCTATCTTATCAGTTCAATCAAAAAAACAAACAAAAATCCTACTAAGTTTTCCATGTCTCTCTCACAAAAAGTCAAAATTATAAACTTCTAACCCTAAACACCACATGGGTTTTCAAGTGAGTGGTTTACAAATTAGTGTACATGGAAGCAAAGCTGTGGTGATGAGAGATAAATCTCGAAACGCATCCACAGATCAGCTATCCACTTAAGGTATCGAAAAGTCATGATCTTAAAAACAATGTTATTTTTATGGTTTTTGTTGAGTGCCACGAAGGTGGACTGAAAGCTGTAAAATAAATTAAAAATTTGATGTGAGATTTTGGTAGTCTTAAAAAAACTCAATAATTGTTATAGAGCTCCAGAAAGGCTGTATATATTTATATATTCAGGCTGTGTTCCGTTCATTTTAAGTTTGTATGATTATCTATAACGTAGGATGGTTTCACCAATTCTATATTGTAATCAACATGCAGCCGTGAGGGTAGAAAATGAGAAATCTGACACAGTAAAGATATGCCGAGGAGTGAGACAGGGCTGCATTTTGTCACCATAGATCTTTAATCTTTATTCAGAGTATATCTTCAAAGAAGCCCTTAAAAATGTGGAAGAAGGAATACCCATGAATGGAGAGAAGCTGAACAATTTCTGCTACGCTAATGATACTGTAATACAAAACTACGATCTTAATATTAATGGTGCCTCTATTAAGAAAGTAAGCAAAAACATATATCTGGGAACCAGCATTAATGACCAATGGGATAATTCACACGAAATTAGAGTCCATATCGAGAAAACCAGAAATGCATTTTGTAAAATGTGTTAAGAACCATTACTTCTCAATGGAAACAAAATTAAGATTTCAACATTGCTATATATTTTCCATTCTTTTCTATGGAGCTGAGATATGGCCTTTAACCGAGACGATGGCTAAACGACTTGAGGCATTTGAGATATGGCTCTACAGGAGAATGCTTAGAGTGCCATGGATAGATAAAATTACAAACAATAACATTCTCCATAAAATGAAGAAAGGAAAAGAAGTTCTAAAATGCAGGAAACTACAATATTTAGGTCATGTAATGAGAAATGGATACAGGTATAAACTGCTGCAGAACATTCTTCAAGGAAAGATTATTGGTAAAACAGGAAGATGAAGAAGAAGAACATCTTGGCTTGGAAACTTAAGAACATGAGCCTTCACACATGAGTGAGGAACTATTCAGAACATCGAAAACTGACATATCTATGATGGTCACTAACATGCGGAACGGATAAGCACAAGAAGAAGAAGATATAAATTTAAACATTTAACACGACTCGAGTTTCGACGGTTATTGGATAAGTGTGAAGTGTGAGTTAGACGGATACGTGTGGTTAAAACAGTGAATTTATCAATACAGTGTAAGCATGGATTACCACGTAGTGACGGTCGCAACCAACCTATTCAATATATTATTATGTTTCTTTACGGTGTTCGTTGTTTGTTTGCCTTATTTGTGCTAAAACAAAATTATGGCCATACATTATTAAGCACATCTGTGTCAAAAAATAGGAAAATAATTATAAGTTCACGATAAAAATACAATTGGAACAATATCATATAACAAAGGCACAAATAGATACAACATATTCGATCGAAATAACCTAATAACCTAACCTAAATAGGCAATCCATTTAACGCATAGGTGTGTGCAGTACATATTTTTCCGCTCTCGCATGTATGACAACGAACCGCAACTGGTTCGCTGCTGCTGCTGCTACGATACTTAAAAAAATATTTGCATCACATCAGGTTTACGTACGCGCTTGTAAAATAGTAATATAATAATTGTAAGTTTTTCATAAATTTGAATTTGTGATTCAGAATTTACTCGTAATAAAATTAATTCCTAAATTACATAAGTAGATTTGTTACTTACGTATTAACGCCACCACCGCTACATTTTGCCGCCAATCTATACCTAAGTACCGTATATTTCGTTAATTTAATTCATAAATGTCTACTTTAAATACTTCCCAAGAGCGCCAAAAGCATTGCTAGGGCTCTAATTATGTATTAAGACAAAAATACTTTTTTCCGTAATTTTTCCGTAAAAAATATAGTTCTATTTTTATAAATAATATAATTTGATTTCACTATTTTACTGGTAAATAAATTTCTTTGAAATAGGAGACCCTAAAAATTTCTCTCGCGACCCCCTGAGGGGTCGCAACCCACGGTTTGCACACCACTGGTCTAGAACAGTGTTTCACAAAGTGTGCAACGCGTACCCCAAGGGGTACGCGAATGCTTTGCAAGGGGCACAAAATGATGTTCCAACATTTGTTGTGTGTGCCAAAGTGGATATAAGAAGGAAAATAACAATATTTAAATTACATCAAAAATAGTGCATCAAACATTACTTTTTACAGTGTCTGAATCTTATGAATTAGAATCCTATGAAACCTATCTTATAAAGTCAGGTTTAATTCCTTGGATATGGATCAATAAAACAGTGGTTTATTCACTAGTGAAATTAAAATTTTATTTCACTAGTAAAATAAAAGTATCCATTGCAACGCATCAAAATAACTCACTACACTAAATGTTGACTTCACTGATGTTCTTTTTTCATCTCCAATCACAAAACTTTCAGACTCTCAGCAAAATAAAGAGCCTTTTCTATAATAAGTGGTCCAGGCATTGGCACATTTTTATCCCGCGCAATTTTAAACCATTCAAAAGTAGCTTAGCCAATATCTTCGTAGGTACACTTTTTCAAACGTTTGCATCATTAGTTGCACCATGGGCGTAGCCAGGGGGGGGGTTGGGGTTTCAAACCCTCCCCGAAATATGCAAACCCGTTAAAATTGGTGCATTTCTGTTACTGTATTTTCTTAAAACCCCCCCCGAAACTAAATCCTGGTCTTAAAACCCCCCCGAAACTAAATCCTGGCTACGCCCATGAGTTGCACCATTTTCGGCTTTGTTCAGAATTTATTCGCGGTTTCTTATAATTGAAGAAAGTGTAGGTACTTGGAGAAATCCCAAAGTCTTCAGCAATCACTTTTTTCATTTTTAATACCTATGTCAACTTCACCGATCAACCTCACTATAATGACATCGTCTTGAGTTTTCTTCTCTGACATTCATATTTGAAATTGTAACGGCAGAGGTAAGAAGAAAGAATGAGTTTAAACTCTAAAATTTCATTAATATATAATTGGAGTTACAGAGATTATTTTCTATGGAAAATTTTATCATTGTACACACTTTTACTACGAGTTATGGAAAAAATCGAGTTAAGGAAAATTCGAGTTATGGAAGTTAATTTATATGTAAAATGCTATCTAAACGTATCAATTTCTAAAAAAGTTATAGAAATATTGGAGTTATAGAAGTTCGAGTTATGGAAGTTCGACTGTATAAGAAAGGAATTCCGACAGAAACCAGATTTCTACCAGATCTCTGTTCTTACAAGATCCGTCCTTACAAGACTAACAGAGATTCTGACAGAAAAGTTGTGAATAAATTTGTAGTAAACCAGTCGAGGACCAGTCGTTACAAATTTCAAATTCAAACTTTTGGCGGCTACCCCAGGTAAGAATCGCTGATGTAGACCAGTGGTGGGCAAACCTTGGGTCGCGACCCCCAGAGGGTACGATAGAAAATCCACATGCGATGAGCCACAGCTCTCTTGCTCTTCAACATTAAGTAAAGCATTATATTTGACAAATTATAGATAATTTAATTATCTTTGTAAACGTGTCTTTGTAAACGTGCTGTTCTTGGATCTGTTACGATTTGTTTAATATTTGGAACGTTCGAATTTCAACAAACGATGAAAGTTGAAAGGTCATACCTCATTAAATAATTTATATAAATTAAGGGGTCATGTTTTAAAGCATAAATAACTTAATTAATTTTCAAAAGATGTAATCAATTTGTATGCTTCTGTACTCGTGGAGACAATATTTTTAAAACTGTTGAGTAAGAAATGTCTGTTACGTTCTAAATAAATTCCGCAAAGATTTTCTTTGGGAATCAAATAGAAATACTCTCAGCTTAAATTGCCTTAATCTATATTAAGGCAATTTAAGTAAATTCCATGTAAGGAAAGCACATTTCCTTTGTGTTTCGCATATGTGAACACAAACTCGGTAATTTTTTCTCGTCGAGTTTGTAGATATTTTCAAACTTAATCTTCTCAAAAACTAAAATTTTCCAAATATTTTAATATTTACTTCAACAAATTTTGCAGTTTTTTGTAAATCCCAAACATTGTAAATTGTTAGATATTTAGAAAAAAAATTCCATTATTTTAATGTTTATTGAAGAAAATATTGCAGTTTTTTGTAAATTCCACCTTGAAAATCAAGTTTGTAAAAATTGAAATTTTCAAACTTAATTTTCTCAAAAACTAATTTGGGGATTTGTTTCAAATTTTGTGGAGATGTTGGTAGAACTGTTCCGGAATATTTAGCAAATTTTCCCAATATTTTAATATTTATTTCAGCAAATATTGCAGTTTTGTTTAAACTCCACCTTAAAAATCTAATTTCTAAACACTAAAATTAAAAACTTAATTTTCTCAAAAAATAATTTGGGGATTTGTTTCAAATGTTGTGGAGATGTTGGTAGAACGGTTCCGGAATATTTAGCAAATTTTCCCAATATTTTAATATTTATTTCAGCAAATATTGCAGTTTTTTGTAAATTCCACCTTGAAAATCAATTTTGTAAACATTGATATTTTCAAAATTAATTTTCTTAAAAACTAATTTGGTGATTTGTTTCAAATGTTGTGGTGATGTTGGTAGAACTGTTCCGGAATATTTAACAAATTTTCTTAATATATTAATGTTTATTCCAGCAAATATTGCAGTTTTTTTTATAAATTCCACCTTGAAAATCAAATGTGTAAACATTGAAAGTTTCAAACTCAATTTTTTCAAAAACTAATTTGGGGATTTGTTTCAAATTTTGTAGAGACATTGGTAGAACTGTTTCGGAATATTTAGCAAATTTTCCCAATATTTTAATATTTATTTCAGCAAATATTGCAGTTTTTTGTAAATTCCTCCTTGAAAATCCAATTTGTAAACATTGACATTTTCAAACTAAATTTTCTCAAAAACTAATTTGGGGATTTGTTTCAAATTTTGTGGAGATGTTAGTAGAACTGTTCCGGAATGTTTAACAAATTTTTCCAATATTTTAATATTTATTTCAGCAAACATTGCAGTTTTTTGTAAATTCCACCTTGAAAATCAATTTTGTAAACATTGAAATTTTCAAACTTAATTTTCTCAAAAATTAATTTGGGGATTTTGTTTCAAATTTTGTGGAGAAGTTGGTAGAATTGTTCCGGAATATTTAGAAAATTTTCCCAATATTTTAATGTTTATATCAGCAAATATTGCAATTTTTGTAAATTACACACTGAAAATAAAATTTGTAAAAATTGAAATTTTCAAACTTAATTTTCTCAAAAACTAATTTGGGGATTTGTTTCAAATTTTGTGGAGATGTTGATAGAACTGTTTCGGAATATTTATCAAATTTTCCCAATATTTTAATGTTTATTGCAGCAAGTATTGCATTTTTTTGTAAATTCCACTTTGAAAAACAAATTTGTAAACATCAAAATTTTCAAACTTAATATTCTCATAAACTAATTTGGGGATTTGTATCAAATTTTGTGGAGATGCTGGTAGAACTGTTTGGGAATTACAATAATCACGTTACTTCTATCCAGGGGTAGCGATAAAATTTTACAGAAAATGTTGGCTCGCAAAAGAAAATAGTTTGCGCACCACTGATCTAGAATAGAGGTCAGCAACCGCGGCTCTTATATCTAAATTGTGTGGCTCTTGAACTCGTTAAAAATATATATTTTAAGTTTATTGAAACGACTTACATCTGATTCAAAATCTTCAAATTTGATTATCTACAAAACAAATTTTTGATAGAACTACAGACATAGACACAGAACTACATACAGACATATTAATAAGAATATAGTATAAACCTAAAAGTCGACCATCGACTCATACCCGACTGGACGCAGAAAATAGGGGAGGCCCAGGTCCAAATGGGACTGTAATGCGCCATAAGTGAGGGGATTGATACCCGGGAAGCAGAGTGTTCGCTCTATATACTGTCTGTGCCTTATTTTGATATATTCCTATGAGCATCGATAGAACACGCAAAATGAAAGGGAATGTGAGATCACAGCAATTTTCTAATTCACAAACATCCCCTGTATTAGCATGTGATGAGTCAGTAACAATTAATATTAATAAATATACAGTAGAGCAGTGGTCCCCAACCCTATGCCCGCCGACCGTTTTACGCTGGCCCGCCGCAAGTAAACGTAACCAAAATAGCAGCATATATTGCAGAACTTATTCAAGTTAGGACAGAAGAACTGGAGCTAGAAATTTTGGACCTTCAAAACGACATTTTCCTAAAATCTTGAAAAGGATAAGATGCCCGCCGCCCGACCTGCTTTCTAGAATGTGCTCTTGAGTGCTAAAAGGTTGGGGATCCCTGCTCTAAGGGATCGGTCAAGGTAAATTTTAAAGAGTAGGGGATACCCAGCACCCCTGTCTAAGTCTCTCCGAAGTCTTAAATCTCTCTGTCAGGCCTGTTCCTAGCTTCACTCTTGCAGAATTGTCCATATAGAAGTTTTTAGTGGCCTGTAGTGGTCATAGTGGTGTAGTGGTGAACGCATCCGCTCGCTATACCTTAGATCCCGGGTTCGATCCCCGGACAAACCGTGAAATTTTTCACGAAACTATGCTGTGGCCACCTCGTGGAAAGCAAACTACCACGAGTAACTCTGCCTAGTAAAACCTCTCAAATAGTGCCGTTCAGAACCGGTGATAAACTGAAGGTGTCCCGTATATGAGTGTGACGATTCGTTCCACAAGTATGCGCGAGAGGTCGCCAACACTAGTATTGGCACCTTAAGAAGAAATGGCCTGTAGTAGAGTCACAAGCACAACGAACACAAAAGGTCGGAGCGGGCCGTATGCGACCGGCTTTCTAAAATGTGCTCTTGAGTGCTAAGAGGTTTTTACCTGCAGTAGAGTCTCAATAATCCGACACTGCAATAGTCCGGCACGTCTAATAATCCACCCTCCTCCCTCCCGTGCTTCCATCATATTATTTCTCAGGGTAGTGACATAAAGCTGTGTCTCAAAAAATTGAAGCTCTGGAGAAGCTCTGTTTCACATGACTTAATCCAATCATTGTGGAAAAAGCTATGGGCTATAATGAATGCTTCATCACAAGAAACAAAAGAATGAGATACTGAAGATAGTCTACCTATTGCTGATTGGTTGCAAAGTTTATCAGAAAAAGGATTCCAAACAAGCAAAGAAGAATTAAATGCTTGGTTGGAAGGAACTGAAGAAACAGAGCAAATTAGAAGAAGAATTAAATGCTTGGATGGATGATTTTGAAGGAACTGAAGAAACAGAGCAAATTATGACAGATGTCATATGTGAAGAAGTACAAGAAGAAGAAATATTGGGGCTACCGACTAATAAAATTGCAAAAATAAAACCAGATATAGCATTTAATTGTTTAAATATATGCATAACATAAGCTGAAGAAAACGGCGTACCTGCAAAAAATAATATAATTCTTTGAAACATGCGAGTAAAAGTTTCTAAACAAGGACTGGAAGGTGCAAAAAACAAACCTTAATTACAGATTATTTTTAAGACTAATTAGTTAATTGTTGGGTATTTCACTGTAATAAAAATACCTGTAGTACATGAACACTACCATGAAGATCAAAGTATGAAAAAATACATACCATGAAGATGGAAGAGAAAATGCGAAGCAATGGGCATACCTGTGGATGATACATCATCAATCTATACTTTGGCATTTGCGGATGACCAGGTGGTGATTGCACAAGACATTGAAGACATTGAATGTAGGACACTCAAACTAATTGAAGAGTATGACAGGTGGGGTCTAGACGTGAACATACAGAAAACAGAATACATGTGTATAGGAGGAGAACACGATCTGCCTATCTCAAACAGAATATCAAACACTGCAGCTCATACAAATACCTAGGCGTAAAAATATGGGAAGAAGGAAGTCTGAACGAAGCAATAGCCGAAAGAAACCTTCAAGACAGGAGTGTTGTGTCCATGTTAAACAGCATACTATGGGATAAACACATTATAAAGGAAAACAAACACAGAATATACAATGCAATAATTAAAAGTATAATAACCTACGGTAGTGAAGTGGCCTATAAAGGATAGAGCAGAGAAATCACTAAAAGCCACAGAGATGGACTACTGGTGAAGAGCGGCAGGAAAGTCTAGATTGGAAACGATCAGAAATGAAGCAAAATAATGGAAGTAAAGCACGACATCGTGGATGACATAAGAACTGGATAACTCAGATGGTACGGTCATGTACAGAGAATGGACCAAGACCGATTCCCAAAGAAAGTAATACACTGGAAACCACAGGGAAGAAGGAGAGAAAGACCCTGGAAAAGCTAGAGAGAGGGTATAGATGGAGAGATCCAGACGAGAGGATTGAAGGATGAGGCTTGGAAAAACCGAGACAATAGAAGATTAGGAATCGGAAGATGGATAACGTTGTAACCCGATGCATGTATTTAGTACATGAACACAAATATATGTTATAAATTCTTTTTATGAAATCCAATAATCCAGCACCCCCTAGCTTAAAATAGCACCCAGATTAGAGAGACTCTACTGTATAATATTAGTATAATCAAATGATTTACAGTAATTTTGGCTAAACCGGAGTTTTGTGCGAATAAGCCATACCAGAAATTAGAATTAATGTAAAAAGACAATAGTTTACCGATTTGAACCTAGGTTAGGTTAAAGGTTAGATTTGGTAATATTAGATCAGATAAATCTCATAGACCTATGAATACTACTCTAGTATTCATATGTCCATAATAAATCTAGACCATATATCGCGTGATAGGTTAGACCGACCTAAAATAAGAAAAAAAAAATCAAATAATTTACCTTGCGACTTACATACACGATTCTCCGGTTTTACAGTGATTTTTTATACTATTATCTCCGCGGCTCTTCTATAAGATTTGTTACATTTGTTTAAAACCGGTTGCATTTACTTGTCGACATTATTTAGCTTGCTAACCCCTGGTCTAGTCAACTGTCATTCTTCAGTGAGCCCAGAGACAAGTATCTAAGCAAGTAGATACACGATACAAGTATCGTGAGCCAGTGAAAGTAATTCTAGTAACTTACATTTTCTCCAGGTGGCATTCTTGTCAGCTGTCAACATCGCGGCCATATTGAATGTCACTTCGGTTTGAAAAATTTTCAGAAGTTCCATTAAAACTCGCAATTTTCTCGGAAAAGCCCCCGGAAAACCTATTAGCGCGACACGTTCCCCGCAAATTCGCCCCTATTTTGAGACCACTCGCAAGGCTACCGGTTGCAAATTACCGCAACTATTACCGAAATTGAGCGGAGCGACACGCACATTCGAAAGGTATGAGAACTCTAAGCTACGAAGCACGTCCTACGAGGTTTGTGTTGGGTGGAAAAGGACGGATGGAAGTACGTAAGTGTACTATTGAATTTTGAAATAAAAAAATGTTGGAAATTAAGTTTGAGTTAAAATTACTCTAATTTAATGTTTTTAGGGCTTTAAAAGACAGTGCCTTTAAGGTTCTAGTCTATAACTCAAAAAGTAAATCTCTCTCTCTAGTCGTTTACTTCATTGGTTGAAGTGTCGTGATCTTATATCATTCATGTTATGGTGATTGTGATTTCTCTCCATTTATCTCTGTCTGTAATGCACCTCATGTTGTCCTGCAGTGAATTTCCTGTGAAATGCTTCATTTGGTCCATCCATCGCTTCGGAGATCGTCCCCTAGATCTCGTGCCTTCGATTTTTCCCTGTATCACAAGTTTTTCCAAATTGTCATCCTTTCTCTTGCTCACATGTCCAAAAAACTTGAGAATTCGATGTATTACGATGGTTGACAGTCTTATATTAATTTGCAGTTCTTCTAATATTAATACGTTGGATCTGTGAGCAGTACAAGGGATTCTTAAAAGCCTTCTCCAGTCCCACATTTCAAAGCAGCTATCCAGTTTAGCAATGTCTGTGACCTTCAAGGTCCAGGTTTCTGCCCATAAAGGCTAGTAGGGGCTATAAGGGCTAATCAAAAACTAGATAATCTACGAAAATGCTAATTACACCAGCACTTTCAAGGTTGCATCCACGTAGATTCGCCCTTTCTTAGATTCTGTCTGAATACAGAATCTAAGAAAGGGTGAATCTACATGGATACAAACTGCCTCATTTTTGTAATCTACACAGAAATAAATCTCACTTTCAATGAAGTTTTGTCTAGTCTTGCCTGTCTAATCATATCTGTCTAGTCTTGCCTGACTACTCTTGTCTGTCTAGTCCTCTCTGCCTTCTTTTTTTTTGGGGCTGGCGTAGCTGGTGTTAATAAAATAACTTCTCCATACAAGTGGACCCCCTGGAATCACATCCGTACACTCTGGACCCGCTTATCGCATAACCTCGGAGTGACGGATGGTATTTTAAGAAAAAAATAGTCTACATGTTGTTTTCCTTTGCTACTTTTTTCCCCTTTTTGGACTGCATCTCGTCATTTTCTTTATCTTTCATTATTGTTACAATCAGTCCGTTTACATTGTCCCAGTTTGTTTTTCCTTTTATCATGTATGGGATTATTGTTCTAGCGGTAAAGGGTTCATCCATGAGTTTTTCGATTGCTTCTCTTTCAGTTTCCCACCTCCAACAATCAAAGATAGTGTGATTAACACTATCTGTTTCCCCGCAGTAAACACATAGGCTGTCTGTTGCTCTGCCGATGTTGAAGAGATAATCCCTAAAGCTGCCGTGGCCAGTCAGTACTTGAGTAAGGTAATAGCTAGTTTCGCCGAATTTTCTATTTACCCATGACGATATATTTGGGATTAGCACTTGGGTCCACTGTCCTTTGTCGCTTAGTCGCCTAGTCCTCTCTGCCTAGTCTTGTCTGTCTAAGCCTTGTCTGTATAGTCCTTGTCTGTCTAGACTTCTCTCTCTAGTCTTGCTGTCTAGTCCTGTCTGTCTAGTCTTGCTGTCTAGTCCGTGTCTGTCTCGTCTGTTTGGTCAAGTCTTGTCTGTCTAGACTTGTCTCTCTTGTCTTGCTGTCTAGTTCTGTCTGTCTAGTCTTGGTGTCTAGTCCGGTCTGTCTAGTCTTGTTTCTCTAGTCTATCTAGTCTTGTCTCTCTAGTCTTGTTTATCTAGTCCTGTCTGTTTAGTCTATTTGGTCTTCTCTGTCGAGCTTTGTTGTGCCTGTCCGTGTCGTCTCGTCTGGTTTCTTTGGTCTTGTGTGTCTAGTCTGTCAAGTCTTCTCTGCCTAGTCTCGTCTGTCCACGCACCCGTAACTCCAACGAAATATGGCGTTGCGGGTGTTTAGTGTCTACCGGACCGTCTCACTTGATGACCTTGTACTAATGATGCCCATAGGACTAATAGTGCGCGAATGAGAAGAACTTTTCAATGAGAAACAAATGAGCAACGTTGGCTGCCAGAGAGATGCCAGTGCTCACTTGTACGAAGGGTAGTAAAGCAGATTTGATAACTAAGGGACAATGGACGAGGATCCTAATCCCTAACGTAGAGCGATGCGCAAAAACGAGGACTCTCCCCGGGTCCTCGTTTTTTTGCGCACCAACTTTCACCTCACCCGTGTATTAACCGGACACGGATCTTTCAGAGATTACCTATAAAGTATCGGAAAGGCAAACGACAACCTCTGTGACTACTGAGATCTCGCAGACAGCGTGCAGCATACCGTGTTTGAATGCCACAGGTGGCTGTACTGAAGCGAGATACATGGGAAAACAAACAAATGATGCACTAGACCAGCGTTTCTCAACCTGGGGTACGAGTACCCCCAGGGACAATTGAAATGATAATGGCTGACATTCATAGATAAATAGAATGTAAAAGAAAAGAAAATAATATAAAACATAAAAAGATGTGTGAGACGATATATATATATATATATATATATATATATATATATATATATATATATATATATAGAATGAGTGGAGCTGGACTTTCTAAACTGGACTCGACTGGTCTGGTTGACTGACTGCTGGTTGAGTCTGGTTGAACTGGCTGAGTCTGGTTGAAGTGGCTGGACTGAACTGACCTAGTGTCACTCGCTGACTGCTTGAACTTCTAACTGAGTCTGGTTGACTGGGTCCACTGGCTGGACTGAACTGGACTTGGTTGGTTGGGCCTGACTGTCCTGTTTATCTCATGTGTCCTTTGCTGTTCGGCGGTTTTGAGCCTTTCGCTCACCTATTCTGCCGTCTTGTTGTTTCTTTCGTATTTTTTCTCCTTTGTTTTGTTCGTTTGTCTGTTTGTTTGGTTTTCTGTTATTCCTCTCATGACCAGGTCCTGTTTATTCGGGGGTGATTATTTTTCTACATTCGGTTATTTGTCGCTTTTGTGATTACCGATTCTCGGGAGAAACATCTTCATCGTAATTTCCCCGGGGATTACACCATTGACCCTAATAAAATATTTTTGGAAATTCGTCCGAAAATACATGGGTAATCACTGTAATGCCCCCGCAAAACTAAAAATACAAATATTTCTTGATCTGCTCGAGGATTACATTATCGACCCTTATAAAATATTTTCGGAAATTGTAAAACTAAAAATAAAATTGGCACGGCTCGTTGCCGCTGCAGATGTTACAATGGGAGTTCTCCGAACTGTCTTTCCATATTTATTGTTTGTTATTTATTGAACAAGTACATCCTTGTTATACACAATGGGGGGTAGGGTAGAGGTACGTGGATTAGCAATGATAGGTCAGGGGGTACGCAAGTAAAAAAAGGTTGAGAAACGCTGCACTAGACCAAACAAACCTAATCGATCTAATGATTGCAAGTCCTAGATGTCTCAACATGTCCATGGAAGAAAAGGACGAGTGGGAAAGGCATTAATTATTAAGCCGTCTTATTAATTAACAGGAAGGATGTGTCATCTGCATAGTTTATCATTGTGTGGGTGGAACGATTTCTATTAAATGTAAATCATTTATAAATAATGAGAATAATAGCGGTCCTATGGTACTCCCTTGTGGAATACCCAGGTTAATCATACTCGGCGCGGAATGCATTGATGATTCCCTATTGGTCAGTGCAAACGCTTTTGAAGCGTAGATCACGCAGCCGAAACTTTAACAGGTTGACTACCATGTGCGACACATGTGGTACACACCTTCTTTGATACTGACGCCACGCTTAATTGACGTAAAAAGTTCCGTGAAGCCAACTACTTTTTTTTCCAGAACGATTAATTTTCGAGGTTCAGTATGTTATCTTCGTTCAGTATGTTATCTTCAGTGTGTTATATTCAGTATGTTGTCTCCGAGGCCACACAACTGATTTTTCCATATGATTCCCGCTTTATGAGTAACTGCTGTGGAACACAATTCGATTGAAATTCAAATGTGCCGTGCACCAGGGGAGTGGCTCACTTCGTTTGTTGTTGGTTTAGGGTGTGCCTCCCATCTGGTACTCAAAAAGTTTTTGGCAATGCTGGTAAAAAACATGTGGCGGTCAACCTGTTAAACTAGTCGACCAGTCCGGTTGTATGCCACATGCTCTTGACTTTTCAGTGTTTCTGTCTTAGTTAACATTAGTGATTTTATCCATAAATCTTTTCAAGACTTTGTTTTCTAAAATTAATATATTTTTTTTAAGTAATATTTGGCAAAGCAGTGTAAATCAGGCTTTTTACAACGTCACTACGAACTATCAAGTGAGTAGGGAAAGATGGTTCGTTCCGGAACCACCTCCGCCGAGGACCTTGACCGCTTCCTGTGTAGCGCGGGGTTCCATAGACCTCACATCCTGTTTAGCGTGGGGTCACACATACCTCACACTCTGGTAGTGTATTAAAGCTGATGAAAGCTGATTATAAGTTGTTAAAGCTGATTAAAAGATGATTAATGCTGGCTAAAAGCTGATTAAAGACGATTAAAAGCTTATTAAAAGTGGTCAAGGAAGCGGAAGCGGTCAAGATCATCGGAAGAGGTCAAGGTCAGAGGCGGTTCCAGAATGAATCATCTTTCACTACTCCCGTGAACGATGCGTAATCACTCCACGGGGTCGCTGCGGCAAGTATAGTCTTGTCTGTCTGAATACTGTGGCCTTGAAGATAGCGTTCGACACACCATCTTCGACTGTCATAGATGGATACCAGAAAGAGAAACGTGGGAAAAGAAAACTCACTTCAAACTAGAGCCCATCGGCCTAACCAACCATATGATTAGGTCGGAGAATATCTGGGTAATAACAATCGATATGATAATAAACATCATGACCTTGAAAGAGCAGGACAAGAGGAAACAACTCCAAGTCGAGAGCAACAAGAAACGGAACCTGAACCCCTAATAACTAGACGTGGAAGGGGGTACATCCCCGAGGTGAAACTAATACAACGACAGCTTGACGTCATGCGTGAAGCGGTTCCAAGACGCTCGAGGAGTTCAGGGGGCCACTTGACAAGTTAACCGATTGGTGATTGCTACGTCCCGTTAAAAAAAAAGTCTTGTCTGTCTAGTCTTGTCTGTCTGTCCTCGATATCCTCGATAGTGTAGTTGACAACATACTTGACTTTCTCCCACCACAGCACACAGGCCCCCCAGCAGTCGCAGCCCCAGCCCCACCTCAACCCAGAAGACCCCCGGCAGTCCCAGTCGCCGAACCGACGACATCCTCCCCAACGGCAACTGACCCAAGCTGCGACATCACCAGTATGTTCAGCCTGATGGAGCGCACCCGAGCTGTCATGATAGACATCCCTAGGATGATAGCTGCCTGGGAGCAATTGACCGAGAAACTCGCCAACTGCCAATCGGTAGGAGAGCAGCTCCAAACGATAATCTTCTTTTGTATGGCTCTAAAATGAATGCAATAAATGTGGTGAGTTGGAACGCAAACGGGATAAGAAATAAGATAGGGGAGCTTCTATCCTTCCTAAGCAGCACCGACACGCACCTCATGTTAATTAATGAAACCAAAATTGACGTATAGTCTCCGTATAGGTCTGACGTATAGTCTCCGGGTCAGAGGTTACTCTGTGGTCCTCCCAAGATAGACGACCATCCAATTATACCCAAAAAATCCGTAAAATACCTAGGAATCCATCTCGACAGCAGACTCTCTTTTAAAACCCACATTAAAAAGACCATCCCTAAAGGATTTGCTGCGCTAAAGAGTATCTACTCACTCATGAGTAAAAGGAGCGAAATGTCGAGAGAGAATAAACTTCTCCTCTATAACGTCATTATCAGGCCTGTCTTGGTCTACGGTGCGCCGGCTTGGTGCGGGGCCTCTCCGACCAATCTGTTGCTTCTGCAGCGATTCCAAAACAAGTGTCTGCGTATGGCGTTAAACATGGACAGATACACTAGAATTGACAGACTTCACGAAGAAGGACATATACAGCGACTAACAGACTACATTAGGGAACACGCACAGAAGTTTTACAAGACCCAGACTAACCGAAAACATCATAACAGACTTATAAGAGACATAACGAACATACGAAGACACAACGCGACCATTGAGCTAAAACATAAGCTCCCTTATCAGACCTTACCCGTTTTCGAAGAAAGCGAGAGTTAATGAAACTGAGAATGCGTGTGAGTGCGAATGGGCGTGAACGCGTATGAATGTGTAAATATGTAAATAGTTTTCTATATTTTATTCTTGTTTTACCCTAATACCTTATTTTAATTTTGTATCCTATTAAACACACTCCGCTTGATACCTTTCCTTTTATTTGGTACACCAAAATCCCATTGTAACAATTACTCCACTCCCATTTCAATATCCATTTCCACCAAATCTGCAAAGGCCACCATAGATGTCTCCGTGCAATTCACCAGTTGCACACTGAGGCAAAACAAAGGCCAAAAATCGACCAAACTAGGGGTTATTACTTCGTAAGTAGGGACTCTAAACCTACCAAATTTGTATATATATAACTTTTGTTGTTGTATTTTGTATGTTATAAATAAAAACCTTTAAATAAAAAAAAATACCCGACTTTCAATGCGGGAGACCCGGGTTCGAATCCTGGTCGGGGAGGCGACAACTAGGGCGGTTTTCACTAACCGGCCGGACAGCCCACTCTGAATGAATGCAAAATAGTCGATATCGCGGTGGCGTATACTTAAAGCCAAAGTGGAATAGGGGGTTTAGTGAGAGCTGCCCCCAAACCACTTAGTCCTGTCTGTTTAGTCTTGTCTTTGGAAAAATTGGATTGGAAATGTTACATGAAATAGAGCAAGAAGAGAAAGAAAAACGTGTTTGTAATATTTGTACTTGCAAACTGAAAATTATAATACTTATTCGAATTAAATAAAAACAAAAATTGCAGTTATACTTATAAAAACCGTGCAAAAGTTGAACAAAATATACATTTGTTAAAGAACAGTTGCGTGTAAATAAATTTGCGAAAATTGCAAAAGAAATATTTGAATTATATTTAGTTAAGAAAATCGGAACACAGTATATATATATATATATATATATATATATATATATAAATATATATATATATATATAAATATATATGTATATATATATATATGTTCAACCTTTCCGGAGCTCTATAACATTATTGAGTCTTTTTAGAAACTAGTTTTTGTAATCAAGACTCAATAATATTATAGAGCTCCGGAAAGGTTAATATATTTATATATTCAGGCTGTGCTCCGACTTTATTAAGTTTATCTATACTGTAGTATGGTTGTACCAATTCTATATTATATTTATTTATTGTTGCGAATTTTGTTTCATTAAATTATCGATGGAAATTGTTAATTTTAATGTAAAATTACAGAACATTTTCAGAACAATTTCTACTAAAAAATTTCATTTTTGACAGAACACTTTGACGCTATTTTGAATTTGACTTATTTATTTGACGTTATATTGCTAATCTTTTTTTGTCGCTCGATTTTAAATAGTATATTAAAGAACGAGTTCAATAAGCGCGATTTTTCAGAACGCGTCCTAAACGCGTTCTAAACATGGACGCGTGCTGAAAAATCGCACTTATTGAACCCGTTTTTTAATACTTTTTTCTATTTTGCGCCGTTTTATGCCATTTCTGGTATATGTATTAAGAAAATTGTATCGCATTCGGCGAGCCATTAACGAACCCATATGAGTGATAATATTTTTTTATCGTTCGATTTTAAATGGTATATTAAAGAACGAGTTCAATAAGCGCGATTTTTCAGCACGAGTTCATGTTTAGAAAACTCCTCTAGTAGTTTTCTAAACATGGACGCGTGCTGAAAAATCGCGCTTATTGAACTCGTTCTTTAATACTTCTTTTATATTTTGCGCTCTTTTATGCCATTTCTAAATAAAAAAATCGCCGATACATATCGAGAAAATAGTATCGCACTCGGCGAGCCATTAACGAACCCATACGAGTGCTTTAATGACTTATAGACGCAAAATAGGAAAAATATTTTGTAGATTTTGACAAATTTTAAAAGCCGCTTTTCAACAAAAAAGTTAGCATTCAAATTATTTATAAAATTTTGACATAACATCTTATTGAATTAAAATTTTTGACAATACTTATGTCAAGAACTTAAGAAATAAATTACCAATTTTCATTAACATTTTCTTAGTAGTTCCTTAGCTTCAAACCAAAATTGGGCTTTAAAATTGGGCATAAATTTACTAATAACTAATTTTTAAAAACGTTTTGTCAATTTTATTAGAAATCGATCAAAATGTCATTTTTAACAGAGCACTATATACATGACACTATTTCAAATTTGACGCTATTTGGTCGCTTGATTTCAAAAAAATATTAGAGATATTGAACAATTTTAAAGGCAGTTTTATGGCCAGTTTTACAAAAAAGTTTTTTTTTAAATCTGTAACATTTTTTTATTTATAAAATTATGACAAAACGTCTTACAAAAAATTAGACTTATTTGACAAAAATTGACTAAAAACAATATTTTTTATTACCCATGCGCGAAAAGTTCTTTTAAAAACGCACGTTTTTTAATACGAGAAATGCCACTTCTCGTTATATTCCCACAGTCTCCGGTATCTTAGTCTTACCAAATTGCAATTTAGAGAATTTTTGTGTCGAGAATTTTAAAGTTGCCAATTTTCATTAAAATTTGCTTGGTAGTTCCGTGTCTTCAAAAAAAAATTAGAATTATTTGACAAAAATTGACTAAAAACAATATTTTTATTACCCATGCGCGAAAAGTACTTCTTGACGCACGTTTTTTTAATACGAGAAATGCCACTTCTCGTTGTATTCCCACATAACCTCGGTAACGCACGCAAATATACAATATCGCTGTAGTGTTTTCGCTGTAGTTTTTTCATCTGTAGTGTCATTTTTTCATCATCATCAAGTGTCATTTTTTTCATTACAAAATAATAATAGAAATTAAAGAAAACGTTTTAAAATGAGTCTAAATTCTATGGCGATATCGGACACTGAAGAGAGTTCTTATGACGAATCCACACCACCGAAGACAATTAAAAAAGGAAATTCTTCAATTTTGAATCTATTTTTTTAATGACCCCTGGATCTCAAACTTGTAAGATACATCCCCTCGCATGAGCAATAAAAAATATTGTTTGTAACACGGGCGGTATTGTCAATTGTCCTCTCGAGCGATTGTGCGCACTCACTTCGTTCGTGTACCCAATTTCGCTCTCTAGTCAAATTGACAACTTACCGCCCTAGTTACAAAATATACTATTAAAGTACGTTTTGTCAACTAAATAATGTAACTCTTTACCATTTCTATTTCACCATTCACAAATACTTTTGAGATCATCGGTTTCACAGAATATTTCGCAAATTAATATAAAATTTTAGAACCTATCGACGCAACATAATTTTGATTCTTCAACACTTTAACGAAAGCTCTAAACTAATCTTTCCAAATCAACAATTTTCAAATAAAATGCAAACCCGAATTTGCAAGTATCCGGTACGTTCACCTCGGAATCTCCCCCTAGGAACTTTCACCGCTGATAAGTTCAACCTGTAACAATTTATTTTCCTATTTGCTTTATGTATTCTTTGAATTTTATGCGGTGAAATTACCAAACGGTGAAACTACTCAGCGGTGAATGTTCCTACGGTGAAACGTATGCGGTGAAAGTTTCCTACAGCAAATTTGCAACACATTCGAACAAATTATTTCCAAAAACCATGTTCACAAACAAAACAGGGATTATTTCGTAAACTATCATCCAACAACCCTTCCGACACTACAACTCATGTCCCACGAATCTCAACTCAAATAATTTTGCAATTACTTAAACAAAAATATCAACTAGTCATTACACCGTTCAAAACAATAATAATTAATTACATTACACGACATTTTCATTTAAACATCAAATGGTTTCTATAAATTCAAGAAATGCCACATGTCATTTTTAAAGAACAAGTTAAAGGCCATCATTAATTTGCGGTTTTAAAGCCGTATACTAACTTGTAGGAGTAGAGGTGTGGAACGCAAGATCCGAACGGACTCGAACATAAGACCGATCTCACGTACGCAAGTTTTCGAGTTTAAAAGCTGGAATGGTTTATCCGTGCTCTTGCCGATATTTCAATTGACAAACAAGGATTCAATACTAAAAAGTGTAAGTTAGTAAGCGGCTTAAGGACACCAATTATAAATTCTGATTTAGTGTATAGCAAACGCAGCCCTAGAACCAACTTGTCTACATAGTCAACGAAAAAAATAACATTTTAAAAAAGCGACAGATTAAATAAATTAATAAAATCCACTGTCTTCTCCTCCGTGTTTCTGTTTAGTTTTTTCGTATTTTCTTTTTTAAAGCTTACGTATACACTATGTTACATTTTTACAAATTCGTAAATATCTCTTTATATAAACACAATTCCTCATATATATTTATACAAATACAAACTTTATTAATTCAACGACGGCGTCACGTTGTCCTGCCAGTTCACGTCGATGGTCGGCCACTTCGTTTGCAGGCAGGTCAGCATCGGGTTCGACTCGCACATCGCGCGCAGATCCGACTCCAACAGGATAGCCGTGCCCATACGATACCTCACCTAAACAACAATTCATTATACTAACTTTGCTTAATCTGCGATGCGAAACTCCTGTTCCGTTTATTGGACCTATTCTTGGACCAACAACCTAACTTAAACGGGATCTGCAAAGCATCTCATACATTCAGAATCTTTCTGTGGAAAGCGAGACTATCTAAGTTACGCTATCTAAGTATGAAAAATCTGGAAGCAGCTTCAATCCAAAGAAAAATCAAAGAAATTGACTATCAAGCTCAAGCTGTTCTGAAACTGTAATAAGCTCATGGGTACAACAAATGAAATTCTACCGGGACATTGAAGACTAAAACGTTTCAGATTTTAATTCAAACATCGATTGGTTTGTGGTCACACGTGATGGGGTATTGATGGATGTGACTTACATGTCCGTCGAAATTGCTCTGCGCCAGTCCGTTGCAGTGCACCAGCTGGAATGTGTCGGGTGTGGAAGATTCCTCTTTCGGGAAAAACTCGTCCATAAATGCGTTCAGCAGAATGATGCCCAGATTCTCCGAGTCCAATTTTTTCCTAATAATATCAACACTACAAAAGAAAAGGATTATTATTACATATTTTAAATATCTTCGGCTCGGCGTGCGCGATTGCAGTCGGGAAAGCGTATATGATTGCTGTCGGGAAAGCGTATAGGATTGCTGTCGGGAAAGCGTGTACGATAGCAGT
This sequence comes from Phosphuga atrata, assembly GCA_944588485.1. Lineage (NCBI taxonomy): Eukaryota > Metazoa > Arthropoda > Insecta > Coleoptera > Silphidae > Phosphuga > Phosphuga atrata. The sequence goes on along the minus strand of OX155904.1, from coordinate 9,471,035 downwards.
CGGGAAAGCGTGTAGCATTTCTGTCGGGAAATCGTGTACGATTGCAGTCAGGAAAGCGTGAAGGATTGCTGTCGGGAAAGCGTTTAGGATTAATATCGTGAAAGCGCATATGATTTCTGTCGGGAAAGCGTGTATGATTGCTGTCGGGAAAGCGTGTAGGATTACTGTGGGGAAAGCGTGCAGAGTTATGTGCAGAATAATGCGAATTACTAAATACAATACGCGAATGCTACTGTGAAATTGTGCGGGCTTGTGTGCGGGATTACGTGTGCGACTTGCTGTCGGGAAAGCGTTTAGGATTACTACCGTGAAAGCGCATATGATTTCTGTCGGGAAAGCGTGTATGATTGCTGTCGGGAAAGCGTTTAGGATTGCTGTTGCGAAAGCGTATAGGTTTTCTGTAGAGAAAGCGTGTAGGAATGCTGGCGGGAAAGCGTGTAGGTTTGCTGTGGGGAAAGCGTGCAGAGTTACCTGCAGAATAATGCGAATTACAAAATACAATACGCGAATGCTACTGTGAAATTGTGCGGGATTACGTGTGCGACTGGCAAACATTTTATCAGAAGGGATTTGTAAAAACGTGTGCGAATGCGTATTTATATATATATATATATATATATATATATATATATATATATATATATATATATATATATATATATATATATATATATATATAAAATATCATAAGCTCGGCGTGCGGTATTGCTGTCGGGAAAGCGTATAGAATTGTTGTCGGGAAAGCGTGTACGATAGCAGTAGGGAAAGCGTGTAGGATTGCTGTTCGGTAATGTTGACTATCATCTCAAACGATTCCTAAGCGGACATGGGTAATTTAGGTCATATTTTGGGCGCTTTAATATCCTCAAGCTCACCAAAGATCACCAGGAAGTACAGTAATGTTGACTATCATCGCGAAACAATTCCTAAGCGGGCACGGATGCTTCAGGTCATATTTTAGGCGCTCTAAGACCTTTCCCACACCATAACGTGGAGGATATACCTGCACTTGTAAAAGGTGTGTTCTGGACCTTTTAGAGGTGCACAAGATGGAGTTCAGAAAGGAGCTGGTTATACAACGCGGTGGAAGAGTTGACAATAGAAGGCTCCATCAAGAAGATGCTTGAATAATGAAGAGGAATGGGCACACACATAGCAGGCACTATATCAGCAACATCTTAACAGTAATAGACCAGAACAACTCTAGATTTAATACCTAGGGGTAGAGAAAGGCTCCTCCGGGCGATCCACCCTGAAGATGATAAAAAGGTCTTGTCTGTCTAACCTTCTCCATCCAGTATTGTCTAGTCTTATGTATCCAGTCTTGCCAGTCTAGTCTTGACTGAGCAGTCTTGCCTGTCTAGCAATATCTATGTCTGATGTGACTGCGGGAATATGCTCGGGGATGCTTGCTGTGAAAGGGAGCGTGAGGAAAAACGTTCAGTTCTTTGTGCGAAAGCGTGCGGGATTACGCGCGTCTTGTCTAGTCTTGTGATGCAGGACTTACATGGCCACAAAATGAAGAAACTGACCGGGAAAAACAAAAAATAGTTAGAACTATTTGATTAACGAACAAAACAATTACAGAGCCTCGATCATGACAATTGGTCATGAAATGAGTCTCAAACTCCCTAGAGTTAGACAAGCTGTACGCCAGAATGGTGTCTTATTAACGGAGTGCTCCCCGCTATTGGAGGTCACCTGGTCGCGGAGGCTTAGTTTCGCGCTGACCAGTAGGGACAGATGATATGTTCTGGACTCTTCTCACTCCTCATCCCCACCCACACAGCTAAACAGCGTGTAAGGTCTATGTAACCCCAAGCTAAAGAGGGTGTGTGGTCTATGTAGCCTCACGCTAAAGAGACTTCACCCCCGGTTTAGCGTGGGGTTACATAGACCCCACACCCTGTTTAGCGTGGGGTTACATAGACCTGACACCCTGTTTAGCGTGGGATTACATAGACCTCACACCCTTTTTAACGTGGGGATACATAGACCTCATACCCTGTTTAGCGTGGGGTTACTTAGACCTCACACTCTATTTAGCTGTGAGGCTGGGGATGAGGAGTGAGGAGGGTCCAGAACAAATCATCTCTCCCTACTCTGGCCCATTGGACGACTCTGACGCGAAGAGCACTGCCCAGGCCGGGCTACTCGTGTCGGAACGGACACTGCCGAAGAACTGAGAACTTCCAAACCCGAGGGGTTCGCAACTGGCGAAACAGTTTTCTATAAAAAACGGAGATCAGCCCAGCTAGTGATCTGTCGTCTTAAGGTCGATTCCCAAATGCGCGACACTCAGCTACGCGACGTTGTGCGACATCGCCTGTCAAATAATGATTACATTGTTTTAAATGGGCACGTCGCGTAGCCATAGTGAGAACGTGCCCATTTAAAACAATGTAATCATTATTTGACAGGCGATGTCGCGTAACGTCGCGTATATGAGAATCGGTCTTAATGCACTAATCCTCAAATTTCAGTTTGGCTCTTCCGGAGATAATCCGTGTCGCGTGTATATGAGAATCAGCTTTAACTCTTCCTGACTTACGATAAACCTCCACCTATTCTTCTTATTCTATCCAGTCTAAAGCACTTAGCCTATCTATTGCTAACTTCTGGGCAGTCCTACAGCGGCGCTCTGTCTACTACAAACGGCTACCGTTCCTCATAAAAAAGCAGAGGAAAAGGTAACGGAGGAGCAGGGGAAACTACTGCAACAAGACCTAATGAAGGAGATCTGGAACTATGAACCAGGCACAGGACCTTGTCGACAAGGGCGTAGTTTACGTCACGTGTGTCTACGAAGAATCAAAGGGCCGACTCCTAGGGCGGGCGGCCAAACTTCGACCTTGGGAGGGGGCAATCCTCAGAGCAGGAACCGCTAGAGACATTGTCCGTACGACCAAGGTTCTGGTTTGGGTTCCCACCGAACTCATAGGAAGAAAAGAACCAGCTAAAATACTCCCTCTACTGAAGACCCAAAATAGGCTTAAACGTAGATGACTGGAGTATTGTCCTGAGCTACTGTCATCTAGTAAACGTGTATGACAGTAGCCATACGGAACCACACTGTTCTATACATAGATTCTGCATCCTTGAGCGAGCTGATCACAAGGGGGCTCTAACGCCTATCTTGGTTTAAATCAGCTTAACTTTTCGGTGGTAGTGAGGAAGGCGAAGCTCACTAGTGAAGGTACTTCAAATAAACTTTCAACATAGTGCGATGGCCTCCCTATGTAGAATTCTTGCTGTCGGTGACATCGGCATAGCCCCGATCCATGAACCCTGAATAAATCGAGGGAGAATTCTGCGTCTGGGTGAAGTCAGGGGTAAGTTAATTTAAGACTACACCTGTTACAATATCAGATCCTGCATCTTTGCTAGGAATGATATTGGCACGCAACGTTACACGATTACGGTTCCAGAGATCTTGGCTAGAATCGTGTTAGAGGGGCAGTCAGAGCGCTACTGTGACCTGTTCCTACCTACCATAGGATGCACCTGAACTACCACCAACTGCGGAATTGGAACGACTGGTGAAACATTTGTCTGTCTAGTCTGGTTTATCTAGTATTGTCTACTCTGTCTAGTCTTGTCTGTCTAGTCTTGTCTGTCTAGTCTTGTCTGTCTAGTCTTGTCTGTCTAGTCTTGTCTGTCTAGTCTTGTCTGTCTAGTCTTGTCTGTCTAGTCTTGTCTGTCTAGTCTTGTCTGTCTAGTCTTGTCTGTCTAGTCTTGTCTGTCTAGTCTTGTCTGTCTAGTCTGTCTAGTCTAGTCTTGTCTGTCTAGTCTTGTCTGTCTAGTCTTGTCTGTCTAGTCTTGTCTGTCTAGTCTTGTCTGTCTAGTCTTGTCTGTCTAGTCTTGTCTGTCTAGTCTTGTCTGTCTAGTCTTGTCTGTCTAGTCTTGTCTGTCTAGTCTTGTCTGTCTAGTCTTGTCTGTCTAGTCTTGTCTGTCTAGTCTTGTCTGTCTAGTCTTGTCTGTCTAGTCTTGTCTGTCTGGTCTTGTCTGTCTAGTCTTGTCTGTCTAGTCTTGTCTGTCTAGTCTTGTCTGTCTAGTCTTGTCTGTCTAGTCTTGTCTGTCTAGTCTTGTCTGTCTAGTCTTGTCTGTCTAGTCTTGTCTGTCTAGTCTTGTCTGTCTAGTCTTGTCTGTCTAGTCTTGTCTTGTCTGTCTAGTCTTGTCTGTCTAGTCTTGTCTGTCTAGTCTTGTCTGTCTAGTCTTGTCTGTCTAGTCTTGTCTGTCTAGTCTTGTCTGTCTAGTCTTGTCTGTCTAGTCTTGTCTGTCTAGTCTTGTCTGTCTAGTCTTGTCTGTCTAGTCTTGTCTGTCTAGTCTTGTCTGTCTGGTCTTGTCTGTCTAGTCTTGTCTGTCTAGTCTTGTCTGTCTAGTCTTGTCTGTCTAGTCTTGTCTGTCTAGTCTTGTCTGTCTAGTCTTGTCTGTCTAGTCTTGTCTGTCTAGTCTTGTCTGTCTAGTCTTGTCTGTCTAGTCTTGTCTGTCTAGTCTTGTCTGTCTAGTCTTGTCTTGTCTGTCTAGTCTTGTCTGTCTAGTCTTGTCTGTCTAGTCTTGTCTGTCTAGTCTTGTCTGTCTAGTCTTGTCTGTGTAGTCTTGTCTGTGTTGTCTTGCCTCTGTTTGGTCTTGACTGACCAGTCTAGGCTGTCTAGCAATATCTATGTCTCATGTTAGTACGGGAATATGTTCGGGGTTGCTTGTCCTAGAGCGTGCAGAAAAACGTTCAGTGTGGTTTATGCGAAAGCGTGTGGGATTGCGTCTTAGAGCGTCATTCGGATTTGTTTGTGCGAAAGCGTGGGGGATTGCGTCATTCGGAGATGTTCGTGAGAAACAGTGGGAGATTGCGTCTTATAGCGTCATACGGAGTTCTTTGTGCGAAAGCGCGCGGGATTGCGTCTCAGAGCTTCAACGCGAAACATCTAATCTAAATGATGTATAGGAATATCTATGAAGATTTTTACGTACTATCCTTCGTCGCTAACAAGCTCCAGATCGGACAGCACGTCCTGCAGTTTATCGGAATTGATGAAATTGTTTCCGTCCTTGTCGTAGTTCTTGAAGACCCTCCGAGCCTGTTCGCTCTTCGTCTCCGGACTCACCAGCCTTTTATTCTGACTAAACAATACTAAAAACAAAAAAAAAATCCGCATAAATCAACAAAATATTTTGCAAGCTTTGAATCTTCCAAGCTTTCTGAATACTTCAGTCTGACTTTGTTACCTGTTAAATGTGTTTCAGATCCCAAAACCCAGACGGGATGGACAGGATTTTTGAAGAAGCTGCCGACCGTGCAGTACCTCAGGTGTTCCATCAACGTGATAAAACCTATTTTACTCTGTTGGTCCAAACCCTTCAATTCTAAAAAAGAAAACAAAGCGAAAATCGGTAAATTGCGTACATTTCTAGGCAAACGCAGAATTGGTTCCCACTAATACCTTTTGTTCTATGACTTACTTAATCCACCAACATCTTGCTCAAAGTCCCAAACGTACGTAACAGCCCTTCCGGTAATCATTAAATTAATTAGACTCTGACTACCATAGCCGTAGGTTTCATCGATTAAGGCCTCCGTACTGTCCGACTCGGCCCTCACTTGTTCTAAACCCTAAAAATTTACAAATATTAGATTAGGCAGATATACTCGGGCCGGCGAGGGAATGCATCTCGTCTCGACGAGTTTAGCATCGTTCTGCGCATACCCCCACTTTATTTCGAGTGCGCGGTGTCTAGTTGTCCGTATTTGAAAAACTGACGCGTATTTCTTAACCCAAAATCTGCGCGTACTTCGGCGCGTCCCTTGCCCCTCATACAAAAGCGGGTCCCTTGCCCCTCATAGAAAGGCGCGTCCCTTTCCTATCATAGAAAGGCGCTTCCCTTGCCCCTCATAGCAAGGCGCGTCCCTTGCTTGCCCCTCATACAAAGGCGCGTCCCTTGCCCCTCATACAAATGCGCGTCCCTTGCCCCTCATAACTCGGCGCGTCCCTTGTCCCTTATACCAAGCCGCATCCCTTGCCCCTCATACCTAGGCGCGTCCCTTGCCGCTCATACCTCGGCGCGTCCCTTGTCCCTCATACCCCAGCGCGTCCCTTGTCCCTCATACCTAGGCGCCTCTCTTGCGCGTCACATACCTCGACGCGTCCCTTGCCCCTCATACCTCGGCGCGTCTCCCTTGTCCCTCATACCTCGGCGTCTCTTTTGCGCGTCACATACCTCGACGCTTCCCTTGCTCCTCATACATCGGCGCGTCTCCCTTGCCCCTCATACCACGGCGCCTCTCTTGCGCGTCACATACCTCGACGCGTCCCTTGCCCCTCTTACCAAGGCGCGTCCCTTGTCCCTCATACCTCGGCGCGTCTCCCTTGTCCCTCATACCTCGGCGCCTCTCTTGCGCGTCACATACCTCCACGCGTCCCTTGCCCCTCATACCAAGGCGCGTCCCTTGCCCCTCATACCAAGGCGCGTCCCTTGCCCCTCACACCATGGCGCATCCCTTGCCCCTCATACCAAGGCGCGTCCCTTGCCCCTCATACCTCGGCGCGTCCCTTACCCCTCATATCTCAGCGTGTCCCTTACTCCTCATACCTCAACGCGTCCCTTGCCCCTCATACCAAGGCGCGTCCCTTACCCCCCCAATAACTCAGCGCAGCGCAGCTGCATTCTCTCGCCGGCCCGAGATAGATTGTGTTTGTCGTGGTGGCTGCCACCTTAAAGGATCTCACAGACCGGCGCGAAAGTTTCGTTGTCGCGACCGCTGCAATATCGTGGCGGACCGATTGATAGCGCGACTTATGTACATGTTCAGACCAACAAGCGCGATTTTCGGCACTGAACATGTAGATAAGCCGTCGTATCAATCGGTCCGCCGCGATATCGCAGCAACGAAACTTTCGCGTCGGTCTGTGAGATACTTAAAGGTGCTCATAGACCGGAGCGGAAGTTTCGCTGCCGCAACCGGTAACCGCGATATCGCGGCGGACCGACTGACACGGCGGCATATGTACATGTTCTGATCAAAAAGCGCGATTTCCGTCATAGTCGCGGTACTGCAGCGTTGCACGACAAGGACGCTGCATGTGCGGTTAGTTTCGCTGCCGCTGTGTTTTGAAATGGTGATCTCTGTAATCACATTGATTTTATGAACCCATGTTTAATTCTGAAATGAGTTTTTTCTACTCAGACACCATATTGAACACATTAATAAACACATTATTGTATGTGAAGGATGCCATTATTATAGTCGTGTGTAAAAGTATCCAATTCGTGCGTAAAAGTCCAATGTAAATCAAATGAAGTTGCATTATTAAACGATTTGTTTGTTGTTACTATGGCAACCTAACCATAATCTAATCTAGATTAAATCTAGGTTAACCTAGATTACATCGAAGTAGGGAAAGATGGTTTCTTCTAGGCTCTCCACCTCCATTAACCTTTACACTTCCGGTTCCAACTTCCGATCTCGACTTCGGTTTCCGGTTTCCCAAATCCGGTTTTTCACACAGGGGAGTGTGAGATCTATGTAGCCACACGCGCGAGGTCTATGTAACCCCACGCTGGGTGTGAGGTCTATGTAGTCCCACGTGTGAGGTCTATGTAACCTCACGCTGGGTGTGAGGTCTGGTTTCGATTTCCGTTTAATCACTTCCGGTTTTCAACATCCGACAGCTCCATTTCCGGTTCGTGCACTGTGTGCGGGAAAATTCAAAATTCGGCGCAGGCGGGAAGATTAAAAATCGAAACCGGAAGTGTCAAGATCAAAATCAGTGGAGGTGGAGGGCCTAGATGGAAAAATCTTTCCATACTCATCGACAACGACCAAATAGTGTTCCCGTTACTGTGCACTTTTACTAGTTAGCAATTTATTCCACGGAGGCGCTGAACGTCCTAACCTTATTAGAGTTATTGGTGATATTGGTAATGGAGTTATTGGTTAACATTGATTTGAAGTATGTTGTCTGTCAAATTGCAATTTTTACAATATCATCGGTAAAAACAATATTTTTTTTGTAGATTTTGTGCGCATGTGTCAATTTCCGCCATGTTTTTCGGGCACTTTTTGACGTATAACCAGTGAAAATAACAAAATGTGCCCGAAACTTTCATATTTCCGCATTTTAAACTTGACGGACGCGCATGCGCTTAACCGCAAACAGGTCTATTATCCAGTCTGTAATAAATGACAGATGAAGTTGAGTTACTAAGTTTGTTGATTTTATGAACCCATGTCCTTTTTCTTTTATTTCTTAAATGAGTTTTGGGTGTTTTAGAAATCAAAAACAAATAAAAATAAACGTATGCGGTCAGGGGACCCCCGTCAGGAACGAAGTTGCACTTCCATCCCTTCTGCCTCGAGGACTTCCGCAACCCCACCGAACTCTCCTGGGGAGACAAAGTCGATTTCGCAGCGTAATCACAAGACAAAAGTTTTTGTCGTGGAATATTAAGACTGTATCTATTTTATTGGCTACTACGAAAGGTGAGTGAACTATGCATTTAAGATAAAGCCTATCGTCCACATGGATGTTAAAGGTTTTGCGAAAATACCTGTCATTTTATAAAATTGTCGGTTTTGTTTTGGGCCGCATTGGAACTTGTCTTGCGGCCCGCGGGCTTAAGACTGTATCTATTTTATTGGCTACTATGAAAGGTGAGTCAACCAAGTATTTAAAATAAAGCCTATCGTTCACATGGATGTTAAAGGATTTGCGAAAATACCTGTCATGATGACGTATGCGGTTGAGTATTTGATTTAGGTCAGGGGTGTCCAAACTGCGCTAGCAAGACAAGTTGCAATGCGGCTTAAAATAGAACGGTTAATTTAATGAACAAATTCAAACTGAGCCTCATACGGGCAAGATGCAATGCGGTCCAAAATTTAGTAAATAAATGAAAAATAAATTGGCAAACTGGGGCAAGATAAGTTGAAATGCGGCCCGAAACAAAAGCGTCAATTTGATAAATTAATGAAAAAAATTGTCGGTTTGGTTTTGGGCCGCATTGGAACTTGTCTTGCGGCCCGCGGGCCAATCTTTTCATTCATTTATTTCAGACACCAACTTGTCAGTAAAAGTTTGCAAATTTCGCCACGCAAACAGTTAGTTTGTATATTTAGACTAAAATCCACCAATTATTTAGTGTGTAGACGAGATGATTATATTACATCAAAACTTGCGGTAGCAAAAAATGTATGCGAAAATAATCTAGTCTGTTATAAATGACACATGTGTAGTCGAGTATTTGATTTAGATCAGGAGTGTCCAACTTGCGGCCCAAGACCAGTTGCTATGGAAATCAAAACATCAAAATAATATATTCATGTCATTCAGTATGTCAGTCTTATGTAACTTTCAAATCAGTTTCGAGATGCTTTCATGTCAATTAGCATGCTAGTCTTATGTCAATTTCAAGTCAGTTGCTAGACATTCAGTTGACAGTTTCAGAAGTAACTCTCAAATTATTCTCGCGTCAGTATTATGTCATGTGGAAATCTTTTTCATATTTTATTCATGTCACTCATAAATCAGTCACGAGTTGTTTTCATGTCATTCAGTATCTCAGTTTTATGTCACTTTCCAGTCAGTTTCAAATCAGTTTAGAGTTGTTTCAATGCCAATTAGTATGTCAGTCTTATGTCACTTTCAAGATATTCAGTTGACAGTTTCAAAAGTGACTTAAAAGTTTTCTCGCGTCAGTATTATGTCATTTGGAAGTCATTGTTTTTCAGCCTCGTGTTGTTTTAATGTCATTTAGTATGTCAGTCTTATGTCACCTTCAAAGAAAACAAGTCGAGTCTGATTTATGAGTGACATGAATAAAATCTGAAAAAGACTTCCAAGTGACATAATACTGACGCGAGAATAACTTGAAAATTACTTCAAAAACTGACAACCTAATATTTTGAAACTGACTTGAAAGTGACATAAGACTGACATACTGAATGATATGAAAACAACTAGAAACTGATTTTTGAGTGACATGAATAAGATCTGAAAATGACTGCCAAGTGACATATTACTGACGCGAGAATAACTTGGAAATTACTTCAGAAACTGACAAATGAATGTCTTGAAACTGACTTGAAAGTAACATAAGACTGACATACTGAATGATATGAAAACAACTAGAAACTGATTTTTGAGTGACATGAATAAGATCTGAAAATGACTGCCAAGTGACATATTACTGACGCGAGAATAACTTGAAAATTACTTTAGAAACTGACAAATGAATGTCTTGAAACTGACTTGAAAGTGACATAAGACTGATATACTGAATGTTATGAAAACAACTAGAAACTCGATTGCTGAATTACTAAGATAGTTACAGCTCGGAAACTAACTGCAAAGGTCTATTTTAATATTTTTAGTCATATAGTGAAATATGTGACTCTGCAAAAGAAACAGAGAGAGCACGCATTATAGAAATATACACTAAGAGAAAGAGATAGGCGTATAACGTAACGTAACGTTTTCTGCCGAATCACTACTACCGAGACCTCCCTAAAGGAACTTCGTTCCAAAAATAACAAACCGACCGATTTTCTTCTTCTACGGTCAATACTAATAATAGCAGAGCTTCTTCCTCTGAGGAAATTATGACTACTATGTACGTAAAATTCGCGTTTTGATGTGGGCATGGCCGTTTCGCTGCCGCGCCGCTAACGAATTTTTCGCTGCGGAAATTTCGCAACGCAAACGCTCCGCGCCGGTCTGAAGGGGCCTTTAAGGTTGCTCACAGACCGGCGCGAAAGTTTCGTTGCCGCAACCGCTGCGATATCGAGGCGGACCGATTGATACGGCGGCTTATGCACATGTTCAGAACAACAAGCGCGATTTTCGGCGCTTGTTGGTCTGAACAATCGGTCCGCTGCGATATCGCAGCGGTCGCGGCAACGAAACTTTCGCACCGGTCTGTGAGATCCTTTACAGATCGATTGTACCACACCTCCTCCTCTAATCTCAAGTACTTAAGTCAAAAATCTTCAAGTACTCAATTTTAGTTCTAATTTGCATGAATTAGACAAGACACCACTGTAAGAGGACACGCAGAAGAACAAATAATATGCCCCCGGGAACTGTGCTGGTACCATGATTTAAGTAATGTGATGAAATCGCTATTCTAGTATTAGCAAGGACTTTGATAGAGAACCTGGAAAATGTCAACGCAAGGTAGTTGTACCTATAGTATATACCTGGGGTACAAGATCTATAAAGGTCGCAGTACAAGTCGTCACCACCATATCTACAATAGTATATACCTTGGTAGCTATCACAGAATAGAGAAAGAGAAGGATGCCATAGCAGCTGCGGAACTGGTGCACGTTGTCCCGGACGAAGTTGCGGAACTCGTCGGCGTTGCTGAATATCCGCAGCTTCAGGTTGCTGTGGAAGTGGCTGTGCTGCGGATACGTGGGGCTGCCGGTCTCGTCGAACAGCCGGTCCCCATTCACCGTCTCATCAGGGACCTTCTTGATTAGGTGCGCCACGCAATATTTGCCCGAGCTGCACTGCTGCACCACCTCCATCAGCGCATTCTGCAGCAGCTCATTTTGTTTCGTTTCATTTATCTAAAACAATTATAACAACAATATAGAGAATATAAGACAAGTTAAATTGAAATCAAGAATTAATCCACATTAATCTAACTTGATGAACAGGGGGTACAGGGGGTGACCTTTATAAATCCATCGTACCCCCTGTAGCAGGTAGAAAGCAGTTTGAATATATATTATATATATATATATACATATATATACATATATATATATATATATATATATATATATATACAGGGGGTACAATGGATTTATAAAGGTCACAGCACAAGAAATCTATACTTGGGCCGGCAAGAGAGTGCATCTCGTCTCGATACTCGATACGATAGCATACACTTGTGCTTGGGGTCTTGATCTTAGACACAATTCTAGGGGAGCCCTTACAGTTTTTAACGTAGATGGCGAGACACTATTCAGGGGGGTTTCGTGGCAGATTTTTACTGTGATGACTTTGCTAGAGCTTTGCAAAAGCCACAGAGATGGACAACTGGAGAAGAGCGGCAGGAAAGTCTAGATTGGAAAGGATCAGAAATGAAAGGATAAGGGAAATAATGGAAGTAAAGCACAACATCGCGGATGACATAAGAACTGGATAACTCAGATGGTACGGTCATGTATAGAGAATGGACCAAGACTGAAAGTCTTGGACCAAGACTTTACTCCCGAAGAAAGTAATACACTGGACACCGCAGGGAAGAAGAAGGAGAGGAAGACCCCGGAAAAGCTGGAGAGAGGGTATAGATGGAGAAATCCGAACGAGAGGATTGGAGGAAGAGGTTTGGAAAAACCTCGGAGACGGTTGGAGATTAGGAATCGGAAAACGGATAACATTGTAACCCAATGCATATATATATATATATACTTTGCCAGAGCCATCTACAGGAGAATGGAGGCTTATTTTTCACAATGTCCAGGATTTGAACCTGGGACTTGCGGCTCAGAAGTCTGACACCTTGACTAATAGGCCACCATCTCATTGTTCTGCGCCTACCCCCACTTTATTTCGAGTGTATGGTGTTTAGTTGTCTGGGTGTACAATGGATTTATAAATGTAACAGCACAAGAAATCTATACTTAGTCCGGCGAGAGAATACAACTGGTCTCAACAAGTCCAGGATTGTTCTGTGCATACCCCCACTTTATTTCGAGTGCACAGTGTTTAGCTGTCCATATTTGAAAAACTGACGCATATTTCTTAATTCAAACTGTCTGTGCGTACATCGGCATGTCCCCCTCATTACTCAGCTCAGTACAGCTGCATTCTCTCGCCAGCCCGAGTATACAATCTACAACTGGATGAACTAGAGTGGATGGAACTAGAGTCCATCCTTAGTCCATCTAAGTACCATGAATGGATTATTTAATTATGAATTGCTTTTGCAAAATCAATCAGTAGTCTGTGTCTTTGACAATTTTTCTAACATAATATTGAGCAATAGCGTAAATGTATGTTGTTTAGAAAAAGTAATAAAACGTTACAAGATTTCCATTTTCTCTAAACTCGAGCCGCTCGTACTCCAACAGTAAATGTTTGATGATGAAGGCTTGAACAGGTGCGATGATGGAACAGGGTCCTCCGTGCGTCTGCTCGAGGGCACTGGGTTCTTTCTGGCTGAAATAGAAACCTGCAACGAGAAGCAAGCTAGTGTTTGGGCTCGGAGCTTGAGCTGGATTCCTACCTTGTGACCATCTGCTGAAAATATCGGATTTGATGTTATTGCCCCAAAGCAAGAATTTGATGCCCAGCAGTTCTTCCTCTAAATTCGACGGCAGAGCCTCTGACATTGTATCCAATTTTTGCGGAGAAAACCTCGGTTGAATGAATATTTACGTTTTAGTAATTTTTAGGTTAACTTTTTGACAGACCTCAAAGGAACAAACAACTAATACATGTGCACCAACCGAACAGCAACAAAGTTTCATTTTGTAAAACAAAGTGAAAATAAGAGAAATTTAATTGTTTTATAATTGTTTTGTTAAGGTAATGATAACCGTTTGTTTGAAAATCTTTTATGTTTTAAAATTGTGTTTTTTTTTGTAATTTTCATTGGGTTGAATTTGTTTATGTTGGTAGCCTGGAGCAGGAATTTTAAAGCTTCGTATCAAATAAAAGAGGTTAAGCTTAGTTTTTTGAAATTTTCGAAATTATCGTTTCAATGTTTAAGAAATCTGTTAAATTATTTCACAAAAAAACGGTAATATCCTTAAAAATTGTTCGGAAACGCAGACTTGGAGTGCGTCGCGACGTTTTTAAAAAGAGATGAAATTACAGTTCCATTTTGCAGGACGTTTGGTGCCCTTTTCCTCGAGAAAACCTCCGGAAAAACGACGCAAAAACCACAAACAAAGTAAGTTCCGGTTACCAACAACCCTTTCCCACTGATCAAACCACAAATTTTCCACGAAAAACCCGCTTTTCTGGCTTTAAACACGTTTTCTGTTGAAAATGGCACGTATTGATTTTATATTCTATATTTAGGTCCCTTAACGCAGCGGCCACCAAACTGTTTTCCCGCCATGGAGGACAAAGTTGAAATCATCCGCTCGAATAAGGGAGGATTAAAACTTATACACAGAGGGTACATGTACACTGTTCATAAGAAAAGACAGGGTGGAGGGATTAGGTGGAGGTGCACCCAGAGGAGTCTTCACTGTAAGGTATAAATTTTATTTAAGAAAAGGGTTTAAAAGCCTACATTTATAACGCTAAAGTGACAATTATAGACTAGAATGGCAAGACTAAACAAACTTCTTCATATGGCCTCCTGCATGGTCGTAGCCAAGGGGGTGGGGGTTTAGGGGTTCAATGCCCCCTCCCCTCCCTCGAAATATGCAAAATAAATCTCCCCCCCACCCCGAAATATGCAAAATATAACATAAATATTATAAAGAAAACAGGAAGGACGAGTAGAGACGACTATCTTCAAGAGAGCATGGTAGAGTTTATTAACCCTTGTGGGTCAATTTTAGAAAGTAAATTTGCATTTACGCAAACCCCCTCCCGAAATATTTTCTAAACCCTCCAGAAACTAACCCCTGGCTACGCTAACGCTCTGGCCTCATGTAGTTTTGTCCTCCATTCTTTCCTCTCCTTTGCTGTTCTTCTCCACGCTCTTACTCCGAGTAGTTGGTATGCGTCTTCCCGTGTCACTTCCTCCCACTGTTTTCTTGGCCTCGCTACCGGCCGCCTGTCTTTCATTTTTGCGTTCGGTGCTCTTAGTGGCAGACGTTTGTCGTCCATCCTGAGCACGTGTCCTGCGCATCTTGGTTTTTGCAGTCTGTTGAATGTAGAAATCGGTGGTTCTTGGTATAACTGTTATAGCTCGTTATTGTACTTTGGCCTTCTAATGTTTCCGACCCTTGCCGCCCTTAGAATCATACGTTGCACCTTGCGCTCAAATATGTCCCTTGCGTTCTTGCTTCTTTCGCTCATAGTCCATGTTTCGCTACAATAGCATGCGATGGGCCGAATTATTGTCTTGTATATTCTAAGCTTGTTCTTGCGGTGCACACTATTAGATCTTAATATTTCCGTCATTGCATAGTACGCCGCCTTGCAAGGACTCGGTGTTTTACTTCTTCGTCTTCGGTAGCGTCTTTGTTGATTTCCATACCCAGATATTTAAATTTGTTGAGAAATTATGACAGGCAACTCATAAGAATTGCAAAAGCCAGAGATAAAGCGTCCAAGGACATAACATCAATGAAGCACATGAAGGATGAGTCAGGTGTAGTGCTACACGATCAAGAGAAAATACTGGAAAGATGGCTGGAGTGCTTTGAAAGACTATTGAATGAAGAAAATCTGAGAGAGAATAGTATGGGGATGGAGAGGTAAACGAAGCAGTGACCCAAGCATTAAGTAGGGAAGAAGGAGAATATGCGCTAAAGAAAATGAGAAATGGGAAGGCTGTAGGTTCAGATCAAACCCCAATCAATCCCAAGCATTTTTTTTAAGGGAGGAGGGGAAATGCATTGCTGCACGCACGGAGCCACTAAGCTTCGTGGAGTGTGGTCGAGCTGTTCGTGACCAGCATACCCACTAAAACTAAAACCCCTAAAAACCCCTGATTGGATCAGTACTCCACTTCGGAACCGCGTAAGCATTACTTCAAAGATACCAATCCCAAGCCTGGAGAAGCCTGGGAGACCGGGGTATTGATATCCTCTGGGATTTAATGAAGAAGATTTGGAACGGAGAAACAATACCACATGCGTAGAGAAGTAGTTTTCTTGTCCCCATATACAAAGGGAAAGGTGATTTCCAAACTTGGGTGAGTTTTAGCCTGCTCGCCGATCTTGTTCCATTCCGCTCTATCATTTGTCACTTTCCAATTTCTCATTCCGAGTGTTTTGAGATCTTCCTTCACTTCATCTATCCATCTTTTTCTAGGTATTCCTTGTGCCTATCCTTAATTTCAATTTCTTATCCTTATTCCTTTGCATTTTTCGGTAGTCAGTCCGGTTTCTATCGTTGAGTTTTTCTGAACATCAAGTTTTTTCACGAGGATGAATAGTTGGTCCATCGCCCAACCTCCTTTTCGGAGGACCATTTCTTCCGCTCTCGTTTGCCGTGACCTAGCCTTCCATACGGGTTGTTTACCGCATCTCAGGCCAGGTTACTCAGGTTTCCAGGGTTCACCACCTCTTTGAGGTTTCCTTGAGGTGAGAGTCGGGATTGGGTAGGAGAGGCTATGCGACAATCTCTTCCTGTGCGATTGTCGTGTGGTGCGCATGCACTACCCCATTCGAATCCCTGGTTCAACTTGTGGCAACTATAGAGGTATAAAGCTGATATCTCACACAAGGAAGACATGCGAAAGGATCATTGAGTTAAGGTTGCGTCGGGAAACTAAAGTAGGGGAAGAACAGTTTGGATTTATGCCAGGAAGACAAACTGACGCAATTTTGACAACAAAAAATTGTTGTCAAAAAATTGACAACAACTGACGCAATATTTGCAGTAAGGCAACTGATTGAGAGACACAGGGAGGTGCATGTTAATTTACATATGGCCTTCATTGATCTGGAGAAGGCATATGATACAGTGCCCAAGCAAAAGATATGGAGATGTAGGAGAAGTAAAGGTGTACCAGGAAAGTATGTGAGACTGATGAAAGAAATGTACAAAAGTGTGATGACACAAGTTAATAGCAGTGTGGGTACAACAACGGGATTCCCACTGAGAGTAGGGATACACCAGGGATCTGCTCTCAGCCCATAGCTCCTTTCCCTGGTAATGGATGTGCTAGTCGAGGATGTAAGGAAAGCAGCGCCATGGAGCAAGATGTTCG
Source organism: Phosphuga atrata (assembly GCA_944588485.1). Lineage (NCBI taxonomy): Eukaryota > Metazoa > Arthropoda > Insecta > Coleoptera > Silphidae > Phosphuga > Phosphuga atrata. The sequence goes on along the minus strand of OX155904.1, from coordinate 9,454,187 downwards.
CCGACGACGTTGTACTCTGTGAACTGACCCGAGAGAAACTTCAAGAGAGGCTCGAAGAGTGGAGGAAAGCTCTAGAAGAAAGAGGAATGAGGATCATCAGGGTGAAAACTAAATATATGTGTATGAAGGAAGCTCAAGATCTATGTATTAGCCTGCAGGAAGAGGAACTGCCACTGACCAAGAAGTTTAAATATCTGTGGTCATTGGGCTGTGGGCTGGAGTCTGAAATACAACACAGGGTAAATAGTGGATGGATGAACTGGAAGAAATTGAATGGAGTACTGTGTGACAAGAAGATCAGCTGCAGAAGGAAAGGAAAGCTCTACAAATATGTGGTGAGGCCTGCTATGCTCTATAGTGCGGAAACTTGACCGATTACAAAAGCACATGAGAGAAAGATGGATGTGGCGGAAATGAGAATGTTGAGGTGGATGAGCGGGGTAACAAGAAAGGATAGAATAAGGAATGATCACATCAGAGAGCCAAGAGGTCCAAGAAAACAGGCTAAGGTGGGTTGGACATGTGCAGAGAAGAGAGGAGGACTACGTGGGAAAAGAGTTGAAAAGCTGGAAATAGGTCAAGGAAGGACCAAAAATGAGATGGAAAGACAAGGTAGCATTGGGATTTTTGAGAAAAAGGTTGGAAGAGTGAAGCATGCGTGAAAGAGGATAGACATCTATGGAGAAGAAGAATCCAACAAAGCAACGCCGACCCTATGTGAAAGAGAAGAGAAGCCCTATGAGGCAGAGAAAAAGAAGAAGATGTCATGGCCAGTTGACATATGTCATTACCAGTTATTATATATAAATTTGTTGACATCCTGGATGTTCTCTCTCTCTCTCTCTCTCTCTCTCCGTGGCGCTACAGTCCTATATGGACCCGGGCCTCCCTTAATTTTCTCCTCCAATTCTCTCTACTTCTGGCTGCATTTTCCCAATTTCGGCTTTGTAGAATTTGTTCCGCATCTTTCTCGACATTTTCCGCCCATCGACGACGTGGTCTTCCTCTGGTTCTGGTGCCTTCCAGTTGTGCCTTATATATCTTTTTTGGGATTCTTTCTTCTGGCATCCTAATCATATGTCCAGCCCACTTTAATCTGAGGATTTTTATATGTGTTACCACATCTGGATAGCCGTATAATTCTCTTAGCTCGTGGTTATATCTTATTCTCCAGACGCCTTGTTCTTGTATTGGGCCGAATATCCTTTTAAGTATTCTTCTTTCAAACCTTATTAGCATTTCTTCCGTTTTCTCTGTCAGGGTCCAGGTTTGGCATCCATATGTCAATATAGGTCGGATTATAGTCTGGTATATTTTAATTTTTGTACTTTTTCCTACCCGGATGTTGTCTGGCAACTGTAATTCTGGCCCGCGTTTTCTTCTTTGTGTCTTCACCTTTGTTTTGCTTGTGTTGATGCTGAGCCCGCTATCTTTGGCAAATTCTTTTAATTGGGCATAAGTACTATGCGCTTCGTCGACCCTTCTGCTCATAATATTTATGTCATGGGCAATGCCGCTAGTTGCACTGTTTTGTTGGCCAGGATGTTATCCCTACCTACACCCAAACGTCTTCTAACAAATTCCAGCGCTAGGTTGAAGAGTGCGAACTAGATGGTAGCCTAGTAGTCAAGGTGTCAGACTTCGAAGCCGCAAGTCCCGGGTTCAAATCCTGGACATGGTAAAAATAAGCCACCGTTCTCTTGTAGATGGCTCTGGCAAAGTCATCACAGTAAAAATCTGCCACGAAATCTCCCCTATTAGTGGCTCGCCAACCACGTTAAAAACTGCAAGGGCTCCCCTACACTTGTGTAAGATCAAGTCACTAAGCACAAGTGTAGGCAGTGGGAGGAGGCCCAGGTCCAAATAGGACTGTAGCACCACGAAGAGAGAGAGAGAGAGGTTGAAGAGTGTGGGTGCTAGCCCAACCCCTTGTTGCAACCCTTTCGTTATTTTGAAGCGGTCCGTGAGTTTTGGACCCGTACCAGGCGCTTCAATTTCGCACATTGTGGTCTTTATCATTTTCAACAGTTTAGTTGCTATCTTCAGCTGCTGTAGAATTTGAAGTAGACCTCGCGCTCCACTAATTTATTGTCCCCCTCTATAATAATTTTCCTTTCAGACAGGTATATGAATGATATCAAGAATTTTCTGGCGTTGGGCCCTAAGTTCAATCTACTTTACAACCTCAAGCATTTACTTATATGATATCCTGGCCGACATCGCGAAGCTTTTAGAGGACGTCCCCACCTCACAATAAGATCTGTGTAGGGCGGAAGCTACATACCTTGTCTCCAACCATATTAATCAACTGAAGAATCAAAGAATTGCACTGCCAAACCCCCGACGACCATGTGAGCGATTCCTCAAAGCACACCCTCAACTGTTGGTCTTCAAAGACGACAAAGGCAATGTCCAGGATCGCCGATCTTTTGACAGATGCTACCACTTATACTCCTTTGGACAGAGATCACACATGTAGGTTTGAACGTAGGAATAATGAATTGGTTAAGATACTTAAAACTAAAGGTTACATTAACCAAACAACTTATAAATCTTTAGTAGCACACAATGCCATTGCCCTCAAAATCTACGGGTTACCAAAGTTATTTCCACCATTTCCCCATTATTTCTACAGTTGAGTCTCATTCGGAGAAGTGGGCTAAATTTATTTAGAATATTTTGTATACTGTGTGCACCGACTGTTTTAGATTAAAGACACCTTTGAATTTGCCACTGCCATGAACAGTTACCAAGTAGTTGGTGGTTGCGGAGATCGGAGATCGGAATTTATATAATAGAATTCCTGAATTCAAATCTCCTTTCTTTTTCAATATGTTGACGGTATTGCCTGTGCCATCCCGCTCGAGGCGAAGACCCAGGTCTTTAGTGCATTTAACTCTTACAATGAGCATCTTGTTTTTACCATAAAATCCGAAAATAATAGTTTTATGCCTTTACTAGGGGTTCACACTAGAGTCTCGTTTCTGATCTCGTTCCGGGCAGCCGTAACATTTTCTTCATAAATTTGAACCCGAGCAATGACGAGATCAGAAACAAGACTCTCGTGTGAAGCCCTAGCCTTTTCTGGACACCCTTATCATTAGAACAGATGATAACCGAATTAAAATAGATTGGTACCAAAAAACCCACCAGTTCAGCACTGTTTTCCAGCACATGCTGAATATAGTTTTGAGTCTTAATAGCAGGATTTTCAAGATTGTCTATTCGGATCTACGGGCTACTAGCATCGCTAGATTGTTCAAATCCTACCGAAAAACAGTTACCCCACAACGCTGGTAAAAAAGATTTTATATTCCAACCCTATACGACAGCCTTCCACTGATGTCGTTGCAGGTGAGAAAACAACCGAAGAAGAAAAGAGGGCCAACCAGGAGGAAGCAAATATACTGGTGGATCAACGAAATATCTGACATGGGGGCCTTATGCGTCTCAGCCAGAAGAAAACTCCAACGGTAGAAACCAAAAAAGAGATGAGCACGACACGCTCAAATGTATCATTCACCTATCATACGCAATAGTCTGTTAAACCTAGAATTTTAAAACTGCACAGACAAAATGACACGACTACACAGATAATTCTGGATTGTCTTCATATGACTAAATTGGCAAACAAGTGTCAACATGCTCTACTTAATTAAGCTCTAATTAATTAAAAAACAATAAGGCTAGACCAAATACAAAACGGTAGATTCAAATCTAGAGTAAACTGACAATTCTAGACTGTCACGATTTTAGGGGAGCATTTCAACTGGATCCGGGCTGCCGAGGGTGAATATGCCGCACAACCATGTACCCGACCCTCACTCTGTGGCTCTAGCCAGGTGTCGACAATTCGACGAATACGGCGACGTTACACCCTTCCTCCAAGTCGAAAAAAGGGGTGAGTTTTTCTTTAAAACCAGATTTTTTGTTTTCATATTTTGATATCTTTGTCATATATCATTGTTGTTAGTCATATATCATTGTTGTCAGCAGTTATTATATCGTTCGTTTGGATGAACAGGGTATTAACTCATAATGTTATTGCCTGCAGAATTTCTTTATTTTTCTCAGTAATAGCAAAATTAACAAAGGCAGGAAGTGAACAAAAACGTTATCAATAAACGTTAATCAATAGTTTAACAGTTACTACAAGAGAGGTTAACCAATTATTCATAGAAATGGAAATATATTGATTTGAAAACTTCAAATCGCTCTTCAGGCTTTTTTGAGTTAATACCCTCTTCATCTGGACCGACGATATGTCATTGCCAGTTGTCATATCGTACCTCCAACAGAAAAGTGACACGTGCGAAATCGCCATTTTTCAACTTAAAGTGAAAATTGGGTGTCTAGGATGTTGTTTTTAGTATTATGAAGTCGATTTTGGTTTAATTCAATTATTGTCCGCCAGAAAGCCGAAATGTATTTTTTCATCCTTCACAGAACCTTCAGCACTCCACAGCTGGATGTTGAATCAAAGTGAAAAAATTTATCTTTCGATTAGCCTAAAAAGGCTGTTGACGTAATTCATTATTTCGTATAAACTTAAAATTGCAATTTTTGGGAAATCAGTAATTCGCACTAGTGTCACTTTTCTGTTGGATATGCGATATGTCGTTGCTAGTTTTCATATGTCATGGCCAGTTGACATAAGTCATTGCCAGTTATCATATGTCATTGTCAGTAGTCATATGTGATTGACAGTTGCCATATGTTATTGTGATTGTTTATAAATAAATACACTTTATTCCCTTGACATACGAATAAAATATGCGTTGACGTGTCCATATACATGTGATCTTATCACGTATACATGACGTCTTAGAGACGTCAATGTATGTCAAGGGGTTAATAGTCTATTTCAAAGCAAAGAAAATTCAAGTTTAATTTCTTCATGATTACATCTTATAAACGTCAACAGAAAAAACGTTTATATACTTGAAAACAGTTCTGCCAACTTAATCTAAGGATAAACAATTCTACAATTGTCTGTTGTCATATATCATTGTCATATGTCATTGTCAGTTGTCATATATCATTGTTAGTTGTCATATACCATTTTCAGTTGTCATATGTCATTGTCAGTTGTCATATACCATTGTCAATTGTCATATGTCATCGCCAGTTGTCATATATAATTATCAAAGCGGCGCTCAATAAATTTTCTGACGCTGTGGGCGGCAGTAAATACATTTTCTAACGCAGTGGGCGGCATTAAAAATTTTTTCTAAAATTTCTCGTGGAGCTAAAATGTATGTACAATGAACCAAAATATATTCACAAGGAGCTACAATATTTTCACAAGGAGCATGGGCAGTTTTCATATGTCATATTCAGTTGTCATATGCCATTGTCAATTGTCATATGTAATTATCAAAGCGGCGGTAAATACATTTTGTGACGCTGTGGGCGGCAGTAAATACATTTGCTGATGCAGTGGGCGGCAATAAAAAGTTTTTCTAAAATTTCTCGTGGAGCTAAAATGTATGTACAAGGAACCAAAATATATTCACAAGGAGCTACAATATTTTCACAAGGAGCTAAAATGTTTTTACGAGGAAGTAAAGAAGGTACAAAGGTTCTTTCGCCTCGAACAAATAGCTGTCAAACGTTTTGTAGTTGTTCAACGTCACAAGAAATGCATTCTAAATATGTAACATTGTGCTGTCATTTTATCAGCGCCATCGTTTGGATTTTGAGGCCCCGGGCATATATATTGAGATGGGCCTACCCAGTAAATAAAAACAGTGAATAAACAAATAAATTCTTTAATATTTAATACATACAAGAAAGGAACATAATATAATAATATAAAAGAAAAACAAAATTGAAGTTTATTGTCCTTGCTTTATTTTTTGCAAAATTGGGGGAGTCCCAAAATGGGGGGGGGGGGGGGCACAGCCTCTGTGCCCCCCTCCCAGCCGCATTCGCCCAATTGACCGACGCTAGCAACGCTACAGCATTTTGTTGTCATATCTAAAGACAAAACAATTTTAGCAAAATACGTCAAATATAAGCATATTCGTCAAAGATAAAACCTGATGAATCTAGACAAGACAAACAAGGTTGCACTCGACAAGATCCAAATCAGACAAGACTAGACAGATTAAGACGAGACATCTGTTTAGTCTTGTCTATCTAATCATGTTTGTGTAGTCTTGTCTGTCCAGTATTGTTTGTCCGGTCTTGGCTGTCCAGTCTGTTATGTCCAGTCTCGTCTGTCTACTTTAATTTGTCTAGACTAGTCTTGTCTGTCTAGACTCGCTTGTCTAGTCGTGTCATATTTTGATAAGTCATCGTCGTTCCATATATAATTGTCATATGCCATGTAGCATTGTCATATGTCATTGCCAGTTGTCTTATGCCATTTACAGTTGTCTTATGATATTGCCCGTTATCATATGTCATGGGCGGTTGTCATATGTCATTGCCAGTTGTCATATGCCATTTTCGATTGTCATATGCCATTGTCATTTGTCGTATGTAATTATCACAGCCGCAGTATATACATTTTTTGACGCTGTGAGCGTCTAGTCTAGTCTTAATTGTCTAATCTAGTCTTGTCTGTCTAATCTCGATTGTCTAGTTTTACCTGTCTAGTCTAGTCTGTCTGGTCTTGTCTGTCTAGTCTTGTCTGTCTAGTCTTGTCTGTCCAGTCTTGTCTGTCTAGTCTTGTCTGTCTAGTCTTGTCTGTCTAGTCTTGTCTGTCTAGTCTTGTCTGTCTAGTCTTGTCTGTCTAGTCTTGTCTGTCTAGTCTTGTCTGTCTAGTCTTGTCTGTCTAGTCTTGTCTGTCTAGTCTTGTCTGTCTAGTCTTGTCTGTCTAGTCTTGTATGTCTAGTCTTGTCTTGTCTGTCTAGTCTTGTCTGTCTAGTCTTGTCTGTCTAGTCTTGTCTGTCTAGTCTTGTCTGTCTAGTCTTGTCTGTCTAGTCTTGTCTGTCTAGTCTTGTCTGTCTAGTCTTGTCTGTCTAGTCTTGTCTGTCTAGTCTTGTCTGTCTAGTCTTGTCTGTCTAGTCTTGTCTGTCTAGTCTTGTCTGTCTAGTCTTGTCTGTCTAGTCTTGTCTGTCTAGTCTTGTCTGTCTAGTCTTGTCTGTCTAGTCTTGTCTGTCTAGTCTTGTCTGTCTAGTCTTGTCTGTCTAGTCTTGTCTGTCTAGTCTTGTCTGTCTAGTCTTGTCTGTCTAGTCTTGTCTGTCTAGTCTTGTCTGTCTAGTCTTGTCTGTCTAGTCTTGTCTGTCTAGTCTTGTCTGTCTAGTCTTGTCTGTCTAGTCTTGTCTGTCTAGTCTTGTCTGTCTAGTCTTGTCTGTCTAGTCTTGTCTGTCTAGTCTTGTCTGTCTAGTCTTGTCTGTCTAGTCTTGTCTGTCTAGTCTTGTCTGTCTAGTCTTGTCTGTCTAGTCTTGTCTGTCTAGTCTTGTCCTTCTAGTCTTGTCTGTCTACCAAAAAAATGAGAATTATCACAAAAGACTACCTAGCACATTTGTCTAAATATCTCGAGAACTAGACGACTTACAGTAACTTAACTTCACCTCTAACTACCTAAATAATTTCTCTAACAGAATATAAAAACTACAATACTGTATCTAGTGCACTGACTAATTTAGAAGACTTCGAACTCTATCTAGACTAAAACTGATGCAGTTGCAAACTTTTCTCAAGATCTAAGAAACTAGTTGAGGTAATTCCACCAAAATCTATACAGACATAGTCAACTAAATTGTCTAGGATGTCGTTAAGACTAGATAACAATATCTGCAAGAGAATTAAAGTTAGCGACTGTCTAATTTGAGTTTTCAATTCCTGCAGAAACTAGAATTACAAAGAAGGTCTAAGTCGCGCATTTGTCTAAATTTCTCGAGAACTAAACGACTTAGACCAACTAAACTTCACATCTAACTACCTGAATAATTTCTCTAACAGAATTTAAAAGCTACTAGACTGTATCTAGTGCACTGACTAAGTTAGACAACTTAGAACTCTATCTAGGCTAAGACTGATGCAGCTGCAAACTTTTCTCAACATCTTCTAGTCTTGTCTGTCTAGTCTTGTCTGTCTCAACATACCCGCCTTTCAATGCGGGAGACCCGGGTTCGAATCCTGGTCGGGGAGGCGACAACTAGGGCGGTTTTCATTAACCGTCCGGGCTGCCCACCCTGAATGAATGCAATATATACGATACCGGGGTGGCGCATACTAAAAGCCAAGGTGGAATAGGGGATTTGGTCAGAGTTTTGTCTGTCTAATCTTGTCTGTCTAGTCTTGTCTGTCTAGTCTTGTCTGTCTAGTCTTGTCTGTCTAGTCTTGTCTGTCTAGTCTTGTCTGTCTAGTCTTGTCTGTCTAGTCTTGTCTGTCTAGTCTTGTCTGTCTAGTCTTGTCTGTCTAGTCTTGTCTGTCTAGTCTTGTCTGTCTAGTCTTGTCTGTCTAGTCTTGTCTGTCTAGTCTTGTCTGTCTAGTCTTGTCTGTCTAGTCTTGTCTGTCTAGTCTTGTCTGTCTAGTCTTGTCTGTCTAGTCTTGTCTGTCTAGTCTTGTCTGCCTAGTCTTGTCTGTCTAGTCTTGTCTGTCTAGTCTTGTCTGTCTAGTCTTGTCTGTCTAGTCTTGTCTGTCTAGTCTTGTCTTTCTAGTCTTGTCTGTCTAGTCTTGTCTGTCTAGTCTTGTCTGTCTAGTCTTGTCTGTCTAGTCTTGTCTGTCTAGTCTTGTCTGTCTAGTCTTGTCTGTCTAGTCTTGTCTGTCTAGTCTTGTCTGTCTAGTCTTGTCTGTCTAGTCTTGTCTGTCTAGTCTTGTCTGTCTAGTCTTGTCTGTCTAGTCTTGTCTGTCTAGTCTTGTCTGTCTAGTCTTGTCTGTCTAGTCTTGTCTGTCTAGTCTTGTCTGTCTAGTCTTGTCTGTCTAGTCTTGTCTGTCTAGTCTTGTCTGTCTAGTCTTGTCTGTCTAGTCTTGTCTGTCTAGTCTTGTCTGTCTAGTCTTGTCTGTCTAGTCTTGTCTGTCTAGTCTTGTCTGTCTAGTCTTGTCTGTCTAGTCTTGTCTGTCTAGTCTTGTCTGTCTAGTCTTGTCTGTCTAGTCTTGTCTGTCTAGTCTTGTCTGTCTAGTCTTGTCTGTCTAGTCTTGTCTGTCTAGTCTTGTCTGTCTAGTCTTGTCTGTCTAGTCTTGTCTGTCTAGTCTTGTCTGTCTAGTCTTGTCTGTCTAGTCTTGTCTGTCTAGTCTTGTCTGTCTAGTCTTGTCTGTCTAGTCTTGTCTGTCTAGTCTTGTCTGTCTAGTCTTGTCTGTCTAGTCTTGTCTGTCTAGTCTTGTCTGTCTAGTCTTGTCTGTCTAGTCTTGTCTGTCTAGTCTTGTCTGTCTAGTCTTGTCTGTCTAGTCTTGTCTGTCTAGTCTTGTCTGTCTAGTCTTGTCTGTCTAGTCTTGTCTGTCTAGTCTTGTCTGTCTAGTCTTGTCTGTCTAGTCTTGTCTGTCTAGTCTTGTCTGTCTAGTCTTGTCTGTCTAGTCTTGTCTGTCTAGTCTTGTCTGTCTAGTCTTGTCTGTCTAGTCTTGTCTGTCTAGTCTTGTCTGTCTAGTCTTGTCTGTCTAGTCTTGTCTGTCTAGTCTTGTCTGTCTAGTCTTGTCTGTCTAGTCTTGTCTGTCTAGTCTTGTCTGTCTAGTCTTGTCTGTCTAGTCTTGTCTGTCTAGTCTTGTCTGTCTAGTCTTGTCTGTCTAGTCTTGTCTGTCTAGTCTTGTCTGTCTAGTCTTGTCTGTCTAGTCTTGTCTGTCTAGTCTTGTCTGTCTAGTCTTGTCTGTCTAGTCTTGTCTGTCTAGTCTTGTCTGTCTAGTCTTGTCTGTCTAGTCTTGTCTGTCTAGTCTTGTCTGTCTAGTCTTGTCTGTCTAGTCTTGTCTGTCTAGTCTTGTCTGTCTAGTCTTGTCTGTCTAGTCTTGTCTGTCTAGTCTTGTCTGTCTAGTCTTGTCTGTCTAGTCTTGTCTGTCTAGTCTTGTCTGTCTAGTCAAATCAAATCAAATCAAATACATTTATTTCATTAATTAAGATACAAATCTAAATGAAATATGTCAACAGGAAAAAAAAAACATACATAAATAAGTTAACTGAATTCATGAAAACAAGAACAGAATTGACGAGAAATATGAGAAAAAACTAAAATTAAATTACTAAATAATAAAATTAAATTACTAATACATTCAAATTTCTAATTCGAATAAAATTCGTCTATAGAATACGGTTCAATATTATTAATCCAATCATAAAGTTCCCTTTTAAGCTGTTTGATGTGTGTAATACGTTTAATATCGCTAGGCAACTTGTTGTAGAGTTTAGCAGACATATAGGGTTGATTTTTCTGAGACATTGTTAACATATGTTTAGGTAACTGATAAAGATCTCTATTATATCTAGTTTCTCGTTCTTTGGGCTTATTAAAACATTCAAATAAATGTTTATGTTTGAATACAAATAAAATGCTTTCGTAGATATATGTGCCTGTAGTTGTTAATATTTCTGCTTTTCTGAAATGGCCTCTACAGGACTCTCGGTATTTTAAATTGCATAGAATACGCAGGGCTTGCTTTTGTATTCTAAATACCCTTTGAACATTAATTCCATTGCCCCAGAATATGATTCCAAATCTTAAATGAGAGTAAAAATTGGAAAAATACAGGAGTCTCAGAACTTTCTTGTCGACATATCTTTGGAGGGATCGCATGGCAAATACTGCTTTGTTGAGGCTCTTGGTAACATGATTTATATGGGATGTCCAGTCCAGAGTATTATCAATGTATAATCCCAATAGTCTCACGGATTGTTGTACATCTATCAACCCATTTCTTATTCCAATAGCTCGTGGATAATCTGTAGTGCATCTTTTAGTTTGAAATATAATACTTTTTGTTTTGTTCTGATTTAATATAAGACTGTTCTCTGAGAACCAAGTAGTTAGTGAAGACATTGCTAGGTTAGCGTTTCCGTTAATATCTAGCATTGACTTATTTATTATTAAAAGGGTAGTATCGTCGTATTTATTATTAAAAGGGTAGTCTTGTCTGTCTAGTCTTGTCTGTCTAGTCTTGTCTGTCTAGTCTTGTCTGTCTAGTCTTGTCTGTCTAGTCTTGTCTGTCTAGTCTTGTCTGTCTAGTCTTGTCTGTCTAGTCTTGTCTGTCTAGTCTTGTCTGTCTAGTCTTGTCTGTCTAGTCTTGTCTGTCTAGTCTTGTCTGTCTAGTCTTGTCTGTCTAGTCTTGTCTGTCTAGTCTTGTCTGTCTAGTCTTGTCTGTCTAGTCTTGTCTGTCTAGTCTTGTCTGTCTAGTCTTGTCTGTCTAGTCTTGTCTATCTAGTCTTGTCTGTCTAGTCTTGTCTGTCTAGTCTTGTCTGTCTAGTCTTGTCTGTCTAGTCTTGTCTGTCTAGTCTTGTCTGTCTAGTCTTGTTTGTCTAGTCTTGTCTGTCTAGTCTTGTCTGTCTAGTCTTGTCTGTCTAGTCTTGTCTGTCTAGTCTTGTCTTTCTAGTCTTGTCCGTCTAGTCTTGTCCGTCTAGTCTTGTCTTTCTAGTCTTGTCTGTCTAGTCTTGTCTGTCTAGTCTTGTCTATCTAGTCTTGTCTGTCTAGTCTTGTCTGTCTAGTCTTGTCTGTCTAGTCTTGTCTGTCTAGTCTTGTCTGTCTAGTCTTGTCTGTCTTGTCTTGTCTGCCTAGTCTTGTCTGCCTAGTCTTGTCTGTCTAGTCTTGTCTTTCTAGTCTTCTCTTTCTAGTCTTGTCCGTCTAGTCTTGTCTGTCTAGTCTTGTCTGTCTAGTCTTGTCTGTCTTGTCTTGTCTGTCTAGTCTTGTCTGTCTAGTCTTGTCTGTCTAGTCTTGTCTGCCTAGTCTTGTCTGCCTAGTCTTGTCTGTCTAGTCTTGTCTTTCTAGTCTTCTCTTTCTAGTCTTGTCCGTCTAGTCTTGTCTGTCTAGTCTTGTCTGTCTAGTCTTGTCTGTCTAGTCTTGTCTGTCTAGTCTTGTCTGTCTAGTCTTGTCTGTCTAGTCTTGTCTGTCTAGTCTTGTCTGTCTAGTCTTGTCTGTCTAGTCTTGTCTGTCTAGTCTTGTCTGTCTAGTCTTGTCTGTCTAGTCTTGTCTGTCTAGTCTTGTCTGTCTAGTCTTGTCTGTCTAGTCTAGTCTGTCTCGTCTTGTCTGTCTAGTCTTGTCTGCCTAGTCTTGTCTGTCTAGTGTTGTCTGTCTAGTCTCTTCTGTCTAGTCTTGTCTGTCTAGTCTTGTCTGTCTAGTCTTGTCTGTCTAGTCTTGTCTGTCTAGTCTTGTCTGCCTAGTCTTGTCTGCCTAGTCTTTTCTGTCTAGTCTTGTCTTTCTAGTCTTCTCTTTCTAGTCTTGTCCGTCTAGTCTTGTCTGTCTAGTCTTGTTTGTCTAGTCTTGTCTGTCTAGTCTTGTCTGTCTACTCTAATATGTCTGGTGTCTATATCCAACCCTGAGAAACTAATATTAAGTGCAATAATCCCAGAAACAAATAAATAAATTCTCATATTTATTTTTTGAAGATTTTGAGTGGCACTGGTGTCGCGCGGCGGCCACTCGAACAACGCGAAAGTAACTAAAATGGCGTTTCGGTAATTTTTGGCCACAGTCCGATCGATTTGGTCTTTTTACCCCGTCGTTGTCGTCCCTCCAAAACACCAAAACGCAAACGGCGATCGCACGCAGCAAAGTTCACGAATTCTTTCGCGGAATTTCTAACGGCGACGCCAACGAAAATTGGCGAAACGGCGGACATAAAAAAGAACCGCGAATGCATGCGTTATTCTAAAAGGCAAACAGCTGACCGAAGCCGGTTGTAGGTTATAGCGAAGAATAACAAACAAACAAAAAAATCGTTTTTTGACCGCAATTTTAAAACAAAGTGGTTAAGAGATGTTTTCGTAAATATTTTTGGCAAAAACTAAGTTTTTCGATAAATGAACACGATGGAACTCGAGAATATGATCCGGCGGTACAAGGACTACAAGGGGCCGAAGACCGATCCGCGCTTCAAGCAGATGGTGATTTTGTGCGCGGAGCAGAACGGCAATAGGATCGCCTCCGAACGGTTCTGCGTGCCTTACTCCACGCTCCGGCGATGGCGCCGCTTCAAGTCCGACATCTTCGCCGCAGGCGACGACGACGAGTATTTGCCGGTCAAGCGGCCGTACAATAAGGCCAGGATCGTCATCAAGCGGGTCCTTGGAAATACCATCATCGCTGGCAAAAAAGGTATGACAACTGAGAGTGGGAGATTTGAATATTTTGATTGTAATATTTCATTAATTGGTTGTTGGTTTGTTTGTGGAGAGATAAAATTGGAATATTAAAGTCGTAGCTTCCACCTAAAACTATATAAGTAAATAAGTTTCCGGTTTTTTTCCGGTTTCTTTCCGGTCAAGAATAATTCCTGAAATTTTTAACAAAATCTTTTCGTCTGTTCGTTTTTTATAGGAAATAAATTCCGCGCTTTTAAGAAAATCTTGTAAAACTATTCAAGTTAATATTTGCAAAGTTGTAATTTCGGTCATTTCCGGTTTGCAAATTCGAAACTTCTCAGGGTATTAAAAGGGACTTTCAAGAATAATTCCTGAAATTTTCAACAAAATCTGTTCGTCTGTTCGCTTTTTACAGGAAATAAATTCCGCGCGTTGTAAGAAAATCTTGTAAAACTAGTCAAGTTAATATTTGCGAAGTTTGTAATTTCGGTAATTTCCGGTTTGCAAATTTGAAACTTTTCAGGGAATTAAAAGAGATTTTCAAGAATATTTGCTGAAATTTTCATCAAAATCCGACCGTCTGTTCGCTTTTTAAAGAAAATAAATTCCGCACCGTTGAAGAAAATCTTGTAAAATTATTCAAGTTAATATTTGCAAAGCTGTAATTTTGATAATTTCCGGTTTGCAAATTTGAAACTTTGCAGGGTACTGAAAGGGACTTTCAAGAATAATTCCTGATTTTTTCAGCAAAATCTGGTCGTCTGTTCGCTTTTTACAGGAAAAAAATTCCGCGCCTTTATAAGAAAATCTTGTAAAACTAGTCCAGTTAATATTTGCAAAGTTGTAACTTCGGTCATTTCCGGTTTGCAAATTTAAAACTTTTCAGGGTTTAAAAGGGACTTTCAAGAATAATTACTGAAATTTTCATCAAAATCTGTTCGTCTGTTCCCTTTTACAGGAAATAAATTCCGCGCCTTGTAAGAAAATCTTGTAAAACTAGTCAAGCGAGGGGTCATCTACTCCCTGAAATATTGCAATGTATTCGCAATTATCCTGATTTTTTCGGTAATTCGAGGTACTCGAAGAAATTACTAGCGTAATGTATAATAATGTCACGTAATTATGCTAATTCTTTGCTAATGTGAAGCACTGGGAGAAATCACAAGCGTAATGCGTAATAATGTCAGATAATTTTTGAAATGCTTAGGTACTGCAAAGTAATGCCACGTAAATGAAGGAAATTTTAAATATTTACTTTTAAATAATTAAATAATTTCTAATGCTCTGAACGTTGAGTACATTTACTTGTTATTACTATGTCTGTTGAATTTCTATACATTTATTGAAATTTGATTGAAATACAATAAAATTACAATACTGTAAACTGCTTTTTCACATTTTTGTATTGCTTATCAATATTAAATCATATGTCACAGTCCTGTGAAGTTAGCAACCGAAGTTGCTGGTAGATATGAGATAGTTCAAGAGCAGGTATGTTATGGAGCTCCGTAACCGTAACCGAAACTATCGGATATCCGAAATAAAAATCTATCCGTAACCGAATCCGATATAAAAGTTTCGAATAATTTCGGATAATTATGATTGATTTGTTGTAATAATTCATATAAAAAAATTTCAATATCTAATTGAAATCATATAATAGAAAAAACGAATAATTCTGTTTTTGTTTATTAATAGTAGTTTATGATACAAGTTTGTGAAGGGCTTTTGTGCATGAGTTGCGAAGTTTAAAGCACGAGCCGAAGGCGAGTGGTTTAATTGCAATTGGGGGAGGGGCTGGAACCCCCTAGTAAAAAAGCACAGTGACGGGAACACTATTTCGTCGTTGTCGATGCAATTTAGGTGCGAAACCTAGATTTAATCTGGATTAGGTTTAGGTTCGGTTAAGTTATTTTAGAAGACTTCTTGATTCAAAATAAGAATAAATAATTCAGTTTTAATATACGTCAAAAAATATTTTCACTACGTCTATGTTTTTTGTTTAGTGACGCAAGTTGTTGTCATAGTAACAACAAATAGAAATAATTTAATATCGAAATTCAATTTAATTTACATTGGACTTTTACGCACGATTATAATAATGACATCCTTCACATACAATAATGTATTTATTATTATGTTCATTTTGGTGTGTGAGTAGATAAAATTTTGATTTTGCAATTTTACGTAGATTTAATTTAAAAATAATAATTACTTATATGACATATGATTGTAGTACCTACTTATATTGTAGTATTTGTATTACATATGATTGTAGTACCAAATAATAACGGAGATAAATTAAAATTATTTACCAATTAGTATTCTACTTTTAGAATCACTTGGAAATCTAATATCCGTAACCGAAACTATCCGAAACTAACGGATAATCAGAAAAAAAATATTATCCGTATCCATATCCGAAACCGGTATGATATTATTCCTATATCCGTATCCACATCCGGATCCGAAATTTCATATCCGTAACATCTCTGTTCTAGAGTACTAAAAAATGGAAAATACCAAAAATGAGCTAGCAACACTTTTGAGAAAATGAGCTAGCAACACTTTTGAGACAAAACTGTGCGTAAACATATTACTTCACCGCGGCCATAGTTCTGGAGTACTTGATCAATTTTGCAAAAAGTTCTGCAAAGATTTACATTTTGCAAAAAAAAAAAATAATTTAGAAAATTGCAAAAACAGTTTTCTTCGCGGATCTAAATAGCACCCTAAGAGTTCTACCGAAGATCCCTTTGGCATTTTTTAAACAAAACCTTGGTTCAAAAGATATTTTCAATAATAATGGGCCCATGGTTTTGAATGAAAATTTAAAAAAATTGCGCAACAGTTATGTTTGCAGTTTCTGATAGAGCTCCTAGAGTTCAATCGAAATTCGTAATAACATTTTTCTGCAAAGTTAAAAATTGAAAAGATATACAAAAATTAAACTTCACCGATGCGGCGAAGTGAAGAAAAAAAAATCGCGCAATAGTTCTGTTTGGATTTACCGGTAGAACTCTTAGAGTTCTTTCGAAAATCCTTGTAAAATTTTTCTGTGAAGTCAAACATTGGAAAGATATTCGAAAAAAGTTCACTACTGAAGTTCGAGTTCAGCAATGAAGTGCAAAAAAGTGGCGCAACAGTTCTGTTCCTAAGTGGATTCGTTAGTTTACTGTAAAATATAGGCACATTTTGTAACTAAAATTTACTAACTAAAGGTATTTACTACAAGCTCGGCGCGTGGATTTTCGTGCGGCCGACAAGGGAGAAAGCCGATCTATTCGCCGACAAAGCAGAAACATTCAAAACGCCGCTCGGTCGCCCCGATTTTTTTTCTTTTTCCCTTCGTCACATGGGTGTTTTTCTTCTTCTTTCGAATAGGCCTACTTTGGACCACGCTTGTTCAACTGTTGGGCTTTGACCTTTGCCCAGTATTGTCGCATCTTCTGCCGGTGTAAGTCCTTTCTCTCTTTTGTCCAGGGAGTACCTTTCCTTCGGAGTTTTTCCTGAAATCCACGGACTTCCTTTAGGGTGCGTCTCACAGACTGTCTGTTTTTGAGATCTGTTATTCCCAATTCTTTAATATCCTTCTCGGTTTCTGTCAACCAAGTGGTACGAACCTAATTGTTTTGCCAGAAGGTGAACAGACGGTTGGTTAGTCGGTTTGGAGGCAATCTTGCAACGTGGCCATAGAAAGCTACCTTTCTTTTCCTTGCACAGTCAGAGAGCATCTCAATATGTTCGTAGAGCTCAGAGTTATGCCGTCTTTGGAATTCCCCATCTTCCTTTACCGGGCCTAGCATCTTCCTGAGGATTCTCCTCTCTCTGATTTCCAATTTCTCTATTAGACCCCTTCGGTTCAAGCAAAGACACTCCATGGCATACATTCTTCTGGTCGTTCTGGTCTTCTGGCTTCTGGTCGTAAGACTGATGTGTAGTGCTTAAGTTTCAGGTTGCGTGACAGGCATTTCTTATTGTAAGTGTTCTTAGTCAGCCGATAGGCCAGTTCTAACTTGCTGACTCTCTTGGATAATGATGGCTTTTTCTGATAAGTTGGGTTCAATCCATTCGCCGAGATACTTAAATTTCTCAATCCTCTTGATGTTTCCCTGTTCTAGTAACATCTCTCTGTTTGCTTCTCTGATGTTGGTGAAGAATTCTGTTTTCTCCAGCGACACTTGAAGACCCACTTTGGCAGCCTGTTTTCTGAGACAGTTTACCTGCATTGTTGCCATCTCAAGAGAATCAGCAAACAGTGCCATGTCATCTGCAAAGGCCAGGCAATCTACATCCATCGTTCTTACGTCCCAGGTAGATACCACTCTGAGCACCCAAATTGTTCAGTTCCTTGCGCCATTCTCTCATAACCTTTTCAAGGACACAGTTGAAGAGAAGTGGAGAAAGTCCATCTCCTTGTCTCACTCTAGTTTTTATTTCGAAGCTTTCTGAAATCTCGCCTCTAAATTTAACCTTGGAATGAGTGTTGGTCAAAGTTTCTAGGATGAGCCTGCGGGTTTTGTTGTCTAGTGCTAGTTCCTGGAGTACTTTATTAAGCGTTTCTCTATCAATGGAATCGTAGGCCTTCCTAAAATCAACAAAGGTGACGACTACCTTGCGGTTTCTCATCTTGGAGTATGCAAGTACAGTTTTAAGATTGAGGATCTGTTCAACACAGGATCGGGTCTTCCTGAAGCCCCCCTGGTATTCTCCCAGTTGACCATCCAACTGATTTTCTGCCCTTGTTTGTAACGCCTTCGAGAGAATCTTGTATGTTACCGGGACGAGAGAAATTGCACGGTAGTTGTTTAGATCAGTAAAATCTCCCTTTTTGTGAAGCGGATGGATCAGAGCAGATTTCCAATCGGGTGGTAATTTCTCTGTTTCCCAAATGTCCTGGATAATCTCGGTTAGCTTGCGCACGGCATTGTTGCCAGCACCTTTCCACAGTTCTGCAACGATAGAGTCCTCTCCAGCTGCCTTATTATTCTTAAGAAGTTGAATGATCTGGCCAACTTCTTCCAATGAAGAGGGAAGCGAGTCCGGGTTTGGTGTGGTTTGTTTATAGTCGAAGTCTTCGCTGGGTGGGTCACAGTTGAGTAGATTTTTTAAGGACTGAGCCAAAAGGTGGCAGTTTTCCTTGTCGTTATAAGCCAGTTTGCCTTGTGAGTCTCTGAAGTGGAGGCTTGGCGGAGCGTATTTTCTGAGTGCTTGCTTAAAGGTTCCAAAGAAATCTCTGGAATTATTCTTAGCAAAGCTCTCTTCGATTTGGGTTAGTTGGTTTTGTGTGAAGGTTCCTCGAATTATCTTGGCAGTAACCTTTCTTTGTTCCAAAAATGTATGCCAATTTTCCTTGGTCTTTTTAGAATTCCACTTCACCCAGGCTATCTGTCTTTGAGCTATTGCACTGTCACAGTCTTCAGTCCACCACGGATGCTTCCTTCTTCTAGCGAGAGGGGCGAGTTCATTGGCCGCCTTGACAAGAGTCTCCTTCAGTTGGTCCCAGTTGTTTAGGTCTGTGTTGTTCAGTCTCTGACTTAGTTCTTGACTGTCGCTCGACGTCAAATCTTACCATTTTGGAGGTTCTGTGTAATCTAGTGTTTCTAGGCTGAAGTCTTATTTTGATCTTTGAGAGGTAGTGGTCTGAGTCCAGATTGGCGCTTCTTAGTACCTTCACGTTTTGTATTTCCTTTTGAGATTTTCGTGAAACGGCCACATGATCTATCTGGAATTCACCCAGGTGGGTATTAGGTGAAATCCAAGTCTTCTGCTTCCTTGGCAAGTGTTTGAAGGCTGTAGACTTCATGATCAACCCAAAAGACCTACACAGATCCATCAATCGTTCTCCATTGCGGTTGGTTCGATTATGCACCGGATAATTGCTCACTATGTTTTTGTATTTTTTCTCTCTTGCCAATTATTGAGCATTGAAGTCACCAAGCAGTATAACGGTGTGCTTCTCTGGAAGTTTAGAGATGATATCTTCTAAGTCTTCCCAGAATTTATCAGTTCTGTCTGGATTGCGTCTGTTGTCCTGGTTGAGTACATGCCTCAGTACATTGACTATACTGTACCCTTTGTTTGCGCATTTGAGAGAGAGGATGGATACACGACTACTCGGGAAGGTAAAGTCGGTGACTGAATCCAGTATCCTGTGACTGATTATAAATCCTGTGCCTACGTGGGGTACGTTCTTCATTACCCGCTGACCCACTTTTCCTTTGAGGATTCTGTAGCCTTGTGACTCGAAGGCATGTTCGTCCGTAAATCTGGTTTCCTGTACTGCTGTCAGTATTATGTTGTGTCGTGTTAGTGAATCAGTCAAATGTTTCAGTTTACCCACTTTTAGTAGTGAGTTGGCATTAAATGTTGCGAAGAAGCTTTGCCGTCTTGGTCTGAGTTTACGTCCGGTGATTTCAGGATGCTCCGACTCATCCTTAAAGCATGTTGGTGCGGACTCCCCAGAATCCGAAGGTCCGCTAACGTCACCATAGGTGACGGTGGATTGGTTACCACCTGGGGTAGTGCATTTAGCGAGATTTTCCTTCATGCTCAGTTGAAGAATATTCTTCATGGGACAGTGGCAAGCCACTGTCCAAGATACTACCCAAGTTGTTAGCTTGGGAGGCTTATTATTCGGGGTTGTCACCCCTAGACAGGTCGCCTTCACTACGGGTAAGGAGTCCTGTCCACCTCAATTTGAAGTACCTATTAATATTGTTTTGATTTTCTACTTCTGCACCAAATGTATACGTCACGCTTTCAGAATCCTCAATATATTGAAAAATTTCGCTTAATTTTATACTTTCTGTTTTGTTTTTATACTTTCTGAGTTCCTGATAGATATGAAATAGTTCTAAAGTACGTGCTAAATTAGTTCTGCAGAATTTCGCGAGGAAAATGGAAAATACCAATAACAAATAAGCTAGCAACAACTTTTGAGAAAAACTGGGCATTTTTGAGATATTTCTGCCCCTCGACCATAGTTCTGGAGTACCAATTTTTGTAAAAAGTTCTGTAAAAATTGAGGTTTTTAAAATAAAAAAATGAATTTTGAAAATTGCAGAAACAGTTCTATTCTCGGATCTGAATATCACCCTAAGTATCCTAATAACCCTAAGATCCCTTTGATTGATTTTTTGATCAAAACCTTAGTTCAAAAGATATTTACAAATAAACCCATAGAGTTCTATTTGCAGTTCCCGGTAGAACTTATAATTTGAGTTATATCGAAAATCCTTATAACATTTTTCTGTAAAATAAAAAATTGGAAAGATATGCGAGAAATTGGACTTCACCGATGTGACGAAATGAAGAGAAAAAAATCGCGCAATAGTTTTTTTCCTAAAACTCCTATTACAAAAGTTTTCCCTATAGGAAACCTCACCCCTTTACACACAAAATCAATCCCGTAATTTGAGTGCGCGGAAAATAAATGTATCTGCGCAAATATTAAAAAGTCCCGCAAACTACTGCGCACCCGCGCAGCTTACAGAGAACATTGCTTTTAATTGTAAGAGTAATTCCTGAAATTTTGATCAAAAACTGTTCGTCTGTTCGCTTTTTACAGAACATAAATTCCGCGTCTTGCAAGAAAATCTTGTAAAACTAGTCAAGTTAATATTTGCAAATTCGTAATTTCGGGAATTTCTGGTTTGCAAATTTGAAACTTTGCAGGGTATTAAAAGAGACTTTCAAGAATAATTCCTGAAATGTTCATCAAAATTTGTTTCTCTGTTCGATTTTTACATGAAATAAATTCCACGCCTTTCAAGAAAATCTTGTAAAACTAGTCAAGTTAATATTTGCAAAGTTGTAATTTCGGTAATTTCAGGTTTGCTAATTTGAAACTTTTCAGGGAATTGAAAGAGACTTTCAAGAATAATTCCTGAAATTTTCAAGAAAATCTGCTCGTCTGTTCGCTTATTACAGAAAATACATTCCGCGCCTTTCAATAAAATCTTGCAAAACTAGTCAAGTTAATATTTGCGAAGTTGTAATTTCAGGAATTTCTGGTTTGCAAATTTGAAACTTTGCATGGTATAAAAAGAGACTTTCAAGAATAATTCCTGAAATTTTCATCAAAATCCGTTCGTCCGTTCACTTTTTAAAGAAAAAAAAATTCCAAGCCTTTCAAGAAAATCTTGCAAAACTAGTCAAGTTAATATTTGCGAAGTTGTAATTTCAGGAATTTCCAGTTTTTTTTTCCAGCAAATTTGAAACTTTTGTGGGAATTAAAAGAGACTTTCAAGAATAATTCCTGAAATTTTCATCAAAATCTGTTCGTCTTTTCGTTTCTTACAGTAAATAAACTCCGCGCCTTTTAAGAAAATCTTGCACAGCTAGTCAAGTTAGAATTTTGCAAAGTTGTAATTTCGGTAATTTCCGGTTTGCAAGTTTGAAACTTTTCAGGGAATTAAAAGAGACTTTCAAGAATAATTCCTGAAATTTTCATCAAAATCTGTTCGTCTTCGTTTCTTACAGGAAATAAACTCCGCGCCTTTTAAGGAAATCTTGCACAGCTAGTCAAGTTAGAATTTTGCAAAGTTGTAATTTCGGTAATTTCCGGTTTGCAAGTTTGAAACTTTGCAGGGTATTAAAAGAGACTTTCAAGAATAATTCCTGAAATTTTCAACAAAATCCGTTCGTCTGCTTTTTACAGAGAATAAGTTTCAGAAAACATTGCGAAACTTCTTTTGGTTTATCGTCCATATCTCGGCTAGTTTACTAGATGAGTAGACAAGTTTTTATGAATCAATAGATAATTGATTTCTCTATAATTCAATCAATGAATGTTGAACGTTGTCAAACTCTGTGAATGTTGTATCTTCCTTCAGTATCTTATACCGAACTTAAGTTTAGCAACAACTCAAGTTATTTCATAGTTCTTATAACGGCGGTTGTGGATTTGAAAACCGTAAGTCGCTACTTGTCTTAGTGTCCTAGACACAGCTTCCGGAAGTGGACTAGCTTTACAGTCGTAAAACTGACAAGATTTGTCTAATCTTGACTAGTTTTGTCTAATCTGATTATTTGACTAATCTTCGCTAGTCTTGTTAAAAAACTCTTTTCTAGTTTTGTCCTAGTTTTTCTTATTTGACGACTATGGCCTGTTCTTGTGTAGTCTATAACCTGGTGTTACTGTTCTGACTAGACATAAAAGTGATTGGTTCGACCGAACCTGGTGTTACTGTTCTGACTAGACATAAAAGTGATTGGTTCGACCGAACCGGCATAAAAGTGAATTGGATTTGTAGACCGGAGGTCGCTACTGGTTTTAGTTTCCTAGATACAGCTTCCGGAAGTTGACTAGGTTTACAGTCGTAAATGATAAATTGTGTGCGAGCCTTGTCTTACAATTAGTTTATCGCAGCTAATACACTATTTTAGTTATTTTACATTATTGTAGTTAGTGACATTCAAAATCCTATTTACAATTGCGTTTTTGAATTCGATTTAGAAACGGGATGTCGCTTCAGCGATCGATACTATTCGTGTGACATTCAAAATCCTATTTATAATTATGTTTTTGAATTGGATTTGGAAACGGGGTGTCGCTTCAGCGATCGATACGATTCGTGTGACATTCAAAATCCTATTTATAATTGCGTTTTTGAATTCGATTTGAAAACGGGATGTCGCTGCAGCGATCGATACGATTCGTGTGACATTCAAAATCCTATTTATAATTGCGTTTTTGAATTCGATTTGGAAACCGGATGTCGCTTGAGCGATCGATACGATTCGTCCCGAATCGTCGGTACGACCGTTCCGAGCCGGCAGTCAGTCCGACCCGAGTCAGTCGGTTCGCGTCGTTAAAACCCGCTTGAAACATGGCGAAACGGAACCTGTGGCGCGACAACGAGGTCCGCCACATGCTGCGGATCTTCCGGCAGAAGGACATCCCGAGCCAGCTGGAGGACAAGTACGTGGACTCCGTGGCGCTGTACAAGATGGTGGCGCGCGAGATGCGCTCGGCCGGCTTCTGCACCAAGAACTCCATGCAGATTAAGACCAAGTGGAAGGCGCTCAAGGCCACGTATTCCACGACTCTCAAGGTCAACCGATCCGACTGTCCGTTCTTTGAGCTGCTCAACCCGCTGCTCAGGGGGAGGCCGATCGGACGCGGTGACGACGCCGCCGGTAGATTTAGAGTCTTTAGGAGAGGGGATATTGAGATTTGTGAGTAGGGATTGTTTATGCGTTTTATGTACGTTTCCAGGTTTTAACTGCCAAGGTCATGATTAGCACGGTTTTGTCTTTAATTTCAAATTTCTCGTTCTTCCCACAGATGTCGATACAAATGACTTTAACTATGATCTTTTAATTAATAATTTCACATATTGAGGCGGTAGTAGACAAGATATCAGATTACTAAGCCATAAGTCCCAGGTTCGATTCCCGAGGCACAAATATGGAATAAGCTACCGTGTCCTGTGCATGGCTCTGGCAAAGCAATCACAGGTAAAATCTGCCTAAAAATAGTGGCCCACTTTAAAATCTGTAAGGGGCCCCTTATAACCTCGACACCCCAAGGGGTACACAAGAGATTCAAAGGATTATATCTATAATTTCACATATTGTTAATAAAGTGTGTTTAAGCTTGACATTAAATATACCTTTTTAAGGTTAGTTAGGCGCATGCGCGTCCGTCATGTTTAAAAGGCGGGAGTTTGAAAGTTTCGGGCACATTTTGTTATTTTCATTGGTTACAGGTCAAAAAGTGCCCGAAAACATGGCGGAAATTGACACATGCGTACAAAAAATTCAACTATGAAAGGATCTATTGGCAAAATATGTCAAATCTTGACTAGATATGTCAAGTTTCTTCTAATCTTGTGTTATTATTCAAGAATAATTTCTGAAATTGTCAACAAATTCTGTTCGTCTATTCGCCTTTTGCAGGAAATAAATTCCGCGCCTTTCAAGAAAATCTTGTAAAACTAGTCAAGTTAATATTTGCATAGTTGTAATTTCGGTAATTTCCGGTTTGCAAATTTGAAACTTTTCAGGGCATTAAAAGAGACGTTCAAGAATAATTCCTGAAATTTTGATCAAAATCTGTTCGTCCGTTCGCTTTTTACAGAAAATAAATTCCGCGTCTTGCAAGAAAATTTTGTAAAACTAGTCAAGTTAATATTTTCAAAGTTGTAATTTCGGTAATTTCCGGTTTGCAAATTTAAAACTTTTCAGGGAATTAAAAGAGACTTTCAAGAATAATTCCTGAAATTTTCAACAAAATCTGTTCGTCTGTTCGCTTTTTACAGGAAATAAATTCCGCGCCTTTCAAGAAAATCTTGTAAAACTAGTCAAGTTAATATTTGCATAGTTGTAATTTCGGTAATTTCCGGTTTGCAAATTTGAAACTTTTCAGGGCATTAAAAGAGACGTTCAAGAATAATTCCTGAAATTTTCAACAAAATCTGTTCGTCTGTTCGCTTTTTACAGGAAATAAATTCCGCGCCTTTCAAGAAAATCTTGTAAAACTATTCAAGTTAATAGTTGCTGTAATTTCGGTAATTTCCAGTTTGCAAATTTGAAACTTTTCAGGGAATTAAAAGAGACTTTCAAAAATAATTCCTGAAATTTTGATAAAAATCCGTTTGTCTGTTCGCTTTTTACAGAAAATAATTTAACCGTTTTAAGACCGCTAAGACTTAAAACTTTTAAGACCCTTTAAGGTTGGCATTAAATACACGGTTACGGTTAACCGGTTACGGTTAGTAAGACGCATGCGCGTCCGTCATGTTTAAAAGGCGGGAATTTGAACGTTTCGGGCACATTTTGTTATTTTCATTGGTTATACGTCAAAAAGTGTCCCAAAAACATGGCGGAAATTGACACATGCGCACAAAAAACTGGAAACTCTATTGGCAAAATATGTCAAATCTTGACTAGGTTTGTCCAGTTTGTTCTAGTCTTGTGTTATAGTCTTGTTTAGTGTTGTCTAGTCTTCTATCTACTTGTCTATACATTATTTTGTCTAGTCTTGTTTTGGACATTGATTTGATCTTCACCATTAAGGACTAGATTAGACAGGCAAGACTAGACAAATCTAGACAGTCCATCTAGATTTCACCTATCTATTATTTACATAATAATTTGACATTGAGCTGACAAGCTTTGACAAGTTTTGTCTAATCTGATCTAGTCTTGTTTGAGACTAATCTTCTCTAGTCTTTTCTGACTAATCTTCTCTACTCTATTCTTCATTCGCTATTCTTCTCTAATCTTGTGTAGTCTTGTCTTGTCTAGCTTAGTCAAGGTTTTTCTAACCTTGTCTTCTCTAGCTTATTCTTGTCTAATCGTATATAGCCTTCTCTAGCCTATTCTTGTTTAATCTTATATAGTATTCTCTAGTTTATTCTTGTCTAGTCTTATATAGTCTTCTCTAGCCTATTCTTGTCTAATCGTATATAGCCTTATCTACCCTATTTTGTCTAATCTTATATAGCCTTATCTACCATATTCTTGTCTAATCTTATATAGCCTTCTCTAGCCTATTCTTGTCTAATCTTATATAGCCTTCTCTAGTCTATTCTTGTCTAGTCTTATATAGTCTTCTCTAGCCTATTATTATATATTATTATATTAGTCTTATATAGTCTTTATTAGTCTTATATAGTATTATATTAGTCTTATATAGTCTTTTCTAACTTGTCGTTAGCTTGATGTTACTGTTCTGACTAGACATAAAACTTAAAGGTTTCACTGAACCGGCAAAAAAGTGAACTGCTTTTAAGCCGGAAAGCAATAACGTGGAGATTTATCTGGTCAGTCTGATCACTGTTTTTTTACGTTTCGTGCTAGTGGAAACGTTTTAAATTTGCCGGAGTAAAAGTGATTTTAACAACGTAACATAAGTTGCAGCTTCCGGCAATGGTACACAAAGCGCCACTTTTAGTACTAATAACTCAAAATGCTATATTTAGAACTAGTAAAACCATACTACTTTATAGATTATCATATAAACTTAATGAAGTCGGAACACAGTCTGAATATATAAATATATTCAAGCTTTCCGGAGCTCTATCAAAACAATGTTTTTTTTTCTGGTTTTTGTTGAGTGCCACGAAGGTGGACTGAAAGCTGTAAAATAACTTTTTTCACAAATTTCATGTGAGATTTGTTTTTGGTAGTCCTAAAAAGACTTAGTTTTATAAAGCTCCGGACAGTTTGAATATATTTACATATTCAGACTGTGTTCCGACTTTATTAAGTTTACAAAATGCTATAATTAATTAGTAATAGATCTTTTCATATTTGAATTTTTTGTGCGCATGCGTCAATTTCCGCCATGTTATACGTCAAAAAGTGCCCGTACTTTGTGACGTATAACCAGTGAATGTGCCCGAAACTTTCATATTCCCGCCTTTCAAACTCGGCGGATGCGCATGCGCTTAACTAATCTTTTTTCTGTTTAGAGCATCTTAAAAGCAATTTTGATTTTCTTCTACATAGTCTTGCCTAAATAAATATATTGAACAAATAGATTGAATAAATTAGTCTTGTCTGTTTAGGCCAGAGGTTCTCTATTTTTTTTTGCCGCGGCACCCTTATCGAGTTAAAAAAATCTCGTGGCACCCTTGTCGGGCTACAAAAATTTCGCAGCACCGCTACGAAATAATAAAAACGGTTTGAAAACTTAGGAAAATAAAAAAAATAATACAAATTTAAAGCTCAATTGTCTTTAACGGAATGAATGAAATTGTTTGGAAGATTTTTTTATTATTTCCTTTAAGTTTATTGGAAGTTTGGTTAATTTCACCCTCAAATCACTCGATACAGAGAGTTTGCCTGTACCTGTTTTTAATGTAAGCGTATGTTGAGAATGCAACATTGTGGCATTGTCTGCCACTTGCTTCATTCTAGAAACGGCTCTCTTCACTTTTCCAACCATTGCAGCTGCTCCATCGCTGCAAATATCAACACACTTGCTCCATTTCAAATCATTTTGCTGTATATATTTGTTGATAACTTTGAAAATTAATCGCTTGCAAAGTGTGAAATGACCCAAAATATAAGCTATTACAAAATTCTGAAAATTTCCTCGCCAGTGGTGTAAGTTTCAAGCAATTCATTCATCAATAGTTCTTCTATTTGCATTTTAAATGGATACCTTACAAACACAAGAAAAACAGCAAGTCCCGCAGCGTCGGTACTTCAACATCGGTACTAAAAGTAGAAACCCAAATTCATTTACATCCTCATGTAATTTTATTTTAACATTTTTTACATTTCTTGATTATTGCTGCGGGACCCCAGGCATACGCTCGAGGCACCCCAGGGTGCCGCAGTACCCGGTTTGAGAACCACTGGTTTAGACAATACTAGAGCAATTCGATGAGTTTAGATGTGGGATTAGACCTAGATAGATTAAACTTTGTGCATTCGTCATGTAGTTGGAAATAGAAGATTAATAGTTCGGGCTCAATTACAACTTTCCTAAATTAATCTGTACTTGCCGCAATGTCGCGGCTACGCAATAATTAATTGCTTGTTAGATTGGTCCAAGTAAGTCGTCTTGCTTTGAAAGTTGTTTCATTTTAGTCTACTGCTGTCTAGTCTTTACAGAATATCTCATGTCTGTAATAGTCTTGTAACTAGTTAGAGTAACTACACATATAAGACTAGACAGACAAGACTAGACAGGCAAGCCTAGACAGACAAGACTAGGCAGACAAGACTAGACAGACAAGACTAGACAGACTAGACAGACAAGACTAGACAGACAAGACTAGACAGACAAGACTAGACAGACAAGACTAGACAGACAAGACTAGACAGACAAGACTAGACAGACAAGACTAGACAGACAAGACTAGACAGACAAGACTAGACAGACAAGACTAGACAGACGAGACTAGACAGACAAGACTAGACAGACAAGACTAGATAGACAAGACTAGACAGACAAGACTAGACAGACAAGACCAGACAGACAAGACTAGACAGACAAGACTAGACAGACAAGACTAGACAGACAAGACTAGACAGACAAGACTAGGCAGACAAGACTAGACAGACAAGACTAGACAGACAAGACTAGACAGACAAGACTAGACAGACAAGACTAGACAGACAAGACTAGACAGACAAGACTAGACAGACAAGACTAGACAGACAAGACTAGACAGACAAGACTAGACAGACAAGACTAGACAGACAAGACTAGACAGACAAGACTAGACAGACAAGACTAGACAGACAAGACTAGACAGACAAGACTAGACAGACAAGACTAGACAGACAAGACTAGACAGACAAGACTAGACAGACAAGACTAGACAGACAAGACTAGACAGACAAGACTAGACAGACAAGACTAGACAGACACAAGACTAGACAGACAAGACTAGACAGACAAGACTAGACAGACAAGACTAGACAGACAAGACTAGACAGACAAGACTAGACAGACAAGACTAGACAGACAAGACTAGACAGACAAGACTAGACAGACAAGACTAGACAGACAAGACTAGACAGACAAGACTAGACAGACAAGACTAGACAGACAAGACTAGACAGACAAGACTAGACAGACAAGACTAGACAGACAAGACTAGACAGACAAGACTAGACAGACAAGACTAGACAGACAAGACTAGACAGACAAGACTAGACAGACAAGACTAGACAGACAAGACTAGACAGACAAGACTAGACAGACAAGACTAGACAGACAAGACTAGACAGACAAGACTAGACAGACAAGACTAGACAGACAAGACTAGACAGACAAGACTAGACAGACAAGACTAGACAGACAAGACTAGACAGACAAGACTAGACAGACAAGACTAGACAGACAAGACTAGACAGACAAGACTAGACAGACAACACTAGACAGACAAGACTAGACAGACAAGACTAGACAGACAAGACTAGACAGACAAGACTAGACAGACAAGACTAGACAGACAAGACTAGACAGACAAGACTAGACAGACAAGACTAGACAGACAAGACTAGACAGACAAGACTAGACTGACAAGACTAGACAGACAAGACTAGACAGACAAGACTAGACAGACAAGACTAGACAGACAAGACTAGACAGACAAGACTAGACAGACAAGACTAGACAGACAAGACTAGACAGACAAGACTAGACAGACAAGACTAGACAGACAAGACTAGACAGACAAGACTAGACAGACAAGACTAGACAGACAAGACTAGACAGACAAGACTAGACAGACAAGACTAGACAGACTAGACTAGACAGACAAGACTAGACAGACAAGACTAGACAGACAAGACTAGACAGACAAGACTAGACAGACAAGACTAGACAGACAAGACTAGACAGACAAGACTAGACAGACAAGACTAGACAGACAAGACTAGACAGACAAGACTAGACAGACAAGACTAGACAGACAAGACTAGACAGACCAGACTAGACAGACAAGACTAGACAGACAAGACTAGATAGACAAGACTAGACAGACAAGACTAGACAGACAAGTCTAGAGAGACAGACCAAAAACTGACAGACCAAAACAGAGAGACACACTACCGCAAGTACCAACACCTTTAAAAAGGATAGAAGTCATAGCGGTACAAAACGTAACACGTGAAAAGACTAACACAATAAAGTCGGATGAAAATCAAACACGCGCTAAACGGTCAGAAACATTGACCTTTAAACCAACGAAAGGGGTGTCATACGCAGGCATGCTACGTAAGTACATAGACCCAGCACAAGTACACCCAGCGCAAGTAAAAACACCCCCAAAAAGGAAAGAAGTCGTACCGATACAAAACGTTTTGGAAAACCAAACTGAGACATTAGCGGAGGATCAAAACTGGCAAATAGTGGAGAGAAAAAAAAGAGAAAATCGTGACAAGACGAACACGAAAATACCACATGAAAACCAAATCCGCACTACATAGCCGGAGGCATTAGCAATTAAACCAGCGGAAGGTGTCTCATACGAAGACACACTACGAGGAATTAAAAAAAACATAGATCCAGAAAAATGCGGAGTTGAAATATTAGGGAAAGGCGGACACAAAAGAACGAACTATTGTTAAAAATTAAAAAAGGGAATGTTGAAACCTTGAGAACTCAGGTAGCCAAACTCTTGGGAAAGCAGGCAACTGTGCGGACCATGACACGGAACTGCATAATCGAGATCCGGGATCTAGATGAGATTACGGAGGAAGCGGATGTGACTGCCGCCATATTAGCGGTAGTAGAAGAAACCTCCCCAGATTCAGTGAAAGTGCGATCACTTAGAAAAGGTTTCAGTGGCACTCAAACAGCATTAGTGACAACATCGAAGGAAATTGCAAAAAGACTGCTAAAAACTGGCAAAATCAAAGTAGGATGGATTTTATGCAGAGTTAGACAGAAGCCAGACGTTATTCGATGCTTCCGCTGCCAAGGATTTGGTCACGTAGCACTACACTGAAAAGGGACAGACAGATCCAAATCGTGCCGTCTTTGTGGAAAGCAAGACCACTTTGCGAAATATTGCAAAGAGGAAGCCTTCTGCGCAGTCTGTAATGAAAAAAAAGAGACGCGAAACACACCCTTGGCGGTATAAGATGTCAGTCATTCCAGGAGGCATTAAAGAAAACGAAGTAATGACGAAGTTTCTTCAGATAAACTTAGGAAGCGGCCGCGAAGCACAGGATCTCATGCTACAGACTGCTGCGGAAAAATGTACGGATGTGCTAATAATCAGCGAGCAATATAGATGTCTGGATACAGGCTCATGGTTCCAGGATGAGACAGGTAGAGCAGCCATCGCCGTGCTAAATCAGAACCTACGAATCAGGGAGGTTAGTAAACAGACATCCAACTTTGTATGGATCGATATCGAAGGTTTAAGAGTATATAGCTGCTATATCTCACCAAATATTGACCTCGAAGATTTTCTAAGGCAGATAGATAAGCTGGAAGAGAATCTGAGATCGGCGAACAGTGAAGTTCTTGTGGCAGGTGATTTTAATTGCAAATCACCAGAATGGGGCTCAAGAATAATGGATAGAAGAGGCGAAGTTCTGTCTGAAATGATAGCGAGGCTGGACCTAGTGATCCTTAACGAGGGAAACTCTTTTACATTCCGAAGAGGAAATACCGGATCGGTTATTGACGTTACATTAACATCGGAAGGCATCGCGCCTAGGGTGGAGAGGTGGAGAGTACTAGAGGACGCTACCCTTACCAGTATCTGGAATTTAGCCTGAAATCGAAACCAAAGAGTCAACAGAGAAACACTACCATCGAACATGGAAACAGAAACGGATGGCTGGTGAAGAAACTCGATAGCACTCAGCTAAGAGCGAAACTGGAAGTAGCCAAGGAGAGCGCATGGAGAGTTGCAAAGACTCTCAGAGATAGGTGACGTAGATGGACTTGTAGAATATGCGATCGAAACCATTACAACAGCGTGTGATGCTTCGATGCCAAAGCTCAAATTTGCCTTAAATGGAAAAAAGTCAGTTTACTGGTGGAACGCTGAAATCAATAATCTAAGGAAGAAGTACGTTACGGCACGCAGGTCCGCCCAACGCCACAGAAGACGGCGGCATAGCACAACAGACAGGATGGCTGGACAAGAAGTGGACCTAGACGCGAATTTCAAAAAAGCGAGAAAGGAATTGCGGATAGCCATCAAAAATAGCAAGCAGAAATGCTGGCTCGAACTTTGCCAATCCATAAATGAAGACCCATGGGGCCTCCAATATCGAATTGCTACGAAAAAACTAATGGGTAGACAACTGATACCTGGGATATCGTGCCCACAACGGATGAGAGAAATAGTTACCACACTATTTCCAGTTCACGAACGAAGACCGGCAGAAAAATGGCAAACCACTGAAAATCTCGTAACACCTTTCAGCGTAGAGGAGAGCTTTGAGGCTAGGAAACGATTACTGGCAGGGAAAGCACCTGGTCCAGACAATATTCCAAATGAGATCATCACAGAAGTGGTGGAAATGTGGCCAGAGTTGTTGCTGGAAACTTACAATGCATGTCTTCGAAAGGGAATTTTCGCTACGCAATGGAAAAGACAAAAACTCGTCTTACTGAGAAAAGGGGACAAACCATTGGAAGAACCATCGTCATACCGACCGATATGCCTCCTGGACAATATAGGGAAACTTTTTGAAAGACTAATACTTAGGAGACTTGAGACATATATCGAAAACAACGGAGGACTGTTAACAACGGACCGAAAACAACGGAGGAACTAGTCCCAATGGCAGTATGGTTTTCGAAAAGGTCGATCAACCGTGGACGCTATTGCTGAAGTAATTAAAGCAGCTGAAAAGGTCAAAAATGGAACACGGCAATCGAAAGGTTATTGTGCATTAGTGACCCTTGACGTTAAAAACGCCTTTAATTCAGCAAGGTGGGATGTAATCATGAAGGCATTAGCATCAAGACAGACACCAGAATACTTGAGAAAGATGATAAGCAGCTACTTGAGCGACCGACGGTTGATATACCACACGGACGAAGGTGAAGTTGAGTATGAGGTAACGGCGGGTGTCCCACAAGGATCGGTCTTGGCACCATTCTTGTGGAACATTATGTACGATGGCTTGCTAAACCTAGACTTACCTAGAACAGCGCAAATAGTTGGGTTCGCAGATGACGCCGCAGTGGTAGTGACTGCAAAGGAAATAAGTACACTAGAACTAGCAACTAACGAAACCCTTCGGCGGGCAAATAATTGGTTAAAATAGCAGGGTCTAACAATGGCAGTTCATAAAACAGAAGCGATACTTATCACGGATAAGAGACTATTCACCCCACCGAAACTCGTTCTGGAAGGGCAAAATATCCCTTTATCGAAATCATTGAGGTACCTTGGCGTCCAACTCGATAGCGGTCTGAGATACACAGACCATATAGCCAAAACATCGAAAAAGGCAGCGTCTACAGTGACAGCTCTGGTAAGGTTGATGCCGAACATTGGAGGACCGAGGGAATTGAAACGGAAACTTCTCAACAATGTAGTACACTCAAAAATTCTCTACGCGGCGGAAATATGGGCGGGCGTAACGAAAAAGATTGGAGCGAGAAAACAACTTACAGGAGTACAGAGAAGAAGTGCTCTAAGAGTAATTTCTGCCTATAGAACGGTTTCGGAGGCCGCGGCGCTGGTACTTGCAAGCACACCCCCAATAGACTTACTGATTCGCGAGAAACAAGAAGTCTACGAAGACCTGCAACAACACAGGGCGAAAAAAGAAGTAAAACACGAAAGAGCAGCCGCTAAGGAGAGGGCTCGTAAGAGACTCATGGACCGATGGCAGACAAGATGGGATAACGACACTAGTGACAGGTGGACATACAGACTTATCCCTAACGTAACAGCATGGTATGAAAGGTCACACGGACATATGAGTTACCATCTTACACAGGCACTCACTGGTCATGGATGCTTCAACGCATACCTCGAACGGTTTAAAAAAAGAGACACGGCGGAGTGTTTTTATTGCGGTCATATCCCAGACGACGCACAACACACTATCTTCATGTGTACAGTATCAGAGAACGAAAGAACTCGACTCGCGGAGACACTAGGCGGTACAAAACTAGAAGAACAGAACATCATGGAAGTTATGTTAGAAAGTGAGCATAACTGGGATGCAGTACAATCTTACATAACCGAAATCATGTTGGGAAAAGAACAAATGGAGAGAGAATGGAAGGCGATTATAATATCACACGAAACACAAAGAAGCTAACATGGACGACTAGATATGTGACGAAAAGACCGAAAAATGGTTTATCACACGACTACATAACTAATACGACAGAAGACGAAAGACGAAATCGAAACGAGTAAAGGACAATAAAAATAACAGTAAGGAAATAATTGGTACAAACACCACCACCCACCTGAAGTAATGCTCACGCAGTTCCGGGTGGAGTGTAGTGTAGAGACAGAGAAGGGGGTTTAGTGGGTATGCTGGTCACGAAGAACTCGATCAGAGAGCCCCACACTACACGGATTTGAATATCCGGTGTACAACAATGCATTCCCCCTCCTCTCTGAAAAAAAAAAAAGACAAGACTAGACAGACAAGACTAGACAGACAAGTCAATGAACCTTGTTATATCTAGTATTGACTAGCTATATCTAGTCTTAACTAGATATATTTAGTCTTGACTAAATGATCTAGTCTAGTTCTAGTTTTAACTAGTTTAAACTATAATTAGTTAGTTATGTTTGTTGTTAACTAGATGACTAAATGATGTCTAGTTTGATTAGTTACTTCTAGTTTTAACTAGATAATATTAGAAAACTAGAACTAGTTTGTTATGTCTATTATTAATCAATTACGCCTATGATGTTGTTATATCTTTGATGTAATAGAAGTCAATAAACCTTGATAAACCTAGCATTCACTTGGTATATCTAGTCTTGACTACGTATATTTAGTCTTGACTAAATTATGTTTTGTTTTGATTAGTTACTTCTAGTTTAACTAATTAAAACTAAAACTAGTTATATCTATTATTAACTACCTAGTCATATCTAGTATTGACTAGTTAGTCAAACTTAGTGACTATTTAGGTATATTTAGTCTTGTCTAAATGATGTCTAGTTCTAGTTTTAATAACTAGTTGTTTGTTTAACTGGTTTAACTAGTTTAAACTAGAAATAGTTAGTTATGTGTGTTATTAACTAGATGTAGTTATATATTTGATATGATGTATCATGTAAATATAATGTATTTATATTTTTGATGTAGTAGAAATAGTTATGTCTGGGACTAGTTTAGTCTACTCTTAACTATTTAATAAACCTTGGTATACCTAGTATTTACTAGGCATACCTTGTGTTGACTAGGTATATCTAGTCTTGTCTAAGTATATTTAGTCTTTGTCTACCTGATATCTAGTTTTGATTAGTTATTTCTAGTTTTAACTAGTTATGTTGTCTGTCGAGTCTTGTCTTCCTAGTATTGCCTGTCTAGTCTTGTCTGTCTAGTCTGGTTTGTCTAGCCTTGTCTGTGTCTAGCCTTGTGTATGTCTAGCCTTGTCTGTGTCTAACCTTTTCTGCCTAGTCTAGTCTTGCTTGTCTAGTCTTGTCTGTCTAGTCTTCCCAAGCCTTTGAAGTCTAGTCTTTTTAGCCGTCTCTGTCTAATTTTGTCTGTCAAGTCTTGCCCAGTCTAGTCTTGTCTGCCTAGTCTTTCCAAGCCAAAAGGGAACACTGGCGGAAATTATGCAATAAAATTGACACAAATGTCTAGGGTGACGCGTATACCAGCAACTAACGATGGAACAGATGATAGAACTGGTGAAGGTCCTCCTTCCAACTCACGAAAAGTTACAATGGGAACTACCGGAAGTAAGAGAAGTATTGGAATTCTCTAGGGAAGGACTACTTAGCGCCACTAAACGACTTAGAACGGCAGAACACCAGGTCCAGATAACCATTTCATTCATTTTGGAAACAATGAACAGAATACTAAGAAGCGGAAATTTCCCAGAAATCCCAGAAAAAAATGGAAAAAAGCCAATCTGGTGCTCCTAAGGATGGGAGAAAAACCTATACAAGAGCCTGCCTCCTATCGACCCATTTTCTTACTGAATGTCGCAGGAAAGCTCCTTGAACAGATGCTGCTTGATACAATCAAGATAGAGCTTGATAAAGGCAAATAGCTCTTGGACAAACAATATGGGTTCAGGGAAGAAAGGTCGACGACCTGTTGAAGTTGTATAAGCTATCATGAGAGTTGTTTGAATGGCAGAGAAAGCTTCAGCTGGTTCGCGAACAACACGGAAGATTAGCGCATTGATGACCCTCGATGTGAAAAACGCATTCAACTCGGATTCTATCATGGAATAACTGACTAGGAGGAACTTTCCCCAATACCTGTTGCGATTACTTCCCAGCTATCTATCCAACAGGAGAATTTTATTCGAAGTTGGCACTGAAATCGCTGATTACGAAGTATACAGTGGAAGTATAAGTATATTGTGGAATATCCTGTACGACGGCGTGTTGAGACCAATTTTGCCGTACGGATTGCAAATAATAAGATTCGCCGACGACCTAGCCATTGTTGCAATTGGGAAGACAGAGCAAGAGATAATGAGTCGCGCAAACATGGCAATTAAACAAGTGGACGAATGGCTGAGATTAAAATTAGCTCCCCAACAAACAGAAGCTGTACTGTTAATAAGCAACAGAACTGTTGAACCTATTACTTTTAAAATTAAGGAGGTAGTAATCACTCCCAAATAAGCAATTACATACCTGGGAGTAACCATTGAAAGAAAGCTCTCCTTCAAGGAGCACGTCAAAAGAATTACGGCAAAGGCCCTTAAAACCACCTCAGCTTTGGAAAAACTAATGCCCAATACTAGTGGACCAAAAAGTAGTAAGAGAAGGCTGCGTTGCTCGGTGGTCCAATCAACTATGCTGTACGGAGCTCCGGTCTGGGCAAGGGCCGTTACGAAAACATGCTCGCCTCCGTATAACAATTTCTAGGGACGCTGTACTAGTCATCGCCGAAGTTGCACCGATAAAATATCAAATACATGAAAGAGTGGAACTGTACAAGACCAGAAACTCCACAAACAGAGAACACCACAGAAGAAGCGCAAAGGACCAAATGTTTCGGCAAAAGAACTGATACTCCTAATAACCTGTGTGAAATTATGGGTAACACGCCAGCATGGAGATGTTTCCTAACACCCAACACAGGTTCTCAGCGGCCGCGGATGTTTTCGGGAGTACTTGCATAGGATCGGCAGGGCCGCTGACGACTATTGCGTGTACTGTGGGAGCGCAGATACCGCACGAAAGGTGGACCCCAGAAAGAGAAAACTGGATGAAACAGACAAACTCGACGCTCGAAGTACATACACTAGTAGACGTAATGCTTAAATCAGGGGTTTAATGAGAGCTTCCCCGAACCTACTTTTACAAAAGTCTTGCCTGTCTTGCTTGTCTGTTTAGTCTTATCTGTTTAGTCTCGTCTGTCTAGTCTTGTCTGTTTAGTCTCGTCTGCCTACTCTAATCTGTCAAAAATCCATGAATCTAAATGTAGTAAAGCAGCAATAAAATAGGCTTTAAGTGGCGGTTTTGAGTCTAAACAGAGCGATTGATTGTAAACAGAAAGTTGGAAGCGAAACGTTGAGCGAAACTGCCAAGATTGACGTGGGCATTCGAATGTGTAATAATAAATATGCAAGAGATAATTTTAATCTGTGTCGGAGTGTTAATGTACCGACGACGACATTCCAATTACCTCCGAGCTAAAGTCAAACGCGCGCAACGTAAACACGAATTTGTTGGTAAATTTTAATTTTTAGTGGAAATAATAACAACTAATCTTGGAATAGATCTGCTACTCGAGTATTAAGAACGGATTAATAACGTCACTATAGTTGCCGCAGCCACCCGATGGAGTAATTCGTAACGGTCTAGCTGATGCTATTCCTTGCCTTCCCTTTGTCCCTACGCTCCAGGTAGTCGAACACGACCACCATAAACCCCTTGGGATTATTTTTTTTGAAATCTTCAGCAAATATCTCGACCTTTCGCTTACTCACAGATTATTTACAGACTTTTTCAAATGTTAATCTTGTCTGTATTTCAGTTAGCATTTATTATGTTCACTGGCTGGCTTAGGGCCTCTTTCACCATCTCTAAGTAAAGCGTTGATTAGTTACTTCCCAGTTAACGTTAATCTGCAAGTAAAAGTTACGAGTATCTTTTGTCAATTTCACAAACGAAAATAAAGCTTCTAGTAACAACTTACGGGTTAAGTGGATGACGTAATAAATTTAATGACGTAACGTTAACAATACGACTTGCTGTTGGTCGACTGACACCACAAAAATCAGCGGCACTTCTTAAGTAGGATCTACTAGCAAAATATCTTAGCGTTAGTAGCAGACTTGTTATTGTTGCAACTGCGTGATTTCTGAAATAGTAGAAGGGATTAAACGTATGGTTACCTATTGCTAAGAAGTTCAGTAGATTTTATAGGTTATTAGTAAAATCACTTGAATAATAAAAAAATTCCACTTACCTTTGTGAATTCTTATCGAGATTATTTTATGTTTTATTAAGTTAAGCACTTGATTTGCTGCATATTTCGATAGACTAAATCTAGCAAAAAATCACTTTCATCTAGATCCATAAAATAATCAATACGCAATTTAAATACAGGAATCCTAGGTACTCGTTGCGTCCTAGAATGTTCTAATTCATCCAATCGATGATCAATTAAATATCCATTTTTATTAATAAATTTGCACAACATGACAACTGACAATTTTTAACTTTACGGTAAACCAACTAATGGGCAGATGTCGTGGCAAGTAAGTTACGGATCGGTTAATTTTATGATTAGTGCTACTCGAACGTCGTGTAACTCGCACATGGAGTTACGGGTGACTTTAACTGGCGGAAAGCCTACTTGACACTTTACTTGAGGATGGTGAAAGAGGCCCTTATTCTATCTTGTTTAACTTGCGTGATCTTCACGTGATTTTCGGGGGATGATTCTCTATTGGTTAGTGCAAACGCTTTTGAAGCGTAGATCACGCAGCCGAAACTTTAAACCAGTCGACCAGGCCGGTTGTATGCCACGTGTTCTCGAGTTTTCAGTGTTTCTGTCTTAGTTAAAATTAGTGATTACATTTTATCCATAAATCAGTCATTTTCAAGAATTTTTTTTCTAAAATTATTATAACATTTTTTTAGTCTGTCTAGTTAAGTAAAATTTGGCAAAGCAGTGCATATCAGGCTTTTTAACGTCACTACTAACTATCACATGAACGCCGCGTGATCACTCCATGGGGTCGCCGCGGCAAGTAGAGACAAGGATAAAAAAGAATAAACAGGATTAGTCTAGACAAGAATAGACAGGATTAGTCTAGACAGAAAGACAGGATTAGACAAGACTAGACAGGGTTAGTCTAGACAAGCATAGGTAGGATTAGTTTAGACAAAAATAGGCTTTATTAGTCTAGACAAGAATAGACAAGAATAGATAGGATTAGTCTAGACAAGAATAGACAAGATTACTCTTGATAAGAATGTACAGGATTAGCCGTGACAAGAGCAGACAGGATTAGTCTAGATAAGTATAGACAGGATTAGTCCAGACAAGATTAGTCTAGATAAGAATAGAGAGGATTAACCTAGACAATACTAGACATCATTAGTCTAGACAAGAATATACAAGATTAGTCTAGATAAGAATAGATAGGATTAGCCTAGACAAGAATAAGCAGGATTAGTCTAGATAAGAATTGACAGGATTAATCTAGAATGGAATAGACGAGATTAGTCTCGATAAGAATAGAGGGTATTAGCCTAGACAGGAATGGACAGGATTAGTCTAGACAAGAATAGACTAGATTAGTCTAGACAAGTTAGTCTAGATAAGAATAGACAGGATTAACCTAGACAAGAATAGTCAGGATTAGTCTAGACAAGAATAGACAAGATTGCTCTTAATAAGAATGTACAGGATTAGCCGTGACAAGAGCAGACAGGATTAGTCTAGATAAGTATAGACAGGATTAGTCCAGACAAGATTAGTCTAGATAAGAATAGAGAGGATTAACCTAGACAATAATAGACATCATTAGTCTAGACAAGAATAGACAAGATTAGTCTAGATAAGAATAGATAGGATTAGCCTAGACAAGAATAAGCAGGATTAGTCTAGATAAGAATTGACAGGATTAATCTAGAATGGAATGGACGAGATTAGTCTCGATAAGAATAGAGGGTATTAGCCTAGACAGGAATGGACAGGATTAGTCTAGACAAGAATAGACTAGATTAGTCTAGACAAGCTTAGTCTAGATAAGAATAGACAGGATTAACCTAGACAAGAATAGTCAAGATTAGTCTAGACAAGAATAGACAAATTTAGTCTAGATAAGAATAGATAGGA
Organism: Phosphuga atrata; assembly: GCA_944588485.1. Classification (NCBI taxonomy): domain Eukaryota; kingdom Metazoa; phylum Arthropoda; class Insecta; order Coleoptera; family Silphidae; genus Phosphuga; species Phosphuga atrata. The sequence continues at coordinate 9,414,112 of OX155904.1, read as the reverse complement.
TTAGCCTAGACAAGGATAAACAGGATTAGTCTAGACAAGAATAGACAGGATTGGTCTAGACAGGAATAGACAAGATTTGTCTCGATAAGAATAGACAGTATTAGCGTAGATAGAAATAGACAGGATTAGTCTACACAAGAATGGACTAGACTAGTCTAGACAAGATTAGATTTAGAGTATAAAAAAGACTAGACAAGAAGAAAGATGACTAGACAATTAAACTAAAGACAAGACAAGTAAATTTTGACTAAACCTTTAAAATGTTTTCATCTACCTGAGTTGAAATGAAGGGAAAATGAAAGGATTCAGTCGAAGTATTCGACTTTGATTTATGGGTTCTGTTGTAATACCCGACTGGAAACGTCTTCTTTAACTGAACCCAGGAAGATTTTAAACAAAGGTTATCTCGGTCGAGATAAAATAACCCTGGGCTGTTCTTCAGTATAAACACATATTCATTACCGCTTGAGGATCAACCAGAATTCTAATTCAAGCTCAGTTTTATTCGCCTTTGGTCTTGTCTTCTATGGTCATGTATAGTCTATAGTCCATTTTTAGGGTTCCGTACGGAAAACGGAACCCTTATAGGATCACTTTGTTGTCCGTCTGTCTGTCTGTCTATCTGTCCGTCTGTCCGTCCGTCCGTCTGTCTGTCTGTCAAGACCACTTTTCTCAGGAACGCGTAGAGGTAACAAGTTGAAATTTGTATCAAATTCTCGGGTCTGCGGTCTCTTTCAGCTGTGAGGTCATACAGTTAGGTCTTCCTAAAGATACCTTACTTACAAGTTTCCACGGAACCCTCGGTGCGCGAGTCACAACTCGTACTTATTTATACGGTACGGTTTTTTTTAAGAATGCAGTAACTAGAACCTGATTTACACTATGATAAATGTTCAATCTATATAGTTACTTGAGTATAAAATTGGTAATTTGTTGAATATCTATTAAATACCCCAAATGGAAACAATAGTAATAAAATACAAACAAATTAATGGAGAAAAACACAAACAATCTAAATGATGCAAACAGATCAGATAACAATAGACCTGTTACCTGTTGAAATTTTTTTGCGCGCATGCGTCAATTTCCGCCATATTATTTTAAATTGCCAATGTATGTATTGCAAATTGCCCGAACTTTTTGACGTATAACTATATATGAGCCCGAAACTTTCATATTCCCGCCTTTCAAACTTGACGGATGCGCATGCTCCTAACTAACCGTAAAAAGGTCTATTGTGAATTGACACGGCAGCCATTGACAACTAACAGCTGCAAATGTAAGAGAGAAAAGAGGTTGCGATGGAGAAGTAAATTTCGTCGGTGTGAACTTCTCCTCGATTTAACCCAATCAGAGAACAAGGTCAAATAAGCCCTATCTTCCATGCACTGCATTCTTAAAAAAACCGGCCAAGTGCGAGTTGTGACTCGCGCACCGAGGGTTCCGTACAAACTTGTAAGTAAGGTATCTTTAGGAGGACCTAACTGTATGCAACCCATATGCCTCTGGTGCCTGACAATACCACGCAACACATTAGTGTATTTTCATAAGTTTCTAATAGTAAATTCGCATTTTTCTTGTAATTAAACTACATAATTACGGTTTTCAGATTGTTGCCTTTACATGCGCTGTAAGACACCGCTTCTTGCCGAATTTCATGATTGTAGGTCAATGGGAAGTACCCTATAGGTTTTGATTCCCCTGTGAAATCGCAAAATATGCGACATAAACGGTCATATCTTTTGATCGCGTTGACTTACAAGTTTGATTTTTTCACAGCTGTAAGAGACCGCAGAACCCGAGTATTTGATACAAATTTCAACTTGTTACCTCTACGCGTTCCTGAGAAAAATGCTCTTGATAGACAGACAGACGGACAGACAGACGGACAACAATGTGATCCTATAAGGGTTCCGTTTTCGGTACGGAACCCTAAAAATGGACTATAGTTTGTACTTGTCTAATCTTGACTGGTCTTGTGAACTCTTGTCTGGACTTGTCTGATATTGTCTGGTCTTGTCCTGTGTTATTTGATGTTGTCTGGTCTTGTCCTGTGTTATTTGATGTTGTCTGGTCTTGTCCCTCTCTGATGTGATCTTGTCTAGTCTTGCCTTATAAGGTTTTGACTAATACAGTCTAGTCTTATCTAGTCAGGCTTTGTGTAATACTGTGTAAGTTTGTCTTGACAGATTTTGTCTAATACTGTCTAGTCTTGTCTGGTCAGGTTTTGTCTAATACTGTCTAGTTTAGTTTAATCCTGTGTAGCCTTGACTAGCTTCAAGAACAAATATTTATATGTTAATCTCGGTGTGGCGTGGAGGAAACGGTAAAACATCGAACGTCAGCGGTTTATTTATTCCGTTTATTATCCCACTAATTGAACCAACAAATAGAACGTAATTATCCAACAGTTTCCAGAAATAACGTGTTAATTGATAAAATTCAGTTTAGATTGGACCAGACTAGATGTGACTAGACAATACTAAACTAAACAATACTAAACTAAACCATACTAAACTAGTCAATACTAAACTAATCTAGACAATACTAAACTAATCTAGACAATACTAAACTAATCTAGATAATACTAAACTAATCTAGACAATACTAAACTAATCTAGACAATACTAAACTAATCTAGATAATACTAGACTTATCTAGACAATACTAAACTAATCTAGACAATACTAAACTAATCTAGACAATACTAAACTAATCTAGACAATACTAAACTAATCTAGACAATACTAGACTAATCTAGACAATACTAAACTAATCTAGACAATACTAAACTAATCTAGACAATACTAGACTAATCTAGACAATACTAAACTAATCTGGACAATACTAAACTAATCTAGACAATACTAAACTAGACAAAACCAGATTGGATAATACTAGACTAGACAATATTAGACTAGACAAAAATAGACAATACCAGACTTGACAAGACTAGACAATTTTGAACAATACTAGAGAATTTTAAACAAGTCTAGACAATATTAAATTAACCAATACTAGACTAAACTAGACAAGACTAGACGAAACAAGATATAATAAGTGAATGTGAACATTATAAATGCTGTCTGAAATACAGACAAGATTAACATTTGAAAAAGTCTGTAAATAATCTCTGTGTAAGGGAAAGGTCGAGATATTTGCTGAGATTACAAAAAAAGTGATCCCAAGGGGTTTATGGTGGTCGTGTTCGACTACCTGGAGAGTAGGGACAAAGGGAGTGCGTCAGTCAGACCGTTTTAACCGTTCGTCCCTTGAAACTGATTTGTGTTTGGTGGCGGAGGGAAACCGACATTTTACAGCTCGGGCAATCGGTACCGAGAGACGCGAGCATTCGAGGAATTCGTCGCTCGGCGAAACTAGACTAGTTTGTCCGGTCTAGTTACCTAAACTCCTGAGATCGAGATCTAGTCTGACCAGTATATTACGCTCAACGTCACACTTATTTAAAAAAAAAAACTGCTTTTCTTGTGAGTTTCAATACACAATTGACATACAATGTTATCTACATCAAGAGATACGAATAGCAATAACAGGACGAAACTTGTTTTACTTGTATAATTCGAAGATGTTTAGAAGTGAATATACCAAATTCGACGAAGTTAAACTGTTACAGCAGATCTGGACAGTCAAAACAGTCAGTCAAAGCAGACAGTCAAAGCTTTTAGCGGTTATTTTTCTGCGTAATAAATGAATGAATGAGAAGTTTGATGTTAAAGTTAAAATAGTATTTGGTCTGCAGAGCCTTATTAGAGCCTTAAAACAGATTATTGATTAGTCTACAGTATACTCTTGATAATCCGGCGGTTGGTTAATTCAACACGTTCAGTACTCCGGCGGAAAAACGTGCCTTTTCTTAACGCTGCCCCGATCCGTATATAAACCTAGCACACAGAAGAAATAAAGTCAAAAACAACACCATCCCATGATTTTGGAAAAAGGTCTTACCAAACACACCTTGCTTTTAACTCTGAAAACTTGATTGACGATTCAGACAAAGCTAACTCCACTCTACAATTGCCGTACTATCTGTTCTAAGTTTGTACAATTTTTTTTATGTACACGTTACAACCTATAAAGATACATACATATTTTATTCTTTCTGAAATAGAATTGGATATAAAATATGTAAAATTGATATTGTTATTCTGATAATCCAGAATTTTTCGATAATCCGGCTGTTGTCTAGTACCATATGTGTCGGATTATCAAGATTTTACTGTACTTTGTTTTCCAAATGCAACAAATCATGAGGAACTTTGCCAGCGATCCAAATTTCCTGCGGACTATTCTTTCTAATTATCCCACTCTGGACGGATCGCTGTCCTTGTAGGAATATCTGGCTCAGAATTTGAGCTCGATTTTGGGATACGAAGGTAGGGGTTTAGAGGAAGGTTCTGGAAATATGGTGTAGACCAGGGGTTGGCAACCTGCGGCTCGCGAGCCGCATGCGGCTCTTTCGATGTAAAATTGCGACTCTCCAGTTTCATAAGCAGGAATTAATTATTTTATTATCGAAACCCTTAAAATCGTGCAATCGATCATATGAAATTAATTTCGTTTATTACACCTGCCACTTTTCTTCACGTTGTCTGCTACAAATCATACTGTATGAAATCTCATTCGAATTACATTTCACTGCGCATCGTCTTTCGAAGAAGACATTCGAGAATTCAATGGGGATTAGACGGAGTCGTTTGCGTTCATATGTAACACAGATAGGCGTCCGACTTGTCTCATTTGCCACGAGAAACTCGCACACAATAAGAAGTCAAAAAGTTCAGAAACACTACCAAACATACCCAGTTCGATGGTAAATATTCAGCCAGTGACACACGAAAAAAAGCTGTTGAAGCACTTCAAAAACAGCAGTCGAGTTCTATGCTAAGTAACTGGGCGAAATTTTCAAAAAATGTAAATCTGGCAAGCTTTGTAGTATCATTAGAAATTGCAAAAAGGGAGAAATTATTCACAGATGACATAGTATAACGTAGTTAACACAGTAGTACATCAAAGATTGTTTCATACATACATCTGAAGAATAGTTTTGTGATTTCAAAAACAAAGTAGCAATTATCGGCTAAAACAGATACAACAAGAAACAACTGCTCAAATGTCTTCAAATGTAACCCATATGCAAGTGAAAGATATTCAACTGGCATAAGATGTGGCATAAAAGACACGATATAAGTAAATAGAGGAGTAATTTTGATTCTTCAGAAAAAAACTGGATTGTTTCAATGCATAATTCATCAAGAGGCGCTTTATATTCATCATCATCATTTCCTTTACTCCTCGTGGGAGCATAGGGCATCAACAAACGCTCTCCTGATTCTATTCTGAGCCAGGGCCTTTACCTCGCGCCACTCCTTTCCGCTTGCCCTGGCTTCCTGTACGACTGTCCTCCGCCACGTGATTTTTGGGCGGCCTCTCTTTCTTGAACCTTGGGGGTTCCAGTCAAGAGCTTCTTTTGCAATATCCCCCTCCGGCCTTCTAAGTGTGTGTCCGATCCATTTCCACTTCCTTCTTCTTATTTGGGTTTCAAGACGCTCCATATTTGCTTTTTTCCAAAGTTCAATATTTGGTATGGTATTGGGCCAAAATATTTTAAGTATTCTTCTCAGACACTTGTTCGTGAATACCTGAAGTTGTGATACTATGGTGGTAGTCACTTTCCACGTTTCGCTACCGTAAAGAAGAACTGATACTACATTAGATTTGAAAATTTGGAGCTTTAAGTTACGGGAAGTTTTTGTTGAGTTCCACAGATTGTTAAGCATTCCGAATGCCTGTCGCGCCTTCTGTATCCGTTGTTTTACGTCTTTATCAGCACCACCATCCTGTGAAATAAGGCTTCCAAGGTAGCAAAAACTATTTACTACCTGTACTTGCCTGCCATCTATCTCCAGGTTGCAGGGGGCTGTCGCATTGATCTTTATGAGCTTATTGAGCTTGGTTTTATCGACATTGATTTTCATTCCCACCTGCATTGCGTACTTTTTGAGAGCCTCCAACTTTTTTTCCATATCTACTTTCGTGTGGGACAGGAGACAGATATCATCGGCAAAATCTAGGTCTTCTAAATGCCTCACGAGCGTCCATCGAATTCCCCTTGTTTTTTTATTTGCTTTCTTCATGACCCAGTCTAAGACTATGGTAAACAGAAGTGGGGAGAGCGTGCATCCTTGTTTTACTCCCGAATGCACTGTGAAAGGTGTGCCGCGTTGTCCTTGGTGGATTACCATGCAGCTTGCTTCTTTGTATAGTAATTTGATTATGTTTATGTACTTTGTAGGCACCCCGTAGCTGGCTAGTATTATCCACATAAATTCCCTGTCCACACTATCGAACGCTTGCTTGAAGTCGATGAACAGTAGATAGAGTGGTGACTGCCACTCGACCGACTGTTCAACGATGATTCTGAGGGTGTTTATCTGGTCGGTACAGGACCTGCCAGGCCTGAATCCCGCTTGCTCCTTGCGTAGTGTCGGTTCAACCACATTGCTGATCCGGTCGTGAATTATTTTGGAAACTAATTTGTTAATGGTGTTAAGAAGAGTTATTCCTCTCCAATTGGAGCATATACTCAGGTCTCCTTTTTTCGCCAGTTTGATAATTAGGCCTTCTTTCCACGTGGATGGTATTACTTCTGTTTCCCATGCTTCTCGAATTATAGGTGTTATAATCTCGGTGATTCCCTTTATGTCTGTTTTAAACATCTCCGAGTATGTCTCGTCAGCGCCAGGCGCCTTGCCGTTTTTTAAGGTGTTTGATGGCGGCCTTCACCTCCTCTATGCTTGGCGGGTCGTCTCTAAATCTTCTGTTTCCGCTTGGTGTCATAGGACTTTGTGGTACCTCTTCCAACGGTGTGTTTAGGAGCTCTTGGAAGTGTTCTGTCCAACGGGTTATTTGCTGGGCCTCGGTTGTGCATAGCTTGCCGTTCGTCGTGCGTATTGGTCGTTCTGAGGGGTAGCCTGTGTTTGTGAGCTTTCGTGTCAGGCGATATGTTTCCTTGGTGTTCATGCTGTCAGCAGCTAGTTGCGCTCGGGTTGCAATATCAGCTAGCCATTTCCTCTTATCAGTTCTAGCACTCTTTCCCACTTGCTTATCGGCTGCGTTGTAAATCTGGGATAGCCTTTGTTTATCTTTATCTTCAGCACAGTTTCTTTGTTGCTTTAAGTTTCGGCGGTCTTGGATTAATTTCCAAGTCGCATCAGATATCCATTCTTTTCTCTCATTGGATTTGTACCCAAGGATGTCTCCAGCTCCTCTTAACGTATCTACGATGCTTGACCATCGTTCTGTAATGTCTTTGTTCCCTGTGGTCTTGTCCTTCAGTCTGTTGGCTACTTCCTCTGCGAAGGCCTTTGCCGTCATTTTATCTTGAAGTTTTGCGATGTCAATTTTCTTTGTCTTCCTGGTGGCTTGGCGCTTGGTGTTTGAGATCAGTTTAATACGTAACTGTCCACAGAGAAGGTGGTGGTCGCTATGTACGTCGGCTCCACGGTGATTCCGGACATCAAGCAGTGATGTTCTCCATTTCTTGCTTATGCAAATATGACCTATCTGATTTTGGGTTCTGCCATCCGGTGAGCACCATGTCACTTTATGTATTTCCTTGTGTGGAAAAACTGTTCCGCCTATAAGCAAGTCGTGGTTTGTGCAGAGGTCCGCTAGTAATTCTCCATTTTCATTCATTTCCCCTATACCGTAGTTTCCCATTACTGTCTCCCAGTTAGTGCTGCTTTTCCCAACCTTGGCATTGATATCTCCCATCACAACTTTTATATCCGTCTTTTTAAGTTGGCGAATTGTGCTTGACAATTGTTGGTAGAATGTATCCTTTTCTTCTTCTGTAGCTGCCTTCTGCGCTTTATATTGGAGGCGCCAAAATATTTCCGTCCAACTTAGTTGAGGTCATGAACTTGTTGGTAATTAAGATTATTAATTTAAAAAAAAGTGCGATGGATTTCCAGAGGTAACGTACTGAAACGTTTTGCTTCGTGCTTGACCATACCCATTTGGAAGAAGACAAATAAATGGCTGCAAAAATTCATCTTGTAGATGATACCACACTAAAGCTTAATAAGCTAAATCTAAAACTGCAAGGAAAGGAAACCTCAGCCTATAGAATTAATTGAAAATTTCGCCCAGTTAGCATAGAACTCGACTGCTGTTTTTGAAGTGCTTCAACAGCTTTTTTTCGTGTGTCACTGGCTGAATATTTACCATCGAACTGGGTATGTTTGGTAGTGAAGTGTTTCTGAACTTTTTGACTTCTTATTGTGTGCGAGTTACTCGTGGCAAATGGGACAAGTCGGATGCCTATCTGTGTTACATATGAACGCAATCGACTCCGTCTAATCCCCATTGAATATCGAATGTCTTCTTCGAAAGACGATGCTCAGTGAAATGTAATTCGAATGTGATTTCATACAGTATGATTTGTAGCAGACAACGTGAAGAAAAGTGGTAGGTGCAATAAACGAAATTAATTTCATATGATCGATTGCACGATTTTAAGGATTTCGATAATAAAATAATTAATTCTGTAAATGCCTTGCTGGAAGAAGTGGTTTGTATCTAAAACAAGTTATTTCTTCATGTTGAAGACATCGAGAGCGGTAAATTACTTCATTTTAAGAATCTGTAGCAATATCGCGATGAAACCAATGCAACTATTTACACGAGTTACTTCATCATAGCTTTTAATTGATTTGTTTGATGAGATTCGAGCACTTCAAAACAAACAAAACTACTCGTGCGTTCATAGTAAATCCTCACAACACAAATACAAATGAGATCAACATTGAATCACATGGAATTGATCCTGGATCTCTAATGCAATTTCTGGCTCTGAAAAGCAGACTTGCGGAGTGACAAGTTCACACAACTCAACAGCAAGTTGGAGGAGTTGGAGGTCGACAAATGCATGCACGTCGCGCAGCACAAGTGAACAGTTCTTAAAGAAATGAAGAGAGTCGAGGCACTCATATTCTGCACATGGCCTTCCAGAATGCTACAGTGAAGTGAAAAAGTTGAGATTTGGAGTGCTAACGATCTTCGGGTCGCAAGCGTTCTCTTGCATGATTATAATAAACAGTAATTAGCTTAAAACTAACAAATAAAAATCTTGAGACATGCTTGAATCTTAAATCAATAAGTTTCGAGCCAGATTTAACCAAACTTTCAAAATGGCTTGCAAAGCCAATGTTACAACAATTAAGTATAACTATTCATAAAGAAGCACTACTATAATTTTGAAAAAAAAGTTGGCAGCTCTTTCAAAATTGGAAAGTTTTGTAAATTGTAACTTTCGGCTCTTCTGTTCCAAAAAGTTGCCGACCCCTGGTGTAGACGGACAAGATTAGACGTACGAGACTGCATCGACAAGACTTCATCAATCGATTCAGCGTCCCAAAATTAGTCGGGGAACTAATATAATATTCCCTGGGAAGCTTGCAGTTAAGAAATACCATCGGCTCGGGAAGTCTAGACCGCGACCGAAAATTTTTGTTAAAAATTTGTTTGCAAGTTTTTTCGTGTTTTTTTTTTTATTACACGAAGCAAATCGAAGTGCTGAAAACGGTTTTCCAGTTTATTTCGCTCTAAAGTTACAAATAAACCAGTTTGATGTATTTTTTTCGCTGGACACCATCTCGCATTTCCGATTGATTTCACGCTGTCATAACTTTTGAACGGCTCACCGCAGAGACTTCTAGTCTTCACCAATCGACTCAGCGTCCCAAAATTAGTGGGAGAGCGTATATAATATTCCCTGGGAAAGTTTCAGTTAAGAAATACCATCGACTCTGGAAGTCTAGACCGCGGAATCGACGAAATGCGAGAAATTCGATTTTTTCAAAATCGTTCTTTTTTGAGACACAGCAAAATTTAAAAACGTTTCTGAAAGAATTTTTGCTGATTACGGATATGCAAATTATATTTCGCTAGCTCTTTCGGTTCACTTTCGCCTGCAAAAATTGAAGAAATTTTTATGAAATTTCGGCGCTCTAGTGGAGATCTCGGAAAGTCGTGAATTTCCCACGGACAATCTTAGCCTATTCGTAGGAAACTGACCTTCTGAAAACGTTGCCGCAATCCGTTTTTAATTATCCTCAACCGTTTCCGAGATATCTACTTAGCAAATCGAGAATCGGGTAAATTTCAGTTTGAAAATTATCGACGAATTATTGAATATTTCCGGACAATTTACACATCGACTTGTTCGTCTTGTCGTGTAGTTTCTGTGTGCCCAAAATGATTTCGCTGCTCTTTACCGTTTTTGAAAAAATCGAAAAAAACCGAGAAAGCATGTATTTTTCGAACGAAATGATGGAAAATTTTTGCCGAAAATTTTGTTGCAAATTTTTTTAGTGATTTTTTTTTGGTTACCCGAAGGAATTCGAAGTGCTGAAAACGGTTTTCCAGTTTATTTCGCTCTAAAGTTAAAAATAAGCAAGTTTGATATATTTTTGCGCTGTACATCATCTCGCATTTCCGACTGATTTCACGCTGCCATAACTTTTGAACGGCTCACCACAGAGACTTCTAGTCTTCACCAATCGATTTAGCATCCCAAAATTAGTCAGAAAACGTATATAATATTCCCAGGGAAGCTTTCAGTTAAGAAATACCATCGACTCGGGAAGTCTAGACCGCGGAAGCGACGAAATGCGAGAAAATCGATTTTTTCAAAATCGTTATTTTTTGAGTCTCAGCAAAATTTAAAAACGTTTCTGAAAGCATTTTTACAAATTGACTGATGATTGAATGATGATTACAAATATGCAAATTATATTTCACTAGCTGTTTCGGTTCACTTTCACCTGCAAAAGGTTAAGAAATTTTTATGAAATTTCGGCGCTCTAGTGGAGATCTCGGAAAGTCATAAATTCCCCGCGGACAATCTTAGTGTATCTATAGGAAAATGACCTTCTAAAAACGATGTCGCAATCCGTTTTTAATTATCTGCAACCGTTTTCGAGATATCTACTTAGTAAATCGAGATTCGGGCAAATTTCAGTTTGAAATTTATCGACGAATTATTGGATATTTCCGGACAATTTACACATCGATTTGTTCGTCTTGTCGTGTAGTTTATGTGTGCCCAAAATGATTCCGCTGCTGTTTACCGTTTTCGAAAAAATCGAAAAAAACCGAGAAAGCCTGTATTTTTCGAACGAAATGATGGAATTTTTATTGAATTTTTATTTTTTATTTTTTTTAAGTTACCCGAAGGAAATCGAAGTGTTGAAAACAGTTATCCAGTTTATTTCGCTCTAAAATTACAAATGAACTAGTTTTATATATTTTTTCGCTGTACATAATCTCGCATTTACGACTGATTTGATGCTGTCCTAACTTTTGAACGGCTCACCACAGATACTTCTAGTCTTCACCAATCGATTGAGCGTCCCAAAATTAGTCGTAAAATGTATTTAGTATTCCCTAGGAAGCTTTCAGTTAAGAAATACCAACGACACGGGGAGTCTAGACCGCCGAAACTACGAAATGCGTGAAAATCGATTTAGTCAAAATCGTTATTTTTTTGAGTCAGAGCAAAATTTAAAAAGGTTTCTGAAAGCATTTTTGCTGCTGATTACAGATATGCAAATTATATTTCGCTAGCTCTTTCGGTTCACTTTCGCCTGCAAAAATTGAAGTAATTTTTATGAAATTTCGGCGCTCTAGTGAAGATCTCGGAAAGTCATGAATTTCCCACGGACAATCTTAGCCTATTCGTAGGAAAATGACCTTCTGAAAACGTTGCCGCAATCCGTTTTTAATTATCTTCAACCGTTTCCGAGATATCTACTTAGCAAATCGAGAATCGGGTAAATTTCAGTTTGAAAATTATCGACGAATTATTGAATATTTCCGGACAATTTACACATCGACTTGTTCGTCTTGTCGTGTAGTTTCTGTGTGCCCAAAATGATTCCGCTGCTCTTTACCGTTTTCGAAAAAATCGAAAAAAACCGAGAAAGCATGTATTTTTCGAACGAAATGATGGAAAATTTTGGCCGAAAATTTGTATGCAAATTTTTTTTGTGATTTTTTTTGGTTACACGAAGGAAATCGATGTGCTGAAAACGGGTTTCCAGTTTATTTCGCTCTTAAGTTACAAATAAACAAATTATATATTTTTTTTCGCTGTACACAATCACACATTTCCTACTGTTTTGACGCTGTCATAACTTTTGAACCGCTCACCACAGAGACTTCTAGTCTTCACCAATCGATTCAGCGTCCCAAAATTAGTAGGAGAACGTATATAATATTCCCTGGGAAGCTTTCAGTTAAGAAATACCATCGACTCGGGAAGTCTAGATCGCGGAAACGACGAAATGCGAGAAAATCGATTTTTTCAAAATCTATATTTTTGGAGTCGCAGTAAAATTAAAAAACGTTTCTCAAAGCATTTTTGCTGCTGATTACAGATATGCCAATTATATTTCGCTAGGTCTTTCGGTTCGCTTACGCCTGCAAGAATTGAAGAAATTTTGAAGAAATTTCGGCGCTCGAGTAGAGATCTCGGAAAGTCGTGAAGTTCCCCAGGACAATCTTAGTGTATCAATAGGAAAATGACCTTCTGAAAACGATGCCGCAATCCGTTTTTAATTATCTGCAACCGTTTCCGAGATATCTACTTAGCAAATCGAGAATCAAGTAAATTTCAGTTTGCAATTTATCGACGAATTATTAAATATTTCCGGACAATTTACACATCGACTTGTTCGTCTTGTCGTGTAGCTTATGTGTGCCCAAAATGATTTCGCTGCTCGTTACCGTTTTCGAAAAAATCGAAAAAAACTGAGAAAGCATGTATTTTTCGAACGAAATGATGGAAAATTTTTGTCGAATTTTTTTTTGCAAATTTTTTTCGTGATTTTTTTTTTGGTTACACGAAGGAAATCGAAGTGCGAAAAACGGTTTTCCAGTTTATGTCGCTCTAAAGTTACAAATAAACAAATTATATATATTTTTTTCGCTGTACACATTCACACATTTCCTACTGATTTGACGCTGTCATAACTTTGGAACCGCTCACCACAGAGACTTATAGTCTTCACCAATCGATTCAGCGTCCCAAAATTAGTCAGAGAACGTATATAATATTTCCTGGGCAGCTTTTAGTTAAGAAATACCAGCGACACGGGGAGTCTAGACCGCGGAAGCCACGAAATGCTAGAAAATCTATTTTGTCAAAATCGTTATTTTTTTAGTCACAGCAAAATTTAAAAACGTTTATGAAAGCATTTTTGCTGCTGATTACAGATATGCAAATTATATTTCGCTAGCTCTTTCCGTTCATTATCGCCTGCAAGAATTGAAGAAATTTTGAAGAAATTTCGGCGCTCGAGTAGAGATCTCGGAAAGTCGTGAAGTTCCCCCGGACAATCTTAGTGTATCAATAGGAAAATGACCTTCTGAAAACGATACCGCAATCCGTTTTTAATTATCTGCAACCGTTTCCGAGACATCTACTTAGCTAATCGAGAATCGGGTAAATTTCAGTTTGAAATTTATCTACGAATTATTGAATATTTCCGGACACATGTACACATCGACTTGTTCGTCTTGTCGTGTAGTTTCTGTGTGCCGAAAATGATTTCGCTGCCCTTTACCGTTTTCGAAAAAATCGAAAAAAAAAGAAAAAGCATATATTTTTCTATATAAACGAATAACGAAAGAAAAGCCATTATTGGTGGGGAGAAGAAATCGAAAACAACATAGAGCAAACGCGAATAAAACATCAGAAATACCTAAGTTCAAAAAAAAGACGAAGATAAACAAGAATATAAAGTAGCCCAAGCAAAAGTAAGGAAACAAATATGTAGAAAGAAAAACGAATCCTGGGAAAGAAACTGTCACAGAGTAAATATGTACTTAGGAGGAAGCAGAAACTCCGAGAGCTGGAAAATAATAAAAAACATAAGAAACACCAAGAATAAAGATATTATAACAACTATAAAACCGCAAGATTGGGAAGAATACTTCAAAGGACTACTAACGGAGCATCGGCAAGAATTCAAGAACCGGGAAGACACAAACAACCAGAATATTAACGTCGTAGCATCACCAATAAGAATAGAATAGGAAGAAATAGTAAAAGCATGCAAAACACTAAAAAATAGGAAAGCTGCAGGACCTGGAAAAATCCCAGGGAAACTATTAAAGTATGGTACAAAAGAACTATATAATCAACTCAGAACACTATTCCAAAAGTGTATCAACACACTAAAAACACCAAGGGAATGGCGAGTGTCATATATGACAACCATACATAAAAAAGGGGAAAAACGAAATGCGAAAACTAAAGCGGAATATCAGTTACGAGCTCTTTGAGCAGAGTATATGGGAAAGTACGAAAGAACAGAATGCAACTGGAATACCAAACAACGGAAGCAGAAGAACAGGCAGGTTTCAGAGTTGGGAGATCTACGATAGACCATCTCTTTTCCCTAACACAGTTAATAGAGAAGAAGATGGCACGTAATCAAGAAATACATCTACTTTTCGTGGACCTACAGAAAGCATATGACAGTGTTCCATTAGAAAGGCTTTGGGAAATATTAGAGAGAACCAACATAAACATCGAATTAATTATAGCGGTCCAGACACTATACAACGCACCCATAACAAAAATAAAAATCGGTAAAAAGGTCACACCTGGATTCATAGTAACGAAGGGATTGAAACAGGGCTGCTGTCTGTCACCAACATTATTTAAGGTATATCTAGTAGCAGCCCTAAGAACATGGAAAAACAAATGTAGAAACATGGGGATACCCATCACTGACAATATACTACTTTACACGCTATGCTTCGCGGATGACCAGGTGGTAATCGGCCAGGACTATGACGATCTCAATTATATGACACGAAAACTCATCGAAGAATACGGGAAATGGGGATTAGAAATGAATATAAGAAAGACCGAATACATGTGTATAGGGGGGGAACAGCAGGATATGGAAGTGGAAGACGGAAAGGTCATTAAGCATTGCAAACAATACAAATATCTAGGAGTATCTATTTCACGAGACGGTACAATGGACACAGCAATAAAGGAAAGAAACAACATGGGAAGAACTGCTATCTCCCTACTGAATGGCGTGATATGGGATAACAATATCACAAAGGAAAACAAAAAAAGAATATACAACAACATAATCAAAAACATCACAACATACAGCTCGGAAATATGGCCCTTGAAAATCGGAGCAGAACAGACACTGAGAGCGACGGAAATGGACTTCTGGAGAAGAGCGGCCGGAAGATCGAGAACGGAACGAATAAAGAACGAGCGCATCAGAGAGACAATGGGGATTACAAACACAATCACAGATGATATTAGGGATAAACAACTTATATGGTACGGCCATGTGCAACGAATGCCTGAACAGAGAATCCCAAAACAAATGATGAACAAACAAACAAAAGGTGCAGAAGAAGCCGGGGTAGACCAAGAAGAAGCTGGCGAGAGGGCATAGACGGCGAACTGAAAGATATGGAAATTGAAGATGGACTGTGGACGGACCGAGGAAGATGGAAGATGGAAATCGGAAGACGTCGGAGAGCGTTATAGAACCGATGTATTAAAAAAAAAATGTATTTTTCGAACGAAATGATGGAAAATTTTTGCCGAATTTTTTTTTGCAAATTTTTTCTGTAATTTTTTTTTGGTTACCCAAAGGAAATCGAAGTGCTGAAAACGGTTTTCCAGTTTATTTCGCTCTAAAGTTACAAATAAACAAATTTTATATTTTTTTTCGCCGTACACAATCACACATTTCCTACTGATTTGACGCCGTCATAACTTTTGAACCGCTCACCACAGAGACTTCTAGTCTTCACCAATCGATTCAGCGTCCCAAAATTAGTCGAGAACGTGTATAATATCCCCTAAGAAGCTGTCAGTTAAGAAATACCATCAACTCGGGAAGTCTAGACCGCGGAAACGACGAAATGCGAGAAAATCGATTTTTTCAAAATCGTTATTTTTTGAGTCACAGCAAAATTTAAAAACGTTTCTGAATGCATTTTTGCTGCTGATTACAGATATGCAAATTATATTTCGCTAGCTCTTTCCGTTCACTATCGCCTGCAAGATTTGAAGAAATTTTTAAGAAATTTTGGCGCTCGAGTAGAGATCTCGGATTGTCGTGAATCTCCCGCGGACAATCTTAGTGTATCCATAGGAAAATGACCTTCTGAAAACGATGCCGCGATCCGTTTTTGATTATCTGCAACCGTTTCCGAGATATCTACTTAGAAAATCGAGAATCGGGTAAATTTCAGTTTGCAATTTATCGACGAATTATTGAATATTTCCGGACAATTTACACATCGACTTGTAGTGTAGTTTCTGTGTGCCTAGAATGATTTCGCTGCTCTTTACCGTTTTCGAAAAAATCGAAAAAAAAACGGAAAAGCATGTATTTTTCGAACGAAAAGATCGAAAATTTTTGCCGAAATTTTTTTTCCCGATTTTTTTATGTTACACGAAGGAAATCGAAGTGCTGAAAACGGTTTTCTAGTTTATTTCGATCTAAAGTTAGAAATAAACAAATTTTACATTTTTTTTCGGTGTACACCATCGCACATTTCCGACTGATTTGACGCTGTCATAACTTTTGAACCGCTCACCACAGAGACTTCTAGTCTTCACCAATCGATTCAGCGTCCCAAAATTAGTGGGATAACGTATATAATGTTCCCTAGGAAGCTTTCAGTTAAGAAATACCATCGACATGGGAAGTCTAGACCGCGGAAGCGACGAAATGCGAGAAAATCGATTTTTTCAAAATCGTTATTTTTTGAGTCTCAGCAAAACTTAAAAACGTTTCTGAAAGCATTTTTGCTGCTGATTACAAATATGCAAATTATATTTCGCTAGCTGTTTCGGTTCACTTTCACCTGCAAAAGTTTAAGAAATTTTTATGAAATTTCGGCGCTCTAGTGGGGATCTCGGAAAGTCGTAAATTCCCCGCGGACAATCTTAGTGTACCTATAGGAAAATGACCTTCTGAAAACGATGTCGCAATCCGTTTTTAATTATCTGCAACCGTTTCCGAGATATCTACTTAGCAAATCGAGAATCGAGTAAATTTCAGTTTGCAATTTATCGACGAATTATTAAATATTTCCGGACAATTTACACATCAACTTGTTCGTCTTGTCGTGTAGTTTTTGTGTGCCCAAAATGATTTCGCTGCTCTTTACCGTTTTCGAAAAAATCGAAAAAAAAGAGAAAGCATGTATTTTTCGAACGAAATGATGGAAAATTTTTGTCGGATTTTTTTTGCAATTTTTTTTGTGATTTTTTTTTTTGGTTACACGAAGGAAATCGAAGTGCTGAAAACGGTTTTCCAGTTTATTTCGCTCTAAAGTTACAAATAAACAAATTTTATATTTTTTTCGCTGTACACAATCACACATTTCCTACTGATTTGACGCTGTCTTAACTTTTGAACCGCTCATCACAGAGACTTTTAGTCTTCACCAATCGATTCAGCGTCCCAAAATTAGTCTGAAAACGTATATAATATTAAAAAAAGTAAAAAAAAACGAAAAGCACATATTTTTCGAACGATATGATGGAAAATTTTTGTTGAAAAATTCTTACCGGATCAAAAATTAGGGGAGAATTAGGCTGAAAGAAAATTCGTAAAAAAATAAAAAAGAAATTAGATAATAAACCGACATACACGCGACATTTTTCTATTTTAGACTCATAGCACGTAGTGATAACGTCGAGTCGAGTTTTCGCCAAGGTTGCACATTTTTTTTGTTCTCTCCCATTTTGTAGAAACGTTTGTGAAAACAAATCGGCGACGAATGTGGAACATTCATTTATTATTATTAGTTGCAGAGAGCAATAAAAAAAAAACAGGTTGATATTTGATTCCAAACAACTTATTCAAATATTTCCTAGCGCCACAAACAGTTACTGAGATAAAACAACATTGCAAAGAAATAGCAGAGCAAAAACTCGAGTTTTAAATTTAAATATTAGAATGGTTTTGTTTCAGATCAAATTCAATAAAATCTTGTTAACAAATATCCATGGCAGACCTCTGACCATGCCAAAAACTACATGATCTTTGATAGAATTGGTGAAACCATCCTAAGTCTTGTAAATCATACAAAATTAAAACCAACGGAACACAGCCTGAATATATAAATATATTCAGCCTTTCCGGAGCTCTATAACAATTATTACAATTGTTTTGGTAGTCCTAGAAAGACTCAATAATTGTTATAGAGCTCTCTTAAAGGCTGAATATATTTATATATTCAGGCTGTGTTCCGTTTGTTTTAAGTTACCATGGACTTTGCTTTGTAATCGTTCGCAAGAAGTTTAGTTTTAATGTAAAAGTTGCAAATTGGGTAAATATTCCACATTTATGTGAATTTTTATTGCAAATTTTGGTACTTACGTATTAACGCCACCATCGGTTGCACTATCGCGCGTATGTTGTCTTGATTTATCTGTCCGCTTCCCGGCGGGCAACCTAATCTAACCGGGGTTAAAAAATAACGTATTTTGAGTTTTAAAAATCTTTTAATTTTGAATAAAATGTTTTATTTTATGATTTATCGTAAAAATTTTAGGTGTAGACAATTTCCCGTTTCGACGCGCAAGAGGAACGGAGTTTTTGGGGAAAATTTTGAAACGCACCCACAGCCGCTCCCTGCGGGGGTGGACCTTTATAAAGCTCGTGTAAAAAAACTTAATTTTTAGGGTTCCGTACCTAAAACGGAACCCTTATAGGATTACTTTGTTGTTCGTCTGTCTGTCTGTCCGCCCGTCTGTCTGTCTGTCTAGACCATTTTTCTCAGGAACGCGTAGAGGTAACAAGTTGAAATTTGTATCAAATACGCGGGTCTGCGGTCTCTTTCAGCTGTGAAACAATCAAACGTGTAAGTCAACGCGATCAAAAGATATGACCGTTTATGTTGCATATTTTGCGATTTCACAAGGGAATCAAAACCTATAGGGTACTTCCCGTTGACCTAGAATAATGAAATTTGACAAGAAGCGGTGTCTTACAGCACATGTAAAGGGAAAAATCTGAAAACCGTAAATATGTAGTTTAATTTCAAGAAAAATGTGAATTTACTATTAGAAACTTATGAAAATACACCTATGTGTTGCATGGTATTGTCAGGCACCAGAAGCATATGGGTTGCATACAGTTAGGTCCTCCTAAAGATACCTTACTTACAAGTTTGTACGGAACCCTCGGTGCATCACAACTCGCACTCGCACTCGAGTCACAACTCGCACTTGGCCGGTTTTTTGCTCAATTCGCAGAGAAAAAATCAAGATGTAAACCGCATTTTTTGACAATT
Source organism: Phosphuga atrata (assembly GCA_944588485.1). Classification (NCBI taxonomy): domain Eukaryota; kingdom Metazoa; phylum Arthropoda; class Insecta; order Coleoptera; family Silphidae; genus Phosphuga; species Phosphuga atrata. The sequence goes on along the minus strand of OX155904.1, from coordinate 9,394,729 downwards.
TTTTGCAATTTAAAAAAAATCGTCATTTTTTGACCCCTACTATATATTAGTATATTTTAATTAGCGGCATTTATATATGTAGCGGTGGTGGCGTTAATACGTAAGTTCCCAAATTTTTGCCAACAGATCTGATTAATTCAATCTATTTTCAATTCGCCTTTTAAATTGTAATTATAAGCTATTACTCAAATGTCAGCTGTCGTCAACTATCAGATTTGCATTTTTTTTTTAAATAATTCTTATCTACTTCACTTAACTGGATTTTTGGATAGTGGTAATACACCCATTTCTTCAATTTAAAAGAACAATTTATATCCCAATTTATTCAGTCAAGACAGAAGATGGAGATTGAGATAATGACGGATTGAAATTTGAAACTTGAGAACAATTTTGCAAGACAATCGTATACACCCTTCACCCCCACACGATTTGATAACTTTGTCTCGCTTTATCAATGTTAAACCTGGTCACGTTAATCTCAACTGATGATGGAAATTGTGATAAAACGACCAAGATACAATTTGTGTCCTAATTTGGAACCTTGAGGAACATTGCCCAAAGTCGAAGATTTAAAAGTTTTCGTTTAAATTTGGGAGCTTCAGGAGTCAATACAGAGGATGAGGATCTAGATAATTACTTGGATTGGAATTTTGAATCTTGAGAACAATTTTTCAAGTCAAACATATCCACCCCTCACCGCCCATACAAGTTGACAACGTTATCCCGATTTATCAACGCCAAATCTGGTCACGTTAATCTCGACTGATGACGGAAATTGCGATAATTCGATCAAGATACAATCTGTGTCCTAATTCGGAACCTTAAGGAATATTGCACAAAGTTGAAGATTTAAAAGTTTTCGTTTAAATTTGGTGACTTGAAGAGTCAATACAGAAGATGAAGATCTAGATAATTACTTGGATTGGAATTTTTAAGCTTGAGAACAATTTTTGAAGACAAACATATACCACCCCTAACCGCCCACACAATTTGAAAACTTTGTCCCGCTTTATGAAAATCGAACCTGGTCTTGTTAATCTTGACTGATGTTGGAAACTGCGATAAAACGACCAAGATACAATTTGTGTCCTAATTTGGAACCTTGAGGAACATTGCCCAAAGTCGAATTTGAAGATTTAAAAGTTTACGTTCAAATTTAGGAGCTTGAGGAGTCAAGAGAGAAGATGAAGATCGAGATAATGACTTGAATTGAAATTTCGAAGTTTGAGAACAATTTTTTGACAAACATATCATCCCCACACAATTTGACACCTTTATCCCGCTTTATCAAAGGCAAATCTGGTCTCGTTAATCTTAACCGATGATAGAAACCGCGATAAAACGACCAAGAAACAATTTGTGTCCTAAATTGGAACCTTGAGGAACATTGCTCAAAGTCGAAGTTGAAGATTTAAAAGTTTTCGTTCAAATTTGGGAGCTTGAGGAATCCAGACAGAAGATGAAGATCGAGATAATGACTTGGATTGAATTGACTTGCAATTTATTTTCACATTTCTAACATCTCCAGTTTTTTAGATATGAGTTTATAAATAATTTGGGGACCGAAACGTAATACCTTTTGTCCGTTGGTCATTTATCTCAGCTCACTGTGTACCTGAAAGTCGTGCCAAAGACAATAATTTGTTGTTGCACACTCTCGTCTTGATTTTATTAATTTTATTTTTTTAATGTAACTTAGCGATATTGAATATTTGCGTGCTTTACCCAAGTTATGTGATAATACAACCAAAAGTGACATTTGTCGCACGTGTGTAAAAAACGTGTGCCAAGATAGTACTTTCAACGCATGAGTAATAAAATGTTTTTTTTTAACTTTGAAATCTGTTTTTTATGTCATTATAATATGTCACTATTTGAAATGAATATTAATTATTTTGATGATACTTGAAAGGCAGGGTGTGTAGGCCGCGAAAAAAACATAAGGATTTGGATAGGGTCGCGATTACCAAAAGGTTGAGAAATCATTGCTCTAAGGCCTAAGCTACATGTCGTAGTAAACATTCGCAATATTTAGTCATTAAAACGAAATATCAAAACATCACATTTGAAATTTCATTGAAACCAAAACAATCTTTTTGTAGCACAGTAATGCGGTTTTAATAGGATTTTAATGGCTTCGGGACCGCGGCAATTCAGCAAAATTACATTAAAACTTTCAAAAAGTTGGTCGAAATCCCATCGCACACACAACTATTAGATAAGATAAGAACTTATCTAATAGTTGAAGTAAGAGATTAATAACTCAAATAATTGTTTAAGATTTTTTTTAAATACATGGTAAATAGGCACATAAATATTTTAATCTCGTTTATCTTGTCCTCTCCATAGTTTTGTCTAGTCTTGACTTGTATAATCTTCACAAGTTAGAATTCGTCTAGTATTATCACACACCGTCTCATATTTAGAATCCTATATTTCTGTTCTTGAACTTTAACATATTTAGTTTATATAAAGAAAACTAAAACTTGCTAGTTTCTTTAGTTTTTAAACAAGACAATGTCGGATATTGTCTTGTTTAGTCTAGTTTTGCAATTGATTCAGTTTTAATCTTGAATATAAACCTATTTAGTTTCTGTGAACAAAACGAAAACCTTCGTCTGTTCCGCATTAACATTTCTGTCTAGTCTTGTCTCGCAGTGCGCGTCTACCCTCGCCTGTCAAGGCTTATCTCCCTAGTCTTGTCTGTCTAGACTCCGCCGTCTAGTCTCCTCACCCCATTCTGCTCGCAACCATCTTATTCAATATAATTGCTCCGACTGAAATCTCGATTTTGGAAGCAAAGCTGCGAGCAAACACGGTATCTAGTCAGTTGGGATGACTATTATTAGACGTAATCTAATGAGATTACTTGGTTTATTCAGGGAAAACTAAGGATTTCAGTTTGATTCTATTCAAAATCTTGTCTTGTCTGTTAAGTCTTTTCTGTCTAGTCTTGTCTGTCTAGTCTTGTCCGTCTAGTCTTGTCTGTCTAGTCTTGTCTGTCTAGTCTTGTCTGTCTAGTCTTGTCTGTCTAGTCTTGTCTGTCTAGTCTTGTCTGTCTAGTCTTGTCTGTCTAGTCTTGTCTGTCTAGTCTTGTCTGTCTAGTCTTGTCTGTCTAGTCTTGTCTGTCTAGTCTTGTCTGTCTAGCCTTGTCTGTCTAGTCTTGTCTGTCTAGTCTTGTCTGTCTAGTCTTGTCTGTCTAGTCTTGTCTGTCTAGTCTTGTCTGTCTAGTCTTGTCTGTCTAGTCTTGTCTGTCTAGTCTTGTCTGTCTAGTCTTGTCTGTCTAGTCTTGTCTGTCTAGTCTTGTCTGTCTAGTCGTGTCTGTCTAGTCTTGTCTGTCTAGTCTTGTCTGTCTAGTCTTGTCTGTCTAGTCTTGTCTGTCTAGTCTTGTCTGTCTAGTCTTGTCTGTCTAGTCTTGTCTGTCTAGTCTTGTCTGTCTAGTCTTGTCTGTCTAGTCTTGTCTGTCTAGTCTTGTCTGTCTAGTCTTGTCTGTCTAGTCTTGTCTGTCTAGTCTTGTCTGTCTAGTCTTGTCTGTCTAGTCTTGTCTGTCTAGTCTTGTCTGTCTAGTCTTGTCTGTCTAGTCTTGTCTGTCTAGTCTTGTCTGTCTAGTCTTGTCTGTCTAGTCTTGTCTGTCTAGTCTTGTCTGTCTAGTCTTGTCTGTCTAGACTTGTCTGTCTAGACTTGTCTGTCTAGTCTTGTCTGTCTAGTCTTGTCTGTCTAGTCTTGTCTGTCTAGTCTTGTCTGTCTAGTCTTGTCTGTCTAGTCTTGTCTGTCTAGTCTTGTCTGTCTAGTCTTGTCTGGCTAGTCTTGTCTGTCTAGTCTTGTCTGTCTAGTCTTGTCTGTCTAGTCTTGTCTGTCTAGTCTTGTCTGTCTAGTCTTGTCTGTCTAGTCTTGTCTGTCTAGTCTTGTCTGTCTAGTCTTGTCTGTCTAGTCTTGTCTGTCTAGTCTTGTCTGTCTAGTCTTGTCTGTCTAGTCTTGTCTGTCTAGTCTTGTATGTCTAGTCTTGTCTGTCTAGTCTTGTCTGTCTAGTCTTGTCTGTCTAGTCTTGTCTGTCTAGTCTTGTCTGTCTCACCCTGAATGAATGCAAAATATGCGATACCAGGGTGGCGCATACTAAAGCCAAGGTGGAAAAGTAGAGTCCACTCTACTAGTCTTGTCTGTCTAGTCTTGTCTGTCTAGTCTTGTCTGTCTAGTCTTGTCTGTCTAGTCTTGTCTGTCTAGTCTTGTCTGTCTAGTCTTGTCTGTCTAGTCTTGTCTGTCTAGTCTTGTCTGTCTAGTCTTGTCTGTCTAGTCGTGTCTGTCTAGTCTTGTCTGTCTAGTCTTGTCTGTCTAGTCTTGTCTGTCTAGTCTTGTCTGTCTAGTCTTGTCTGTCTAGTCTTGTCTGTCTAGTCTTGTCTGTCTAGTCTTGTCTGTCTAGTCTTGTCTGTCTAGTCTTGTCTGTCTAGTCTTGTCTGTCTAGTCTTGTCTGTCTAGTCTTGTCTGTCTAGTCTTGTCTGTCTAGTCTTGTCTGTCTAGTCTTGTCTGTCTAGTCTTGTCTGTCTAGTCGTGTCTGTCTAGTCTTGTCTGTCTAGTCTTGTCTGTCTAGTCTTGTCTGTCTAGTCTTGTCTGTCTAGTCTTGTCTGTCTAGTCTTGTCTGTCTAGTCTTGTCTGTCTAGTCTTGTCTGTCTAGTCTTGTCTGTCTAGTCTTGTCTGTCTAGTCTTGTCTGTCTAGTCTTGTCTGTCTAGTCGTGTCTGTCTAGTCTTGTCTGTCTAGTCTTGTTTGTCTAGTCTTGTCTGTCTAGTCTTGTCTGTCTAGTCTTGTCTGTCTAGTCTTGTCTGTCTAGTCTTGTCTGTCTAGTCTTGTCTGTCTAGTCTTGTCTGTCTAGTCTTGTCTGTCTAGTCTTGTCTGTCTAGTCTTGTCTGTCTAGTCTTGTCTGTCTAGTCTTGTCTGTCTAGTCTTGTCTGTCTAGTCTTGTCTGTCTAGTCTTGTCTGTCTAGTCTTGTCTGTCTAGTCTTGTCTGTCTAGTCTTGTCTGTCTAGTCTTGTCTGTCTAGTCTTGTCTGTCTAGTCTTGTCTGTCTAGTCTTGTCTGTCTAGACTTGTCTGTCTAGACTTGTCTGTCTAGTCTTGTCTGTCTAGTCTTGTCTGTCTAGTCTTGTCTGTCTAGTCTTGTCTGTCTAGTCTTGTCTGTCTAGTCTTGTCTGTCTAGTCTTGTCTGTCTAGTCTTGTCTGGCTAGTCTTGTCTGTCTAGTCTTGTCTGTCTAGTCTTGTCTGTCTAGTCTTGTCTGTCTAGTCTTGTCTGTCTAGTCTTGTCTGTCTAGTCTTGTCTGTCTAGTCTTGTCTGTCTAGTCTTGTCTGTCTAGTCTTGTCTGTCTAGTCTTGTCTGTCTAGTCTTGTCTGTCTAGTCTTGTATGTCTAGTCTTGTCTGTCTAGTCTTGTCTGTCTAGTCTTGTCTGTCTAGTCTTGTCTGTCTAGTCTTGTCTGTCTCACCCTGAATGAATGCAAAATATGCGATACCAGGGTGGCGCATACTAAAGCCAAGGTGGAAAAGTAGAGTCCACTCTACTAGTCTTGTCTGTCTAGTCTTGTCTGTCTAGTCTTGTCTGTCTAGTCTTGTCTGTCTAGTCTTGTCTGTCTAGTCTTGTCTGTCTAGTCTTGTCTGTCTAGTCTTGTCTGTCTAGTCTTGTCTGTCTAGTCTTGTCTGTCTAGTCTTGTCTGTCTAGTCTTGTCTGTCTAGTCTTGTCTGTCTAGTCTTGTCTGTCTAGTCTTGTCTGTCTAGTCTTGTCTGTCTAGTCTTGTCTGTCTAGTCTTGTCTGTCTAGTCTTGTCTGTCTAGTCTTGTCTGTCTAGTCTTGTCTGTCTAGTCTTGTCTGTCTAGTCTTGTCTGTCTAGTCTTGTCTGTCTAGTCTTGTCTGTCTAGTCTTGTCTGTCTAGTCTTGTCTGTCTAGTCTTGTCTGTCTAGTCTTGTCTGTCTAGTCTTGTCTGTCTAGTCTTGTCTGTCTAGTCTTGTCTGTCTAGTCTTGTCTGTCTAGTCTTGTCTGTCTAGTCTTGTCTGTCTAGTCTTGTCTGTCTAGTCTTGTCTGTCTAGTCTTGTCTGTCTAGTCTTGTCTGTCTAGTCTTGTCTGTCTAGTCTTGTCTGTCTAGTCTTGTCTGTCTAGTCTTGTCTGTCTAGTCTTGTCTGTCTAGTCTTGTCTGTCTAGTCTTGTCTGTCTAGTCTTGTCTGTCTAGTCTTGTCTGTCTAGTCTTGTCTGTCTAGTCTTGTCTGTCTAGTCTTGTCTGTCTAGTCTTGTCTGTCTAGTCTTGTCTGTCTAGTCTTGTCTGTCTAGTCTTGTCTGTCTAGTCTTGTCTGTCTAGTCTTGTCTGTCTAGTCTTGTCTGTCTAGTCTTGTCTGTCTAGTCTTGTCTGTCTAGTCTTGTCTGTCTAGTCTTGTCTGTCTAGTCTTGTCTGTCTAGTCTTGTCTGTCTAGTCTTGTCTGTCTAGTCTTGTCTGTCTAGTCTTGTCTGTCTAGTCTTGTCTGTCTAGTCTTGTCTGTCTAGTCTTGTCTGTCTAGTCTTGTCTGTCTAGTCTTGTCTGTCTAGTCTTGTCTGTCTAGTCTTGTCTGTCTAGTCTTGTCTGTCTAGTCTTGTCTGTCTAGTCTTGTCTGTCTAGTCTTGTCTGTCTAGTCTTGTCTGTCTAGTCTTGTCTGTCTAGTCTTGTCTGTCTAGTCTTGTCTGTCTAGTCTTGTCTGTCTAGTCTTGTCTGTCTAGTCTTGTCTGTCTAGTCTTGTCTGTCTAGTCTTGTCTGTCTAGTCTTGTCTGTCTAGTCTTGTCTGTCTAGTCTTGTCTGTCTAGTCTTGTCTGTCTAGTCTTGTCTGTCTAGTCTTGTCTGTCTAGTCTTGTCTGTCTAGTCTTGTCTGTCTAGTCTTGTCTGTCTAGTCTTGTCTGTCTAGTCTTGTCTGTCTAGTCTTGTCTGTCTAGTCTTGTCTGTCTAGTCTTGTCTGTCTAGTCTTGTCTGTCTAGTCTTGTCTGTCTAGTCTTGTCTGTCTAGTCTTGTCTGTCTAGTCTTGTCTGTCTAGTCTTGTCTGTCTAGTCTTGTCTGTCTAGTCTTGTCTGTCTAGTCTTGTCTGTCTAGTCTTGTCTGTCTAGTCTTGTCTGTCTAGTCTTGTCTGTCTAGTCTTGTCTGTCTAGTCTTGTCTGTCTAGTCTTGTCTGTCTAGTCTTGTCTGTCTAGTCTTGTCTGTCTAGTCTTGTCTGTCTAGTCTTGTCTGTCTAGTCTTGTCTGTCTAGTCTTGTCTGTCTAGTCTTGTCTGTCTAGTCTTGTCTGTCTAGTCTTGTCTGTCTAGTCTTGTCTGTCTAGTCTTGTCTGTCTAGTCTTGTCTGTCTAGTCTTGTCTGTCTAGTCTTGTCTGTCTAGTCTTGTCTGTCTAGTCTTGTCTGTCTAGTCTTGTCTGTCTAGTCTTGTCTGTCTAGTCTTGTCTGTCTAGTCTTGTCTGTCTAGTCTTGTCTGTCTAGTCTTGTCTGTCTAGTCTTGTCTGTCTAGTCTTGTCTGTCTAGTCTTGTCTGTCTAGTCTTGTCTGTCTAGTCTTGTCTGTCTAGTCTTGTCTGTCTAGTCTTGTCTGTCTAGTCTTGTCTGTCTAGTCTTGTCTGTCTAGTCTTGTCTGTCTAGTCTTGTCTGTCTAGTCTTGTCTGTCTAGTCTTGTCTGTCTAGTCTTGTCTGTTTTTCGATTCCCCGCCGAGGCTGATGCATTTTCAATCAGGGCGGCACTGACGGCCCTGAAGTGTTAGAGTTTGACAGTTGTTTTATAGTTTGACGGTTTTGTTACGATTTTGCCTGTTGTGTTAGAGTTTGACAGTTATGTTATGGTTTGACAGTTGTGTTAGAATGTGAGAGGTGTATTAGAGTTCGACAAAAGTGTTAGCGTTTGATAGTTTTATTAGAGTTTGAGAGTTGTGTTATAGTTTAAAAATACTGTAGATTTCTAGTCATATTTGTAATAAAAAAATCTATTTGGAAGAGAATTTTATTGCACAAATTTTGACAGTCACAACTGCAAAACGCTAGTATAGAATATATATTGACAATATTTGATACATTCTGACAATTAATTTGTTTGATAATTGAACTCTTTGACAATTATAACAGTTTTCCTATAGATTGTCAAATTTGACAAAGCTTTAAATATGTAGTTTAGTTTTAAACAAATTAAGTCATATTTTTACCAAACAACCCAATTAAGTAAGGGTGTCAAGAAAACTATAAAAATTAAATCATATTTAACTTAACCCAGGTTAAAGTTTGACAGTTGTGTTATAGATTGAAAGTTCAGTAGATTTGACAGTGTTTTAAATATTCTGGCAATTATTTTGTTCTGATTTGACAATTTTGTGTCATAATAAACCATTGTCTGCCGTTTTAAACTATTTTCTGTCGATTAGAACTGTTTTCTGTCATTTTAAACCGTTTTCCGTCATTTTATACCATTTTTTGTCGTTTTAAACCATTTTATTTTTGAACTAGATTTGAACTATTTTCTGTCATTTTAAAGTATTTTCTGTCGTTTTAAACTATTTTCCGTCGTTTTGAACTATTTTCCGCTGTTATTTTCAGTCATTTTATACACTTTCTGTCGTTTTAAACTATTTTCAGTCGATTTGAACTATTTTGTCATTTTAAGCTATTTTCTGTCGTGTTAAACTATTTTCTGTCGTGTTAAACTACTTTATGTCGATTTGAACTATTTTGTCATTTTGTACTATTTTCTGTCGTTTTAAACTATTTTATGTCGATTTGAACTATTTTATCATTTTTAACTATTTCCTGTCGTTTTAAACTATTTTATATCGATTTGAACTATTTTCTGCTGTTTGCAACCATTTTCTGTCATTTTATACATTTTCTGTCGTTTAAAACTATTTTCAGTCGATTAGAACTATTTTGTCATTTGAAACTATTTTCTGTCGTTTTAAACTATTTAATGTCTTTTAGTTGAGTTTGACAGTTGTGTTGCAATTTTTCCAGTTGTGTCAAGTTTGACAGGTTTTTTTTATAGTTTGACAGTTGCGTTAAGATTTTGTCTGTTGTGTTAAGAGTTTCACAGTTGTGTTATAGATTGAAAGTTCTCTTGATTTGACAGTGTTTTAAATATTCTGGCAATTATTTTGTTTGATAATGAGCTCTGATTTGAGAATTTCGATATATTTAAACGTTCATTTTATAGTTTAACAGTTTTATTAGAATTTAAAAGTTGCGTTAAGAGTTTGACAGTTGTGTTACAGTTTGACAGTTGTGTTATAGTTTAACAGAGGCGTTTAAATTTTGACTGTTGTGTTACAGTTTGACAGTTGTGTTATAGTATGACAGTTGTGTTAAAACTTGATAGGTGTGGTAGAATTAGACAGTAGTGTTAGAGTTTGACAGTTTTGTTAGAGTTTGACAGTTGTGTTATAGTTTAACAGAGGCGTTAAGATTTTGACTGTTGTGTTACAGTTTGACAGTTGTGTTATAGTATGACAGTTGTGTTAAAACTTGACATGTGTGGTGGAATTCGACAGCCATGTTAGAGTTTGGCAGTTTTGTTAGAGTTTGACAGTTGTGTTATAGTTTAAAAATTCTGTAGTTTCTAAAAAAATCATTATTTGGAATATAATTTTAATGCACAAATTTTGGCAGTAGATTTGACAGTGTTTTAAATATTCTGGCAATTATTTTGTTCTGATTTGACAATTTTCTGTCATATTAAACCATTGTCTGTTGTTTTAAACTATTTTCTGTCGTTTTAAACTATTTTCTGTCGTTTAGAACTGTTTTCTGTCATTTTAAACCGTTTTCTGTCATATACCATTTTTTGTCGTTTTAAACCATTTTCTTTTTGAAATATTTTGAAAGATTTGAACTATTTTCTGTCATTTTAAACTATTTTCTGTCGTTTTAAACTATTTTACTGTCGATTCGAACTATTTTTTGCTGTTATTTTCAATCCTTTTAGAGTTTTACATTTTATACAGTTATACGTTCATGTTATTGTTTAACAGTCGTATTAGAATTTAAAAGTTGCGTTAAGAGTTTGACAGTTGTGTTATAGTTTGACAGATGCGTTAAGATTTTTGACTGTTGTATTACAGTTTCACAGTTGTATTATTATATGACAATTGTGTTAAAACTTGACAGGTGTGGTTAGAGGTGTGTTATAGTTTAACAGTTGTATTAGAATTTAAAAGTTGCGTTAAGAGTTTGACAGTTGTGTTAGAGTTTGACAGTTGTGTTATAGTTTAACAGTTGCGTTAAGATTTTGACTGTTGTTTAACAGTTGTATTTTAATATGACAATTGTGTTAAAACTTGACAGGTTGGTAGAATTCGACAGTAGTGTTAGAGTTTGGCAGTTTGGTTAGAGTTTGACAGTTGCGTTATAGTTTGAAAATTTCGTGATTTCTAAGAAAATCATTATTTTTAATAGAATTTTATTGTACAAATTTTAACAATCACAAATGCAAAACGGCAGCAATCAATAAGAAAAACGGTTTCAATTGCAAACGGTTACAGACCTCAAACTAATAGGGAATATGAATGAAATTTAAATTTGGTTCAAATTTTTTTTATGAATCTTTATTGACTGGACATTTGAATTAAATCATTATTTTGGTAGTTAATATCTTTTTAAATACTTAAAATTAATAAAACTAAAAGTGCAAATTAAGCGAGGGAAATTCAAATTTGTAAAATGCAACACCATTGGTTAAAACGAAAGTGACGTAACATATCATAAACACGTCCGTATATTTTACATTTGTATGTCATTACAGACTTTTGGTTAGAAAACAAACGTCACAAATGTCAAGTTATAAATGAAAACAGCTGTAGTAAACAATGGACTGAACTGTCAGTGGTAATTGACGTCATCAAGAGACCGTGCGAAAATGGCGACGTTTAAACTGTTTTTTTCTTAATTTTAAATATTTTTTAAAATTTAATTACAGCATTTTTCAGGAGTATTCATATTTTTTACTATGTTATAACGGTGTAAACAGTGAATTAAAAATATTACAAAAAAAACATGCATATTCCCTATTGCAAACGGTTACAGATAGATCTCAGTTATGAAACAAAATAATTGTCAGAATATTTGAAATATTGTCAATATATATTGCTATTGTTGACAATATATATTGCTTTACTATACAATATATATTGACCATATTTAAAATATTCTGACAATTATTTTGTTTGATAATTGAGCTCTGGTTTGACAATTATAACCGTTTTCCTGTGGATTGTCAAATTTGATAAAGCCTTAAATATTTAGTTTTAAAAAATATAAACCATATTTTTACCAAATAACCGAATTAAGTAATATAATGGTGGCAGGGAAACGTAACAATAAAACCATATTTAAGCAAGTCTCATAAGAAAACTATAAAAATTAAGTCATACTTCTACCAAACAACCGGTTTAACTAAACGTTTAAAGCAAACTTTAAGAATTAACCCATATTTTGCCCAAACAACCGATTTAAGCAATGTATTGTTAAAAGAAAACCATCAAAATTAAGAAAAATTTCCACCAAACCGATTTAGGAAAATGCCAAGTCACTAACGATTAGAACAAACTAAAAAAAAATAAACAATCCACCAATCAAACTCGCACACTTACGAGACGAGGATTTGGCCGCCGTCGACCTTGATGGAGAAAATTAAACACAGAAAAAAAGCAAAGTGGGCGTCGAGTAATCAAAGATGTGGATTTGTGCCACCGTCGGCCGCAATCGAAATCGATAGATTTTCGTTATAAAGCGACCAAATCCAGGCCAATGATAACAAAGTTAGATTTTTAATTTAGTAATATCTAGAATGTGACGAGAAAGACGGATAGATCGGGATTTGTTGAGTGGAAGGAAGAGTGCGAGTGAAGTTTTTATCTAGTTATTATTTTTTTAAAATAGTGTTATTATATTTAAAGGGTGGGATTTGTTTATAATAAATGGATCAATAATATATAGTTAATTCCCGGTATTTACATCAAGTATTAGCAACGTAGTTAGTTACGCAAGCGCGCGTCGGGTCGAGGTGGCGTTGAACTAGTCCGGTCGTGGGACTAGCGGCGTGACGTGTTTAGTGTGCGTTCAGTGCTGTGTGCGGCGATGGCTAGTGAGGAGGGTCTTAGTCCAGGCTTATTCAAAAGGAACCGGAAGGCGAACTTCACCCAGGAAGAGGTGAACGCCTTGGTGGACATATGTGCGACGTACAAGAACGTGCTGTTCGGCAGGCTCTCGCCGAACGTTCCGCCCTTGGAACGGGAGAACGCCTGGCAGGAGGTGCAGCGGGTCGTCAACGAGGTGTCTACGTGCGGCCGGACCTTGCAGGAAATCAAAATCAAGTGGAAACAGATCAAACAAGTCTCGAGGAATAAACGTGAGTACGCGAAACTGCCGGCGGACGTGTCGGTACTGCGTCGTGTCAGTTTGACGCTTTTTGTGGAACGCTGCGCGATGTGAGGTGACGCCAACGCGCAAGCCACGCTGCCAACCCCCAAACAATATAATTTCACTCGTAATTTACATCTTCATATATTAATAACACACGTTTTTATTAAACAGAAACCACCGATTCGTTCCCGATCCTAAAGCATTTCCAAAACCGTTAGCCGCCATCTTGAATAGTTTTCTCTACGGAATCTAGTCGGCCGCTTTGTTTAGTTTCCATTTTGTTTTTTTGGTTATCTATCCTCCATTTATTTTTCATCCAACACAAAGCAATCTAAATCCACCAATTTGCTGTCTTACTACTAAATAACTTTCATTTTCTGTCGATTTAAACGTCAACAAACGTCCGTGTTAAATAACAGGTTGTGTTTAATAAACATATTTTTGTCGAATTTTAGTCTTTCTAATTTATTAATTGGTTCCTTTAACGGGAATGAATGACATTTTGAGCTAATAATTACAGTGAAATCGTCTTCTATTTCGTAAAAAAACAAATTAAATCCAGCAATTTTTAACAATTTTAAAAACAATATTATTTTATTTGTTGTGTTGGTATTTAATGTTCAATTTCTCTCGTTGTATGTTATACATACACCGTTTTAAACGACGATGTTAAATAACAGACTGCTGTCAATTTTAAATCACTAGTTTCGATTCTATAACAATTCTATAATTGACATTAAAATTTTGTATTTTATGTATTTTAGTATTTTATATAATTCTAGACCTTTTTACGTCATTTTAAACCATTTTCTGCGGTTTTAAACAATTTTTTTTGATCGATTTGAACTGATTTCTGTCATATTATACGTTTTAAACTATTGTTGTCGTTTTGAACTATCTTCTGACATTGTAAACCATTTTCTGTCATATTAAACCTTTGTCTGCCGTTTTAATTTATTTTCTGTCGATCAGAATTGTTTTCTGTCGTTTTTTACAATTTTTATCGTTTTATACAACTTTTGTCGTTTTAAACCTTTTTTGTTTTGTCGTTTTAAACCATTTTAATTTTTTTTTCAGTCGATTTGAACTATTTTCTGTCATTTTAAACTATTTTATGTCGATTTGAACTGTTTTCTACTGGCATTTTAAACCATTTTCTGTCTTTTTAAACCATATCATGTCGTAGTAAACTGTTTTCTATCGATATGAACTATTTTCTGTAATTTTAAACCATTTGCTGTCGTTTCAAACTATCTAATATTGATTTGAACTATTATCTGTCACTTTATACCATTTTAAACCATTTTCTATCGGTTTAAACTATCTCTGTCGATTTGAAACTTCTTTCATTGTAAACCATTTTCTGTCATATTAAAATTATTTGCCGTCGATTAGACAGAAAAGCGTTCTGTCATTTTAAACCATTTTCTGTCATTTTATACATTTTTTGTCGTTTTAAACCATATTTCGTTTTAAAATATTTTGCTGTCGATTTAAACTATTTTCTACTATCATTTTAAATCATTTTCGGACCTTTTAAACCATTTTCTGTCGTTTCAAACTATCTCCTGTCGGTTTGAACTGTTTTCATACTTTTATTAAATTATATTATTAAATAATTTTCGTTTATACCATTTTCCATCGTTTTAAACTGTTTTCAGGTCGATTTGAACTATTTTCTGTCATAAACCATTTTCTATCGTTTTAAACTATTTTAGGGTCGATTTGAACTATTCCCGGTCATTTAAAATAATTTTCTATCTTATTGAACTATTTTCGGGACGAGTTGAACTATTTTCCATCGTTTAAAACTATTTTCAGGTTTTAATGATTCATTTTAAGTGATTTTAAATCATTTTCTATCGTTTTAAACTATTTTCAGGTCGATCTGAAGAGAACAGTAAAAAACGACTGTTTACTCTTTTCTGTCGATTTGAACTATTTTCTTTGATTTGAAACCGTTTTCTGCCATTTTAAACCGTTTTCTGTCTTTTTAAACTATTTTCTGTCAATTCGAACTGTTTTATGTCATTTTAAACCCTTTTTGTCGTTTTAAACAATTTTCTGTGGTTTTAAACTATTTTCTGTTATTTTACACTAATTTCTGCCGATTTGTACTTTTTTTGTCATTTTAAACTGCACCGTGTCGTTTGCTGTCATTTATTCTTCAACTATTTCTCCTATTTCTTGTGGTTTAAACTATTTTCTTTCGATTTGAACTATCTTCTGTCATTTTAAACCATTTTCTGCTATTTTTAAACCATTTTCTATCCTTCCAAACTATCCCCTGGCCGTTTTATACTAATTTCAACTATTTTTTGTCGTTTTAACTATTTTCTGGTCGTTTTGAACTAATTTCAACCATTTTCTGTCGTTTTAACTATTTTCTGACGATTTGAACTATATGAGGCGTGGCGAATACGAAGGGCGAACTCAACACCGGGTCATTTTTAGGGTTCCGTACCGAAAACGGAACCCGTATAGGATCACTTTGTTGTCCGTCTGTCTGTCTGTCTGTCAAGACCATTTTTCTCAGGAACGCGTAGAGGTAACAAGTTGAAATTTGTATCAAATACTCGGGTCTGCGGTCTCTTTCAGCTGTGAAAAAGTCAAACTTGTAAGTCAACGCGATTAAAAGATATGACCGTTTATGTCGCAAATTTAGCGATTTCACAAGGGAATCAAAACCTATAGGGTACTTCCCGTTGACCTAGAATCATGAAATTTGGCAAGAAGCGGTGTCTTACAGCACATGTAAAGAAAAAAATCTGAAAACCGTAAATATGTAGTTTAATTACAAGAAAAATGCGAATTTACTATTAGAAACTTATGAAAATACACTAATGTGTTGCGTGGTATTGTCAGGTACCAGAAGCAAGTGAGTTGCATACAGTTAGGTCCTCCTAAAGATACCTTACTTACAAGTGCGCACGGAACCCTCGGTGCGCGAGTCACAACTCGCACCCTTGGCCGGTTTTTTTTTCACGGATTGTATCAGAACCCTCTCGAGAATCCGCAAGTATAGGTTTCTTGTTGAGTTCGTCATAAGTTCATCAAAATCGACATTAGGCTTTGCTGAGTTCGCCCTTCATCCGCAATCGATACAAAAAGATTCATTTGCGTTTTTCTGGAAACCACCATTTGTTGAGTTCGCCCTTCGTATACGCAACGCCTCGTATTGTGGCATTTTAAATCATTTTCTGTCGATTTGAACTATACTCTGTCCTTTTCCAAACCATTTTCTCTCATTTTAAACCATTTTAACCAATTGTCAGAAAACCAGAAAATGACAGTTTAAAACGACAGAAAATGGGTTAAATGACAGAATGTAGTACTAACCGACCAGAAAATAGTTTAAAACAATAGAAAATGGTTTAAAACGTTAGAAAACGGTTTCAAATCAAAGAAAATAGTTCAAATCTACAGAAAACAGTAAAAAACGACTGTTTACTGTTTTCTGTCGATTTGAACTATTTTCTTTGATTTTCTTTGAAAACCGTTTTCTGGCGTTTTAAACTATTTTCTGGTCTATTTAAATTTTCTGGTCTAACTATTTTTTGTGATTTTAAACTATTTTCCGTCGAATAAAATATAGGGTGAAACTAACTAATTACAGATACAATCATACCAACTTTTATTACAGCGGAACACAGCTTAAATATATAAATATATTAAACCTTCCGGAATCTCTATAATATTTCTATAAAACAAATAAATATAAGTCTATAAAACAAATCTCATGTTGAAAGCCAACAGATATTTGTGTTATTCAGTAGGACTCAGTTCACTCACTTCCGTGTGACTAAAACAAGACACTAGATATATAACATTGTTTCTTAAGATCAAATCTTTTTCTTCAACCCAAAGTGAATAGCCATCTGCAGACGCGTTTCGAGATCCATCTCTCATCAGTGCAGCTTTGCTCTTATGAATTATAAATTGGTAAACACTTTCAAACTAATGTAAGTGTTTTCCAATTTTGTAAACTGTACCGATAACTGTAAGTGTCGTAACTGTCGTTATAATTCGTAAGAGCAAAGCTGCACTGGTGAGAGAGAGATCTCGAAACGCTTCTGCAGATTTCACTTTGGGCTATTCACTTTGGGTTAAATAGAAAGATCTTAAAAAACAATGTTATTTATCTAGTGTCTTGTTTTAGTGTCACGGAAGTGAACTGTGTCCTAGTGAATAACACAAATATATGTTTCAATGTATTTCAATGTTTGTCATGTATTTCAACATGAGATTTGTTTATAGTCCTAAAAAGACTTAAGAATATTATAGAGATTCGGAAAGGTTGAATATACTTATATATAGAAACTCTGTTCCGCTGATATTGGTATTTTCTGTCGTTTTAAACTATTTTCTCTGTTATTTGAAACTATTTTCTCTGTCATTTAAAACTATTTTCTGTAATTTTGAACTATTTTCTTTGCCATTTTAAAATATTTTTTGTAGATTTGAAATCTTTTCTGTGTCGTTTATAATTTTATTTTCTCTGTCGACATTTGATATTATTTTCTGTCGTTTTAAACTATTTGTTTTGGTGTTGAAACTATTTTCTCTGACATTTTAAAATATTTTCCGAAAGTTTTAAAGAAAAAAAAAACTTTCTTTCGATTTGAACGATTTTCTATCATTCTAAATTATTTTCTTTTGTGTAAACTATTTTATGTCCTATTAGAACTATTTTGTCTGTCATTTTAAACTATTTTCTGTCATTTTGAACTATTTTTTCTCACATTTTATACTATTTTATCTGACATTTTAAAATATTTTCTCTAACATTTTACACTAGAGAGAGAGAGAGAGAGAGAATATATTTAGTGTATATTTTATACAAAGGGCTATCGACCAACAAGGTCCTTCTGCCTTCCATTTTACACTATTTTCTCTAATATTTTAAACTATTTTTTGACATTTTAAAGTACTATTTTCTTTCGATTTGAACTATTTTCTATCATTCTAAACTATTTTATGTCATTTTTCACTATTTCATGTCATTTTAAACTATTTTTTCATTAACAGATTTCATTCATTCATTCATTAACAGATTTCTACGGCTGTCGCCGCCTCTCTCTCCCCAGTTTCCAATTTTGTCTATCGTAACAAGTTTCCTCTTCTAAATTTCTAGCGTCCATTGCTTTTTTTATGTCGTCTCGCCAGCTTCTTCTCGGTCGTCCTCTCTTCCTTGGTTCCGATGGTATCCATTCCAGAACTTTCTTGGGCCATCTGTTCTCCATTCTTTTTTATATCCAAACCTTACTAGTTGTCTTTTTTCGATTTCGTCTGCTACAGTCTGTTCCTTGTACATCATTTCCCTTATTCTCGTGTTACGTACCCTCTCCAGTCTGGATTTTCGGCAACTCCTTCTTAAGAAAACCATTTCCGCTAGTAGTTTTTGTTTATTCTTTTTGCTCACATTCCACACTTCTGACCCACAAATCATCACACTCTCCACTGTGCTTTTGTATATTCTCCTTTTTGTTTCCCTTCTGATTTCTTTCTCTCAAAGGAGTGAGTTTAATGGCTTTCCTACCTTTGGTAATCCGTTCCCTAATTTCGTCATTGCTGTTAGCCTGTTTGTTTAGGATAACTCCTAGGTATTTACTCCGGTCTATTCCTTTTATTATTCCAGATTCCAAGGGTAAGTCGTTACACTCGTTGTTACCGACTAAAAGATATTCACACTTACTCACATTCATGGTCAGTCCAGCTTTTCCATATTCTTCCTGGAGTTTTCTAATCATGTAACGTAAATCGTCTTCGTCCTCCTCTAAAACAACTTGGTCGTCTGCGAAATATAGACTATATAGTGTCTCATCTCCCACTCTTAGTCCCATGTTCTTACATTTATTCGTCCACCCTTGTAGGGCTCTGTCTAAATAAATTTTAAATAGAGTGGGTGATAAGTAGCATCCTTGCCTTAGACCTTTGGTTGTGATAAATGCCTCTGTTAGTGTGTTGCCAACTTTTATTTGGGCAGAATTATTTTTATAGTACTCTCTGGTGGCGTTTATTAGAGTAAGTCTTATACTAAGTTGTTTCATAGCTTTCCAAAGTTGTATCACGCGGACGCTATCGTAGGCTTTTTCAAGGTCGATGAGAGCAATGTGTGTTTCTCTGTTCTTTTGCGTCCGTTTTTCTAGGGCTATTTTTAAGGTGAAGATGTTATCCGTTGTGGATCGTCCCGCTCGGAACCCCGCCTGTTTATTTTGGATATCTTCTTCTATTAAGTTTCTGAGGATCCGTGAATATATTCTGGCAATTGTTGGAATAACTGCTACCCCTCTAAAATTTTTGGGTCGTCCTTAGGTCCTTTTTAGGGTTCCGTACCGAAAACGGAACCATTATAGGATCACTTTGTTCTCCGTCTGTCTGTCTGTCGAGACCATTTTCCTCAGGAACGCGTAGAGGTAACAAGTTGAAATTTCTATCAAATACTCGGGTCTGCGGTCTCTTTCAGCTGTGAAAAAATCAAACTTGTAAGTCAACGCGATCAAAAGATATGACCGTTTATGTCGCATATTTTGCGATTTCACAAGGGAATCAAAACCTATAGGGTACTTCCCGTTGACCTAGAATCATGAAATTTGGCTTACAGCACATGTCTTACAGCACATGTGAAGGGAAAAATCTGAAAACCGTAAATATGTAGTTTAATTACAATAAAAATGCGAATTTACTATTAGAAACTTATGAAAATACACTAATGTGTTGCGTGGTATTGTCTGGCGCCAGAAGCATATGGGTTGCATACAGTTAGGTCCTACTAAAGATACCTTACTTGCAAGTTTGTAAGGAACACTTGGTGCGCGAGTCACAACTCGCACTTGGCCGGTGTTTTTTTTTTTAGATTGTTGTTATATAAGGATGTTCTCCATTCCGTAGGAACATTTTCCCCGTTCAAGCATCTTTCGTAGATTTTTCAACATTTCTATGAGTTTCGGTGGACCATACCTGATAAGTTCAGGATAGATTCCTCCAGGTCTTGGAGATTTCCTTAACTTAGTGGTCCTAATAGCTTCTTCAGCCTGGGTACTCTGTAAATGTATTATATTCCCGCTTCCTTGATATTGATCCTCTTGCATAAACTGCGGGCGCCTTTCTTTCAGGAGATGTCTGAAATATCGTACCCGTTCGCTGTTTGATATACGGTTTAAGTTGGTTCCTAGTTTCGTTGTTGCTCGTATGGATTTTATTATTTTCCATGCTTCAGAGCTTCTGGTTCCCCCAAGGTTTTGATCTATGAAGTCGCATTTTTTAATCCACGCCATATTCTTCTTCTTGAGCACTTCCTGTTTTACTTTCCTGTTCGCTCTTTATTATATAAGTTAATATATAAGTTTTTTGTAGATTTCCTTTTTCTCCTTGATGTGTTGTTCTATTTCATCATTCCACCAATAAGTTCTCTTCTTCCGTATTTCTGTTTCTAGTGCCTCTTGAGCAGCTTCTGTGATACAGCTTTTAATATGCTCGTACTCTTTTTCCGTTGTTCTGTTCATTTGAATAAGCTTTCCTTCTAGGCGTTTATACGGTACGTATAT
The DNA here is from genome assembly GCA_944588485.1 of Phosphuga atrata. Classification (NCBI taxonomy): domain Eukaryota; kingdom Metazoa; phylum Arthropoda; class Insecta; order Coleoptera; family Silphidae; genus Phosphuga; species Phosphuga atrata. Next base: position 9,374,808 of record OX155904.1, on the reverse strand, counting down.
TTTTGATGTTACAAGGCAGTGATCGCACCACAATCGGCTCCCCTTTTGACTCTTACGTCTTGGACTTTTATACCCGAATGTTGTTGTACTATAAGGTAATCAATTATTGACCTGAGCCCTTGTGTATGTCGGTACCAAGTGTACTTGTGTATTTCCTTATGGGCAAAGAATGAGTTCGTTATTTTTAGTTCAAATTGCTGGCATATACTTATTAGCCTCTGTCCGTTATCGTTGAGGGTTTCTTCTCCGTGCCTACCTACTATCCGACTATTTCGATTTCTATCTACTCTGGCATTTAAATCTGCCGCTATGACTATTTAGTGAGACTTAGGAATTTATTCGATGATATTTATGAGGAACTCTTCGAAGTTGTCTTTACATTGGAACGTCGCCAATTATTGACCGATTATTTTTATGGTTTTGTTGAGTTGTTGAGGACTGAAAGCTATAAAATAACTGACAAATTTCCCGAGATTTGTTTTTGGTAGTCCTAAAAAGACTCATTAGTGTTATAGAGCTCCGGAAAGGTTGAATATATTTATATATTCAGGCTGTATTCCGACTTTATTAAGTATTAACTTTGTTTTATATGATTATCTGTAATGTAGTATGGTTTTACCAATTCCTATTTTCTGTCATTTTATACTATTTTCTGTCATTTTGAACTATTTTCTCTGACATTTTAAACTATTTTCTGACATTTTAAACAATTTTCTCTATTGGAACTATTTTCTCTGTCATTTTAAATTATTTTCTGTGCATTAAAATAGTATATTTTACAGCAAGAGATGACGGCGTTTTTTTTTGGTGAGGTGGGAGTTTGCTCACGAGCGCCAGCGAGTTAGCAATCACACCGAACCAAAAAAAAAACACTTTCATCTCGAGTAGTAAATGCAATTTTTTCTACTGATCTCAGTTGTAGAATCCATAATTCGACTAATAAATCCAATTCGAAGCGAACTGTCAGAACTGTCAATACAAATTTAATTGTTGATTTGGTCGTTTCCATGGTAACATATTGCATTCTCATAGAAGGTGATACTTTTCAAGTCAAATGTCCGAATTTTATTTCAGTTTTTTAAATAGTTTCAGGCTCTTTTTACGTTTGTATATAAAATATTTCATTGAAATTAATGTAATTAATAAGAAAGTCCATGGAAATTTGGTTAGTTAAGTGTTTTAATCGAGAAAATCGTTTTCGTCTCTAGATGTGAAAATATTTTCATCTCTAGAATGAAAAACTGTCACTTTCATGTAGGGTAAGCCGTGGAAAAAATGCCATTTTCACATATATCAGTAGAAAAATATTTTTTTCTTCATTTTAAACTAATTTATATCGATTTGAATTATTTTTGTGTTTTATAACTTGTGCCATTTTGTGTTTTATAACAATTTTCAGTCGTTTTAAACGATTTTTGTCAATCGAGCTCTAATCTTCTAAAATGTATTCTTAAGCGCAAATAAACGATTATTATTATCTTCGAACTTTATCTGGAATTTCTTTCCTCGTTAAAATGTTTTATTTTTTCCTCGAAAGCAAGATTAAATTCTCGAGTTTATCATCTCACTGTTTTCGTGTTTGAAATCTCAATGCTCCAAATTTATCTTTTTAAACGACATTTTATTATTTCGAATTTCTGAATGAAGTTTACTGTTTTGCCCCGTTCATTATTTAAATTTAAACCGACGGCCTAGACGAATTAATTTTAAATAAAGCCGAAATTAGTTGGAAGAAATATTAAATATTCCTTTTCTTGAAGTAAATTAAGTATTAACCAAGCAAAACACAAATATTAACCTTCAAGATGGTCACATCCACAAATAATGTCAATAAGAATAGTTTTGTTTTCGCTAATAAACGGAATAATTCACTTACATTGCGAAAATTGGCGACAAAACTAAAGCGACAAAACTAATTCTGGCAATTGTTGGAATAACTGCTATCCCTCTTAAATTTTTTGTATTATATTCCCGCTTCCTTGATATTGAACCTCTTGCATAAACTGCGGGCGCCTTTCTTCCATGAGATGTCTGAAATATCGTACCCATTCGCTGTTTGATATACGGTTTAAGTTGGTTCCTGGTTTCGTTGTTGCTCGTATGGATTTTATTGTTTTCCATGCTTCAGAGCTTCTGGTACCCCCAAGGTTTTGATCTATGAAGTCGCATTTTTTAATCCACGCCATATTCTTCTTCTTGAACATTTCCTGTTTTACTTTCCTGTTCGCTCTTTTGCATTCTTCTCTGGTGTCTGCGTCATCTTTCTGTATAAGTTTGAAATTAAAGTTTTTACCTAAATTTATTAGTCCGTTTTTCTATTAGTTGTTGTTTCAAAACCACAGTTTTCATCTTCATTCCTTATTTAAATTACATCAGGCATTTAGAAGTTAGATTTTCTGAAAATTGTGTTTTCTAAAAAATCTTCTAAATATATCACTTTGGACAGAAGGACTTTGTGGTCGATAGCCCTTTGTATAAAGAATACAATAAATATATTCTCTCTCTTTATTACACTCTCTGTATTATTAAATCAATATAAAGCAACGATAAACTTTCTAGTCTTACAAAGTGTGTAATATACCCAAATATATGCTATATGTTATCAAATATAAATCTTTGATAAATCAGTTAAATCTTCGCAAAAATAGTTAAATCTAGGCAAACTGCTTAGTTCTTTTAGAACCAAGTCAACGAAAAAGTACAAGTCTTCATTGTTGTTTCTGTTCGACTCGTTTGGCTTGTAATTAGCATGCACAAGTATCTGAATGATTCCTATACAATTATCAATTCGATTATCAATTGCACGCCATATAATACTTTAAACAAACATGAATTATGATGTTAGTAAACATATAATGTTCATTGAATTAACTTCTACTCGAATAAATTCTTTTTGTTTGATCAGCATCGTTCGGAAATGGAACGAAATTCAAATTGGCACTGCGAGACTTAACTGAATTTTGAAGAAAATTTGCGGAAACATTTGCCAAATAGTCCTCGCGAAATCGCTTCTCTGTTCATTTCTTTGGCTTTACCCTTGGCGCCGTCTAGTCGTTAGTCTAATGAGTTCGTCTTCTCTACTCACTAATTGACCACCGAATGAGCAAAATACCAACACAAACTATTTCACTTAGATGACTAAGATGATCTTAAAATAAAATTCTTTTTATTTGCTTTTCTCTTATTCGTCTAATCTTCTCTGTCAAGTCTTGTCAGTCTAGTTTTGACAGTCTAGTCTTGCCAGTCTCTAGTGTTGCCAGTCTCTAGTCTTGCTAGTCTCTAGTCTTGCAAGTCTCTGGTCTTGCCAGTCTCTAGTCTTGCTAGTCTCTTGCCAGGCTCTAGTCTTGCTAGGCTCTAGTCTTGCCAGTCTCTAGTCTTGCAAGTCTCTGGTCTTGCCAGTCTCTAGTCTTGCTAGTCTCTTGCCAGGCTCTAGTCTTGCTAGGCTCTAGTCTTGCCAGTCTCTAGTCTTGCAAGTCTCTGGTCTTGCCAGTCTCTAGTCTTGCTAGTCTCTTGCGAGGCTCTAGTCTTGCTAGGCTCTAGTCTTGCCAGTCTCTAGTCTTGTCAGTCTCTAGTCTTGCCAGTATCTAGTCTTGTCGGTTTCTAGTCTTGTCAGTCTCTCGTCTTGCCAGTCTCTTGTCTTGTCGGTCTCTAGTCTTGCCAGTTTCTAGTCTTGCCAGTCTCTAGTCTTGGCAGTCTCTTGTCTTGCCAGTCCCTAGCCTTGCCAGTCTCTAGTCTTGCCAGTCTCTAGTCTTGCCTGTCTCTAGTCTTGCCAGTCAAGTCTTGTCTGATTAATCCAGTTTGAATAGCGTCTTGTGCCTAGGTTTTATTAGATGATTCTAATTTAAACTATTAAACTGTAAATGTAACAGAAATACACGATTTAAGTGTTGCGATAAGACTTAAACGTCGTTTCTAATCTAATCTATTTAACCGTTTTCTTTCCAACTCCGCACTAAATTCATACATTCGTTTTAGACTTCATTTTAAACAATTTAAGCGCGTCTAGTCTGCCAAGTCTACTCTTGTCTGCCTAGTCTACTCTTGTCTGTCAAGTCTACTCTTGTCTGCCTGGTCTACTCTTGTCTACCTATTCTACTCTTGTCTGATAAGTCTACTCTTGTCTGCCTATTCTACTCTTGTCTGCCAAGTCTACTCTTATCTGCCTGGTCTACTCTTGTCTGTCTATTCTACTCTTGTCTGATAAGTCTACTCTTGTCTGCCTATTCTACTCTTGTCTGCCTATTCTACTCTTGTCTGCCAAGTCTACTCTTGTCTGCCTATTCTACTCTTGTCTCCCAGGTCTACCCTTGTCTGCCTATTCTACTCTTGTCTGTCAAGTCTACTCTTGTCTGCCTAGTCTACTCTTGTCTTCCTAGTCTACTCTTGTCTGCCTATTCTACTCTTGTCTGCCAAGTCTACTCTTGTCTGCCTATTCTACTCTTGTCTGCCAAGTCTACTCTTGTCTGCCTATTCTACTCTTGTCTGATAAGTCTACTCTTGTCTGTCTAGTCTACTCTTGTCTGCCTATTCTACTCTTGTCTGCCAAGTCTACTCTTGTCTGCCTAGTCTACTCTTGTCTGCCTAGTCTACTCTTGTCTGCCTATTCTACTCTTGTTTGCCTATTCTACTCTTGTCTGATAAGTCTACTCTTGTCTGTCTAGTCTACTCTTGTCTGCCTATTCTACTCTTGTCTGCCTACTCTACTCTTGTCTCCCAGGTCTACCCTTGTCTGCCTATTCTACTCTTGTCTGCCAAGTCTACTATTGTCTGCCTAGTCTACTCTTGTCTGTTGTCTGCCAAGTCTACTCTTGTCTGCCTATTCTACTCTTGTCTGCCAAGTCTACTCTTGTCTGCCTATTCTACTCTTGTCTGATAAGTCTACTCTTGTCTGTCTAGTCTACTCTTCTCTGCCTATTCTACTCTTGTCTGCCAAGTCTACTCTTGTCTGCCTAGTCTACTCTTGTCTGCCTATTCTACTCTTGTCTGCCAAGTCTACTCTTGTCTGCCAAGTCTACTCTTGTCTGCCTATTCTACTCTTGTCTGATAAGTCTACTCTTGTCTGTCTAGTCTACTCTTGTCTGCCAAGTCTACTATTGTCTGCCTATTCTACTCTTGTCTGCCAAGTCTACTCTTGTCTGCCTATTCTACTCTTGTCTGCCAAGTCTACTCTTGTCTGCCTAGTCTACTCTTGTCTGCCTATCCTACTCTTGTCTGATAAGTCTACTCTTGTCTGTCTAGTCTACTCTTGTCTGCCAAGTCTACTATTGTCTGCCTATTCTACTCTTGTCTGCCAAGTCTACTCTTGTCTGCCTATTCTACTCTTGTCTGCCAAGTCTACTCTTGTCTACCAAGTCTACTCTTGTCTGCCTATTCTACTCTTGTCTGATAAGTCTTCTCTTGTCTGTCTAGTCTACTCTTGTCTGTCAAGTCTACTATTGTCTGCCTATTCTACTCTTGTCTGCCAAGTCTACTCTTGTCTGCCTATTCTACTCTTGTCTGCCAAGTCTACTCTTGTCTGCCAAGTCTACTCTTGTCTGCTTATTCTACTCTTGTCTGATAAGTCTACTCTTGTCTGTCTAGTATACTCTTGTCTGCCAAGTCTACTATTGTCTGCCTATTCTACTCTTGTCTGCCAAGTCTACTCTTGTCTACCAAGTCTACTCTTGTCTGCCTATTCTACTCTTGTCTGATAAGTCTTCTCTTGTCTGTCTAGTCTACTCTTGTCTGTCAAGTCTACTATTGTCTGCCTATTCTACTCTTGTCTGCCAAGTCTACTCTTGTCTGCCTATTCTACTCTTGTCTGCCAAGTCTACTCTTGTCTGCCAAGTCTACTCTTGTCTGCCTATTCTACTCTTGTCTGATAAGTCTACTCTTGTCTGTCTAGTCTACTCTTGTCTGCCAAGTCTACTATTGTCTGCCTATTCTACTCTTGTCTGCCAAGTCTACTCTTGTCTACCAAGTCTACTCTTGTCTGCCTATTCTACTCTTGTCTGATAAGTCTTCTCTTGTCTGTCTAGTCTACTCTTGTCTGTCAAGTCTACTATTGTCTGCCTATTCTACTCTTGTCTGCCAAGTCTACTCTTGTCTGCCTATTCTACGCTTGTCTGCCAAGTCTAGTCTTGTCTGCCTAGTCTACTCTTGTCTCCCTAGTCTACTCTTGTCTGCCTATTCTACTCTTGTCTGCCAAGTCTACTCTTGTCTCCCAGGTCTACCCTTGTCTGCCTATTCTACTCTTGTCTGCCAAGTCTACTATCGTCCGCCTAGTCTACTCTTGTCTGTTGTCTGCCTAGTCTACTCTTGTCTGATAAGTCTACTCTTGTCTGTCTAGTCTACTCTTGTCTGCCTATTCTACTCTTGTCTGCCAAGTCTACTCTTGTCTCCCAGGTCTACCCTTGTCTGCCTATTCTACTCTTGTCTGCCAAGTCTACTATTGTCCGCCTAGTCTACTCTTGTCTGTTGTCTGCCTAGTCTACTCTTGTCTGATAAGTCTACTCTTGTCTGTTTAGTCTACTCTTGTCTGCCTATTCTACTCTTGTCTGCCAAGTCTACTCTTGTCTCCCATGTCTACCCTTGTCTGCCTATTCTACTCTTGTCTGCCAAGTCTACTCTTGTCTCCCAGGTCTACCCTTGTCTGCCTATTCTACTCTTGTTTGCCAAGTCTACTATTGTCCGCCTAGTCTACTCTTGTCTGTTGTCTGCCTATTCTACTCTTGTCTGATAAGTCTACTCTTGTCTGTCTAGTCTACTCTTGTCTGCCTATTCTACTCTTGTCTGCCAAGTCTACTCTTGTCTCCCAGGTCTACCCTTGTCTGCCTATTCTATTCTTGTCTGCCAAGTCTACTATTGTCCGCCTAGTCTACTCTTGTCTGTTGTCTGCCTAGTCTACTCTTGTCTGATAAGTCTACTCTTGTCTGTCTAGTCTACTCTTGTCTGCCTATTCTACTCTTGTCTGCCAAGTCTACTCTTGTCTGCCAAGTCTACTCTTGTCTGCCTATTCTACTCTTGTCTGATAAGTCTACTCTTGTCTGTCTAGTCTACTCTTGTCTGCCAAGTCTACTATTGTCTGCCTATTCTACTCTTGTCTGCCAAGTCTACTCTTGTCTACCAAGTCTACTCTTGTCTGCCTATTCTACTCTTGTCTGATAAGTCTTCTCTTGTCTGTCTAGTCTACTCTTGTCTGTCAAGTCTACTATTGTCTGCCTATTCTACTCTTGTCTGCCAAGTCTACTCTTGTCTGCCTATTCTACTCTTGTCTGCCAAGTCTACTCTTGTCTGCCAAGTCTACTCTTGTCTGCCTATTCTACTCTTGTCTGATAAGTCTACTCTTGTCTGTCTAGTCTACTCTTGTCTGCCAAGTCTACTATTGTCTGCCTATTCTACGCTTGTCTGCCAAGTCTACTCTTGTCTGCCTAGTCTACTCTTGTCTCCCTAGTCTACTCTTGTCTGCCTATTCTACTCTTGTCTGCCAAGTCTACTCTTGTCTCCCAGGTCTACCCTTGTCTGCCTATTCTACTCTTGTTTGCCAAGTCTACTATTGTCCGCCTAGTCTACTCTTGTCTGTTGTCTGCCTATTCTACTCTTGTCTGATAAGTCTACTCTTGTCTGTCTAGTCTACTCTTGTCTGCCTATTCTACTCTTGTCTGCCAAGTCTACTCTTGTCTCCCATGTCTACCCTTGTCTGCCTATTCTACTCTTGTCTGCCAAGTCTACTCTTGTCTGCCAAGTCTACTCTTGTCTGCCTATTCTACTCTTGTCTGATAAGTCTACTCTTGTCTGTCTAGTCTACTCTTGTCTGCCAAGTCTACTATTGTCTGCCTATTCTACGCTTGTCTGCCAAGTCTACTCTTGTCTGCCTAGTCTACTCTTGTCTCCCTAGTCTACTCTTGTCTGCCTATTCTACTCTTGTCTGCCAAGTCTACTCTTGTCTCCCAGGTCTACCCTTGTCTGCCTATTCTACTCTTGTCTGCCAAGTCTACTATTGTCCGCCTAGTCTACTCTTGTCTGTTGTCTGCCTAGTCTACTCTTGTCTGATAAGTTTACTCTTGTCTGTCTAGTCTACTCTTGTGTGCCTATTCTACTCTTGTCTGCCAAGTCTACTCTTGTCTCCCAGGTCTACCCTTGTCTGCCTATTCTACTCTTGTCTGCCAAGTCTACTATTGTCCGCCTAGTCTACTCTTGTCTGTTGACTGCCTAGTCTACTCTTGTCTGCCTATTCTACTCTTGTCTGTCAAGTATACTCTTGTCTGCCTAGTCTACTCTTGTCTCCCTAGTCTACTCTTGTCTGCCTATTCTACTCTTGTCTGCCAAGTCTACTCTTGTCTCCCATGTCTACCCTTGTCTGCCTATTCTACTCTTGTCTGCCAAGTCTACTCTTGTCTCCCAGGTCTACCCTTGTCTGCCTATTCTACTCTTGTCTGCCAAGTCTACTATTGTCCGCCTAGTCTACTCTTGTCTGTTGTCTGCCTATTCTACTCTTGTCTGATAAGTCTACTCTTGTCTGTCTAGTCTACTCTTGTCTGCCTATTCTACTCTTGTCTGCCAAGTCTACTCTTGTCTCCCAGGTCTACCCTTGTCTGCCTATTCTACTCTTGTCTGCCAAGTCTACTATTGTCCGCCTAGTCTACTCTTGTCTGTTGTCTGCCTAGTCTACTCTTGTCTGCCTATTCTACTCTTGTCTGTCAAGTATACTCTTGTCTGCCTAGTCTACTCTTGTCTCCCTAGTCTACTCTTGTCTGCCTATTCTACTCTTGTCTGCCAAGTCTACTCTTGTCTGCCTATTCTACTCTTGTCTGATAAGTCTACTCTTGTCTGTCTAGTCTATTCTTGTCTGCCTATTCTACTCTTGTCTGCCAAGTCTACTCTTGTCTGCCTAGTCTACTCTTGTCTGCCTAGTCTACTCTTGTCTGCCTATTCTACTCTTGTCTGATAAGTCTACTCTTGTCTGTCTAGTCTACTCTTGTCTGCCTATTCTACTCTTGTCTGCCAAGTCTACTCTTGTCTCCCAGGTCTACCCTTGTCTGCCTATTCTACTCTTGTCTGCCAAGTCTACTATTGTCCGCCTAGTCTACTCTTGTCTGTTGTCTGCCTAGTCTATTCTTGTCTGCCTATTCTACTCTTGTCTCCCAAGTCTACTCTTGTCTGCCTAGTCTACTCTTGCCTCCTTAGTCTACTCTTGTCTGCCTATTCTACTCTTGTCTGCCAAGTCTACTCTTGTCTGCCTATTCTATTTTTGTCTGATAAGTCTACTCTTGTCTGTCTAGTCTACTCTTGTCCGCCTATTCTACTCTTGTCTGCCTATTCTACTCTTGTCTGCCAAGTCTACTCTTGTCTGCCTATTCTAGTCTTGTCTCCCAGGTCTACCCTTGTCTGCCTATTCTACTCTTGTCTGCCAAGTCTACTCTTGTCTGCCTAGTCTACTCTTGTCTCCCTAGTCTACTCTTGTCTGCCTATTCTACTCTTGTCTGCCAAGTCTACCCTTGTCTCCCTATTCTACTCTTGTCTGCCAAGTCTACTATTGTCTGCCTAGTCTACTCTTGTCTGTTGTCTGCCTAGTCTACTCTTGTCTGTCTATTCTACTCTTGTCTGCCAAGTCTTCTATTGTCTGCCTATTCTACTCTTGTCTGCCAAGTCTACTATTGTCTGCCTAGTCTACTCTTGTCTGCCTATTCTACTCTTGTCTGCCAAGTCTACCCTTGTCTCCCTATTCTACTCTTGTCTGCCAAGTCTACTATTGTCTGCCTAGTCTACTCTTGTCTGTCTATTCTACTCTTGTCTGCCAAGTCTTCTATTGTCTGCCTATTCTACTCTTGTCTGCCAAGTCTACTATTGTCTGCCTAGTCTACTCTTGTCTGTTGTCTGCCTAGTCTACTCTTGTCTGCCTATTCTATTCTTGGCTGCCAAGTCTACTCTTGCCTGGCTATTCTACTCTTGTCTGCCAAGTCTACTATTGTCTGCCTAGTCTACTCTTGTCTGCCTATTCTACTCTTGTCTGCCAAGTCTACTCTTGTCTGCCTATTCTATTCTTGGCTGCCAAGTCTACTCTTGCCTGGCTATTCTACTCTTGTCTGCCAAGTCTACTCTTGTCTCCCTAGTCTACTCTTGTCTGCCTATTCTACTCTTGTCTGCCAAGTCTACTATTGTCTGCCTAGTCTACTCTTGTCTGTTGTCTGCCTAGTCTACTCTTGTCTGCCTATTCTATTCTTGGCTGCCAAGTCTACTCTTGCCTGGCTATTCTACTCTTGTCTGCCAAGTCTACTATTGTCTGCCTAGTCTACTCTTGTCTGCCTATTCTACTCTTGTCTGCCAAGTCTACTATTGTCTGCCTAGTCTACTCTTGTCTGCCTATTCTACTCTTGTCTGCCAAGTCTACTATTGTCTGCCTAGTCTACTCTTGTCTGTTGTCTGCCTAGTCTACTCTTGTCTGCCTATTCTATTCTTGGCTGCCAAGTCTACTCTTGCCTGGCTATTCTACTCTTGTCTGCCAAGTCTACTATTGTCTGCCTAGTCTACTCTTGTCTGCCTATTCTACTCTTGTCTGCCAAGTCTACTCTTGTCTGCCTATTCTATTCTTGGCTGCCAAGTCTACTCTTGCCTGGCTATTCTACTCTTGTCTGCTAAGTCTACTCTTGTCTCCCTAGTCTACTCTTGTCTGCCTATTCTACTCTTGTCTGCCAAGTCTACTATTGTCTGCCTAGTCTACTCTTGTCTGTTGTCTGCCTAGTCTACTCTTGTCTGCCTATTCTATTCTTGGCTGCCAAGTCTACTCTTGCCTGGCTATTCTACTCTTGTCTGCCAAGTCTACTATTGTCTGCCTAGTCTACTCTTGTCTGCCTATTCTACTCTTGTCTGCCAAGTCTACTATTGTCTGCCTAGTCTACTCTTGTCTGCCTATTCTACTCTTGTCTGCCAAGTCTACTATTGTCTGCCTAGTCTACTCTTGTCTGTTGTCTGCCTAGTCTACTCTTGTCTGCCTATTCTATTCTTGGCTGCCAAGTCTACTCTTGCCTGGCTATTCTACTCTTGTCTGCCAAGTCTACTATTGTCTGCCTAGTCTACTCTTGTCTGCCTATTCTACTCTTGTCTGCCAAGTCTACTCTTGTCTGCCTATTCTATTCTTGGCTGCCAAGTCTACTCTTGCCTGGCTATTCTACTCTTGTCTGCCAAGTCTACTCTTGTCTCCCTAGTCTACTCTTGTCTGCCTATTCTACTCTTGTCTGCCAAGTCTACTATTGTCTGCCTAGTCTACTCTTGTCTGTTGTCTGCCTAGTCTACTCTTGTCTGCCTATTCTACTCTTGTCTGATAAGTCTACTCTTGTCTGTCTAGTCTACTCTTGTCTGCCTATTCTACTCTTGTCTGCTAAGTCTACTCTTGTCTGCCTATTCTATTCTTGGCTGCCAAGTCTACTCTTGCCTGGCTATTCTACTCTTGTCTGCCAAGTCTACTGTTGTCTGCCTATTCTACTCTTGTCTGCCAAGTCTACTCTTGTCTGCCTATTCTACTCTTGTCTGCCAAATCTACTCTTGTCTGCCTATTCTACTCCTGTCTGCCAAGTCTACTCGTGTCTGCCTAGCCTACTCTTGTCTGCCTATTCTACTCTTGCCTGCCATGTCTACTCTTGTCTGCCTAGTCTACTCTTGTCTGCCTAGTCTACTCTTGTCTGCCTATTCTACGCTTGTCTACAAAGTTTACTCTTGTCGGCCTATTCTACTCTTGTCTGCCTATTCTACTCTTGTCTGCCTATTCTACTCTTGTCTGCCTAGTCTACTCTTGTCTGCCTATTCTACTCTTGTCTGCCAAGTCTACTATTGTCTGCCTATTCTACTCGTGTCTGCCTAGTCTACTCTTGTCTGCCTAGTCTACTCTTGTCTGCCTATTCTAATCTTGTCTGCCTTGTCTACTCTTGTCTGCCTAGTCTACTCTTGTCTGCATATACTACGCTTGTCTACCAAGTCTACTCTTGTCTGCCTATTCTACTCTTGTCTGCCTATTCTACTCGTGTCTGCCTAGTCTACTCTTTTTTGCCTAGTCTACTCTTATCTGCTTAGTTTAAACTTGCCTGCCCAGTCTACTCTTGTCTGCCTAGTCTTGTTTGTTTGGTGTTGTCCGTCTAATCTTTTCTTATATTCTTTATTCCTATATTATGTGACCGTCATTTATGACGTGGTCAGAAATTGATGTCAAAATTGTGAAAAAGTACGCATCGCAATTTTTGACACTTTCTGACAGTTCTTTTTGACATTATGTGACTTTATTCTTGTCTATCTAGTCTCGGGTGTCTAATCTTACACAAAAATAAAGACAGAAAGTAGAATAGGCCTGTTAATCCAAATCCAAAACATCTAGCATTCGTAAGTAATTGAATCCAAGATCACTAACAAATCCTCGCTTAATCTCTTAACATTCATAAATGCATTAAAGATTGGGACGTCTCGTGTTGTTGGGGGTTGGCAAAGGCTGTCGAGTTGTTGAGTCGGCCGCAGTAATTTGAATGAAACTTGTTGTCTACAGTGGCACAGCAGAAGTTAGGGGTGGCCCATGAAGACTATGCCCCGCAGCTGGACAATCGCGTCCTCTCCATTATGGAGGCCATCCTCCTGGAAGGGAACATTGAGTCCGAGCATAAGGACATCCGCATTATTGACGACGGTAAGAACAACATTAGACAAGAAGAACGGTAACAGTTACTTTATTACAATTAGCATTTGAAAAATTGGAAAGTTATCAGGAAAATATTTTCTGTAAAACTAGTCAACTTCTGGAAGCTATTTCTCGGAGACTAGAAACAGCAGCGAATTCTTCTTCTCAAATCCTCAGTCGCCGAATTAAAAGCTATGAAATAACTTAAGTTACAACTTAATTTAAGTCTTATACTCTTTTATAGACGTTTATAATTTTCTAGATATCGAATAAAGTATTGGTAATCGTAAAGTTATGTTTGGAACTTCATAGCTTTGTTAGTTATCGAGATAAGATACACTCTAGTTTTGATGAAATTGTAGATAATTTAGTTATTTATCAATCTACCTAAACTTATTTACGTATCAAGTAAACTAGCCGAGATATAGACGATAGCGTAAGATAAGTCGCAACGGTTAAATCAAATCTGTTGGTGCGACGTGTGGTGCGGCCTTTACGCGGCCAAGTCTTGTACTATAATATTATTTGAGTAACAAGTAAACTAGCTGCGATATAGACGATAAAGATAAGTCGATTTGTTGGTGCGGCGTGTAGAGCGGCCTTTATGTGAGCAATTCTTATAATATACCGGTACAAAGGTTGGCGACCTTGTAATCCCGAACCCGCCATCTGTTCGGTACTTCTGCGCGTCCATTGGTCGAATCCCGGGATCCCCACCAGTATCGATCCAAACAGCAACTGCGACTGTTTAGTTCGTGCTCCGAATCCCGCCGGAATTATTCGCCCGAAGAAAAACAACTCACGGATTAATACGATAATATACAATTGCATTTCTGACGGTTCCAATTCGCATCTCGAGTTCTAAAGTTGCATTTGTGACGATTATTAATTGCGTTTGTGAGGATGGCGAAGAAGTTCGTGGAGTTTAAGAATGCGAGCGAGTACTCGGCTTGGAAGTATTTTCTGCGGGAGGTGAAGGGGCAGTCGGCGGAGTGCAAGCTGTGCTTCAAGGAGCTGAAGACGAACGGCGGCTCGACCAGGGGGCTGCACGCCCACTTGAAGACGCACAACCTCGCCGTGAAGAAGCGCGTCGTGGGGCACGCGCTTCGGACCAAACAAATCGGCAGCGATGTGACGATTATCCGGAGAGGAGGTATGCAAAGCGGGAGAGTCATTTCCGGTTCGAAATTTTAAACTTTTAAAAGAGGTTTACAAGAATAATTTTTGAAAGTTTCGTCTGTATTTTACAGAAAATAAATGTCGTGTCTTTCAAATATTCACGAATAGAAGATGACAATTTGACTTTGTTATTGTCAAATTTGATATTTTAAGAAACAGTTTGTTTACAATGTCATTTTTGACATTACGTTAAAAAACGCCTTCAAGTCGTTTTAAACATTTTCTTAATTTCGACTTTTTGATATTTTGATCGACTTTGACATTTTATTTAAAACGTTGTTTTTTTTTACGTTATTTTTGACATTCTGTGATATTCATTACACTTTTTGACATTTAGTCACAGAAATATTTGACATTTTGTCAGTCATTTTTTACATTTTGTGACACTCATTTTTGACGTTTTGTCAAAGCAATTTTTGATAATTTATGCTTTTTACACTTTGTGACAGTCATTTTTTATAGTATGTGACACTCATTTCCAACATAGCGTTTTTTTAACAGTCAGCAATTTTTGCCATTTTGTGACGGTTTTTTTGACATTTTGTGACGGTTTTTTTGACATTTTGTGACAGTCATTTCTTACATTAAGTGACCGTCATTTATGACATGTTCAGAAATTTATGTCAAAATTGTGAAAAAGTACTCATAGCAAATTTTCTGACAATTCTTTTTGACATTACAATTCTTTGTGACAGACATTCTTGTCTATCTAGTCTCGTGTGTCTACTCTTAAACAAAAATATAGAAAGAAATTCATGAATAAATGATGACATTTTGACTTTATTGTTCTCAAATTTGACATTTTAAGAAACATTTTGTTTACGATGTCATTTTTGACGTTATGTTAAAAAACACATTGATATTTTGACCGACTTTAAAATTTTATTTGAAACATAAATTTGCATAATGTGCTTTAAATTTTTGACATTTTGTGAAATTCTTTACGCTTTTTGACATTTCGTTATAGAAATACATTACATTTTGTCAGTCATTTTTTACATTTTGTGACACTCATTTTTGTCACAGCAATTTTTGACAATTCATGCTTTTGACACTTTTTGACAGTAATCTTGTGACGGTTTTTTGACATTTTATGACAGTCATTTCTTATATTATGTGACCGTCATTTATGACAAGGTCAGAAATTGTTGTCAAAATTGTGAAAAAGTACTCACAGCATTTTTTACTCTCTCTGACATTATGTAACAGACATTTTGGTCTATCTAGACTCGTGTGTCTAGTCAAAAATTTATGAATAAACGATGATATTTTGACTTTATTATTGTCAAATTTGACATTTTAAGAAACATTTTGTTTGCAATGTCATTTTTGACGTTATGTTAAAAAACACCACTTGGTCGCTTTAAACATTTTCTTAATTTCAACTTTTTTGACATTTTGATCGACTTTGATATTTTATTTGAAACGTTGTTTTTTATCATTCATAATGTACTTTACATTTTTGTGAAATTCATTACGCTTTTTGTTACAGAAATATTTTACATTTTGTCAGTCATATTTTACATTTTGTTACACACATTTTTGTCACAGCAATTTTTGACAATTCATGTTTTTTGACACTTTGTGATAGTCATTCTTTACAATATGTGACACTCATTTCCAACCTAGTCAGCGATTTTAGACTCATTCAGCAATTTTTGCCATTTTGTGACGGTTTTTTTGACATTTTGTGACAGTCAATTTGACATTTTAAGAACCATTTTGTTTGCAATAAGAAACATTTTGTATCATTCATAATGTACTTAACATTTTGTGAAATTCGTTACACTTTTTGACGTTTGTCACAGAAATTTTTTACATTTTGTCAGTCTTTTTTTACATTTTGTGACACTCATTTTTGACTTTTTGTCATAGCAATTTTTGACAATTTATGCTTTTTGACACTTTGTGACAGTCATTCTTTACAATATGTGACACTCATTTCCAACCTAGTCAGCGATTTTTGAAACAGGCAGCAATTTTTGCCATTTTGTGACGGTTTTTTTTGCATTTTGTGACAGTAATTTCTTACATTATGTAACCGTCATTTATGACATGGTCAGAAATTGATGTCTCGTGTGTCTAGTATTAAACAAAAATAAAGAAAGAAATTCATGAATAAACGATGACATTTTGATTTTATTATTGTCAAATTTGACATTTTAAGAAAATTTTGTGTTCAATGTCATTTTGGACGTTATGTTAAAAAACATCACTAAGTCGTTTTAAACATGTTAATTTCGACTTTTTGACATTTTGATCGACGTTAACATTTTATTTGAAACGTTTTTACATTTTGTGATACCCATTTTTGACGTTTTGTCACGGCAATTTTTGACAATTCATGCTTTTTGACGCTTTGTGACAGTCATTCTTTACAATATGTGACACTCATTTCCAATCTAGCCAGCGATATTTGACTCTGTCAGCAACTTTTGCTATTTTGTGATGGTTTTTTGACATTTTGTGAAGGTTTTTTGAAATTTTGTGACGGTTTTTTGACATTTTGTGACAGTCATTTCTTACATTTTGTGACCGTCATTTATGACATGGTCAGAAATTTGTGCAAAAGTACACACAGGAATTTTTGACAGTTCTTTTTGACATTATGTGACAGACATTCTTGTCTATCTAGTCTCATGTGTCTAGTCTTTAACAAAAAAAAAGACAGAAATTCAAGTATAAACGATGGCCTGTTGGCTTTATTATTGTCAAATTTGACATTTTAAGAAACATTTTCTTTGCAATTTTATTTTTGACATTTTGTTAAAAAACACCACTAAGTCGTTTACATTTTCTTAATTTCGACTTTTTTCAACTATATCAACTTTGATATTTTATTTGAAACGTTGTTTTTTATCATTTATAATGTACTTAACATTTTTGACATTTTGTGAAATTCTTTACACTTTTTGACATTTTGTCACAGAAATATTTGACATTTTGTCAGTCATTTTTTACATTTTGTGACATTCATTTTGGACGTTTTGTCACAGCAATTATTTGCATTTTATAACAATCCTTTTCGACATTTTGTTAGTGATTTTTTACATTTTGTTACACTCATTTTTGACGTATTGTCACAGCAATTTTTGACAATTCCTGCTTTTTGACACTTTGTGACAATCATTCTTTACAATATGTGATTTCCAACCTAGTCAGCGATTTTTGACACCCTCAGTAATTTTTGCCATTTTGTGTCGGTTTTTTGACATTTTGTGACATTGTGTCATTTCTTACATTATGTGACCGTCATTTATGACATGGTCATAAATTGATGTAAAAATTGTGAAAAAGTACTCAGCAATTTTTGACACTTTCGGACAGTTCTTTTTGACATTATGTGACACATAGACATTCTTGTCTATCTAGTCTCGTGCATTTAGTCTTAAACGAAAATAAAAACAGAAATTAATGAATAAACGTTGACATTTTAACGACTTTATTATTGACAAATTTGACATTTTAAGAAACATTTTGTTAACGTCATTTTTGACATTATGTTAAATTTAGTCACAGACGTTTTAACATTTTTTTACTTTTTGACATTTTGATCAACTTCGACATTTTATTTAAAACGTTTTTTAACATTTTCGACATTTTGTGAAATTCATTACCCTTTTTGACATTTTGTCACAGAGATATTGACATTTTCTCAGTCATTTTTTTACATTTTGTGACACTCATTTTTGACGTTTTGTCACAGTATTTCATGATATTTTGTGACGATGCTTTTTTGACATTTTGTAACAGTCATTCTTTACCATATTTGATACTCATTTCCAATCTAGTCAGCGATTTTTGACTCATTCAACATATATAAAGACAGAAATTCATGAGTAAACAATGACATTTTGACTTTATTATTGTCAAATTTGACATTTTAAGAAACATTTTGTTTACAATGTCGTTCTTGACGTTATGTTAAAAAACACGAACTTTTTTTAATTTCGATTTTTTTGACATTTTATTTGAAACATTGTTTTTTATCAATTATAATGTACTTAACATTTTTGACATTTTGTGAAATTCTTTACTCTTTTCGACATTTTGTCACGGAAATATTTAACGTTTTGTTAGTTTTTACATTTTGTGACACTCATTTTTGACGTTTTGTCACAGCAATTTTAGACAATTCATGCTTTTTGACACTTTGTGACAGTCATTCTTTACAATATGTGACACTCATTTCCCATCCTTGTCAGCGATTTTTGACTCAGTCAGCAATTTTTGCCATTTTGTGACGGTTTTTTTGACTTTTGTGACAGTCATTTCTTACATTATGTAACCGTCATTTATGACATGTCAGAAATTGATGTAAAAATTGTGAAAAAGTACTCATAGCAATTTTTGACACTTTCTGACAGTTCTTTTTGACAATATGTGACAGACATTATTGTCAATCTAGTCTCGTGTGTCTAGTCTTAAACAAAAATAAAGAAAGAAATTTATGAATAAACGTTGACATTTTTACTTTATTATTGTCAAATTTGATATTTTAAGAAACATTTTAATTTATAATGTAATTTTTGACATTATATTAAAAAACGCCTCTAAGTTGTTTTAAACATTTTCTTAATTTCGACTTTTTTGACATTTTGATCGACTTTGACATTTTATTTAAAACGTTGTTTTTTATCATTCATAATGTACTTTACATTTTTGTGAAATTCATTACGCTTTTTGTTACAGAAATATTTTACATTTTGTCAGTCATATTTTACATTTTGTTACACACATTTTTGTCACAGCAATTTTTGACAATTCATGTTTTTTGATACTTTGTGATAGTCATTCTTTACAATATGTGACACTCATTTCCAACCTAGTCAGCGATTTTAGACTCATTCAGCAATTTTTGCCATTTTGTGACGGTTTTTTTGACATTTTGTGACAGTCAATTTGACATTTTAAGAAACATTTTGTTTGCAATAAGAAACATTTTGTTTGTCACTTTTGACGTTATGTTTAAAAACACCACCAAGTCGTTTTAAACATTTTCTTAATTTCAACTTTTTTGACATTTTGATCGACTTTGACATTTTATTTGAAACGTTGTTTTTTATCATTCATAATGTTCTTAACATTTTGTGAAATTCATTACACTTTTGTCATTCATTACATTTTGTCACAGAAATATTTGACATTTTGTCAGTAATTTTCTACATTTTGTGACACTCATTTTTGACGTTTTGTAACAGCAATTTTTGACAGTTCATGTTTTTTTGACACTTTGTGACTGTCATTCTTTACAATATGTGACACTCCATTTCCAACCTAATCAGCGACTTTTGACGCAGTCAGCAATTTTTGCCATTTTGTGATGTTTTTTTTTACATTTTGTGACAGTCATTTCTTACATTATGCAATCGTCATTTATGACATGGTCAGAAATTTGTGAAAAAGTACTCACAGGAATTTTTGATACTTTCTGACAGTTCTTTTTGACATTATGTGATAGACATTCTTGCCTATCTAATCTGGTGTGTCTAGTCTTTTCACAAAAATAAAGACAAATTCATGAATAAACGATGTCTTTTTGACTTTATTATTGTCAAATTTGACATTTTAAGAAACATTTTGTTTACGTGGTCATTATTGACGTTATGTTAAAAAACACCACTTATTGTAAGTCGTTTTAAACATTTTTTTTAATTTCGGTTTTTGTGACATTGTGATCGACTGACGTTATATGACTGATGTTATTTGAAACGTTGTTTTTTATCATTCATAATGTACGTAACATTCTTGACATTTTGTGAAATCCTTTACTTTTTTGACATTTTGTCACGGAAATATTAAGCATTTTATCAGTTATGTTTTACATTTTGTGACACTCATTTTTGACGTCACAGAAATTTTGGACAATTCATTCTTTTTGACACTTTGTGACAGTCATTCTTTACAATATGTGACTGTCATTTATAACATGGTCAAAAATTGATGTCAAAATTCTGACAGTTCTGACAGTTCTTTTTGACATTATGTGATTGATATAATTGCCTATCTAGTCTGGTATGTCTAGTCTGAAACAAAAATAAATATAGAAATTCATGAATAAACGATGACATTTTGACTTTATTTTTGTCAAATTTGACATTTTAAGAATTTTGAATTTTGTTTACGTGTTAAAAAAACGCCACTAAGTCGTTTTAAACATTTTCTTAATTTCGACTTTTTTTTGGCATTTTGATCGACTTGGACATTTTATTTGAAACGTTTTTTTTATTAATTATAATGTACTTAACATTTTTGACATTTTGTGAAATTCATTACAAATTTTGACAGTTTGTAATAGAAATATTTGACATTTTGTCATTCATTTTTTTACATTTTCTGACACTAATTTTTGACGTTTTGTCACTGCAATTTTTAACAGTTCATGCTTTTTGACACTTTGTGATAGTCATTCTTTACAATATGTGACACTTATTTCCAACCTTGTCAGCGATTTTTGACTCTTTTTTTAACATTTTGTGACAGTCACTTCTTACATTATGTGACCGTCATTTATGACATGGTCAGAAATTGATGTCAAAATTGTGAAAAAGTACTCAGAGCAATTTTTGACACTTTCTGTCAGGTCTTTTTGACATTATGTGACAGACTTTCTTGTCTATCTAGTCTCGTGTGTCTAGTCTTAAACAAAAATAAAGAAAGAAATTCATGAATAAACGATGACATTTTGACTTTACTGTCAAATTTGGCATTTTAAAAACATTTTGTTTTCAAAGAAATTTTTGACATTATGTTAAAAAACACCACTTTTTCCCCTTTTTCAAGTCCTTTTCTCAATTATATTTATATTATTTCTCATAAGATGTTTGAACATTTTCTTAATTTTGACTTTTTGTTTGACTTTGACATTTTATTTAAAACGTTGTTTTTTTTTTAACATTTATAATGTCCTTAACATTTTTGACGTTTTGTGGATGTCATCAACAAAAATGGCAAAAAGGGTAATTTTTAAATTTTTGTCAATTTTTCACAGAAATTTTTGACATTTTGTGACAATCGGTGAACAATGACAGAGCAAATTTTTATTATGACACATTGTCATAATCCTGTTTGATATTATGTGACAGTCATTTATGACATTTTAACACAGCAATGGTCTTGTCAATCTAGTCTTGTCTATCTAGTGTTGTCTGTCTAGTCTTGTCTGCCTATTTTTTTCTGTCTAGTCTTGTCTGTCTAGTCTTGTCTGTCTAGACTTGTCTGTCTAGTCTTGTCTGTCTAGTTTTGATTGTCTAGTCTTGTCTGTCTAGTTTTGATTGTCTAGTCTTGTCTGCCTAGTTTTGATTGTCTAGTCTTGTCTGTCTAGTTTTGATTGTCTAGTCTTGTCTGTCTAGTCTTGTCTGTCTAGTCTTCTCTGTCTAGTCTTGTCTGTCTAGTCTTGTCTGTCTATTCTTGTCTGTCTAGTCTTGTCTGTCTAGTCTTGTCTCTCTAGTCTTGTCTGTCTAGTCTTGTCTGTCTAGTCTTGTCTGTCTAGTCTTGTCTGTTAAGTTTTGTCTCTCAAGCCTTGTTTATCTATCCTTAATAAGATCAATAATTCCTGTTTGTCGTTGCCACAAACACGGCAGTTCGATGAGTAAAACAAGTTTGATTTCGAAGGAATATCGTTGACGTCGGCGGCATCTGGCCTTGAAGCCGAAACCCGTTTGCCCTAGTCGATAACAGTTCTAACTACAAATAGACATAATTTAACGGAATATTTCCAAGATTAGATTAGAGATTAGACGACTGTAGCTGAGTTGAAACTCTGTGTTTGATTTAAATCCTGAATTTAAATTTCTGTTTGGCTTGTGATAGTGTTGGATGTAATTTTATTGAAATTCTCCGGAATTACTTTCTCCGCGTCTTCGTAAAATATTAAGTTGCAAGTGAACTGCACGTTCATGGAGGCAATTTATATACTTAGGAGAGATCAATAAACCAGCGCAGAATCGGTCTAGTAAAATCCCGTTTTAACTGCGAGCCAGGCGGCACTGTGGCGTGAAGTTATCGCGGCTGACACGTGACCGTTCCGTCGTGAAACCCAGTCAATACCGGTTCTAACTCCTCAGTGTAATCCGAGTTGAGTACAAACGAGCATGGAGAACGTTAAAATCGAACCCGTCTCGGATTCCTCGATAAAATGGAGAGACATGTTCATCGAAACCATGCTCTCGCAGCAACACAAGAAGGAATCCCACCTCAACATCTTAACCCGAACCGAATACAATCACCTCTTGCACGAAATCAAAACTGCCAAGTTGGCCACCAAGAAATCCACAACTCAATACCGCAGGTTGAACCGCTTCGACACCTACAACGTCCGCGGCGTCGAAACCATCTTCTGCAAACAGAACGGCGAGCTGAAGATCCATCTGCCCATCGAGGACATCTTCGAGATCCTGGAGCGCACGCACGTCGCCATCGGACACGGCGGCAGAGACCGCCTCAAGTTCGAGACGTCGACAAAGTACGCGAATATCACGCTGGAGATGATCAATTTGTTTCTGTCCATGTGTCGCGACTGCCATGCCAAGAAGACGCGGAAGATGCGCAAGGTGATTGAGTTTGCCGCATTCTCAGGTAAAATTGGAAGGCTCAGAACTTCCAACAACACATTACATCTTGAGATAAGCACAAAAATAAACTTAACTTTTAACTTAACTGTGCTAGTTATCTTGATAGAATATTCTAGTTTTCATGAAATTGTAGATAAATCAATTGTCTATTAATCTACCTAATTTTACCTAATTTTTTTATTTATATAGCAAACTAGCTGAGTTGTAGACGTTAATCTAGGATAAGACAAATCTAGAATGATTTTTTTATTTTTGAATGTAAAAGTAGTCAAGTTCCGGAAGCTATATATCGGAATCTAAAAACAGCAGCGACTTCCGGTTTTTAATTTCACACTAGTCGACTCAAAAGCTACAAGACAACTTAAGTTGCAACTTAATTTAAGTTGTATTTATCAAGATAAAGTACAAAATTTAAAAAAACATATAGCTCGGTTTGAAACGTTGTAGCTATGTTAGTTATCTAGATAGAACATTCTAGTTTTCATTAATTCATAGATAATTCAATTATTTATTAATCTACCAAAATTTGTTTACGTATCTAGTAAACTAAGTGAGTTATAGACTATAAACTAAAATAAGTCGCAAATCGTGAATAAAGTTTGCAATGTTTTCCAACTGCAAAGCTAGTCAGCTTCCGGAAGCTATGTCTCGGAAACTAAAAACAGCAGCAACTTCCGGTTTTCAAATTCACACTAGTCGACTCAAAAACTGTCAGACAACCTAAGTTGGAACTTAATTTAAGTTGTAGTTATCAAAATAGCGAAGGGGATTTTAAAAATCATAGAGTTCGGTTTGAAACGTTCTAGCTATGTTAGTTATCTAGATAGAGCATTCTAGTTTTCATTAGTTCATAGATAATTCAATTGTTTATTAATCTACCAAAATTTGTTTACGGATCTAGTAAACTAAGTGAGTTATAGACTAAAAACTAAAATAAGTCTCAAATCGTGAATAATGTTTTTCAACTGCAAAGCTAGTCAACTTCCGGAAGCTTTGTCTCGGAAACTAAAAACAGCATTAACTTCCGGTTTTCAAATTCACACTACTCGACTCAAAAACTGTCAGACAACCTAAGTTGGAACTCAATTTAAGTTGTAGTTATCAAGATAGCGAAGGGGATTTTAAAAATCATAGAGTTCGGTTTGAAACGTTCTAGCTATGTTAGTTATCTAGATAAAGCATTCTAGTTTTCATTAGTTCATAGATAATTCAATTGTTTATTAATCTACCAAAATTTGTTTACGGATCTAGTAAACTAAGTGAGTTATAGACTAAAAACTAAAATAAGTCTCAAATCGTGAATAATGTTTTTCAACTGCAAAGCTAGTCAACTTCCGAAAGCTATGTCTGGGAAACTAAAACAGCAGCAACTTCCGGTTTTCAAATTCAGACTAGTCGACTAAAAAACTGTCAGACAACCTAAGTTGCAACTTAATTTAAGTTGTATTTATCAAGATAACGGAGGGGATTTTAAAAATCATAGAGTTCGGTTTGAAGCGTTCTAGCTATGTTAGTTATCTATATAGAATAGTCTAGTTTTCATTAATTCATAGATAATTCAATTATTTATTAATCTACCAAAATTTGTTTTCGTATCTAGTAAACTAAGTGAGTTATAGACTATAAACTAAAATAAGTCGCAAATCATGAATAAAGTTTCCAATGTTTTTCAACTGTAAAGCTAGTCAACTTCCGGGAGCTATGTCTCGGAATCTAAAAACAGCAGCATCTTACAGTTTTCAAATTCACACCAGTCGACTCAAAAACTGTCAGACAACCTAAGTTGCAACTTAATTTAAGTTGTAGTTATCCAGATAACGAAGGGGATTTTAAAAACCATAGAGTTCGGTTTGAAACGTTCTAGCTATGTTAGTTATCTAGATAGAGGATTCTAGTTATCATTAATTCATAGATAATTCAAATATTTATAAATCTACCAAAATGTGTTTACGTATCTAGTAAACTAAGTGAGTTATAGACTATAAACTAAAATAAGTCGCAAATCGTGAATAAAGCTTCCAATGTTTTTCAACTGCAAAGCTAGTCAACTTCCGGAAGCTATGTCTCGGAAACTAAAAACAGCAGCAATTTCCGGTTTTCAAATTCCCACTAGCCGACTCAAAAGCTGCGAGAGAACTTAAGTTGCAACTTAATTTAAGTTGTAGTTATCAAGATAACGAAGGGGACTTTAAAAATCACAGAGTTCGGTTTGAAACGTTCTAGCTATGTTCGTTATCTAGATAGAATATTCTAGTTTTCATTAATTAATAGATAATTCAATTATTTATTAATCTACCAAAATGTGTTTACGTATCTAGTAAACTAAGTGAGTTATAGACTATAAACTAAAATAAGTCGCAAATCGTGAATAAAGCTTCCAATGTTTTTCAACTGCAAATCTAGTCAACTTCCGGAAGCTATGTCTCAGAAACTAAAAACAGCAGCAACTTCCGGTTTTCAAATTCACACTAGTCGACTTAAAAACTGTCTGACAACCTAAGTTGCAACTTAATTTAAGTTGTAGTTATCAAGATAACGAAGGGGATTTTAAAAATCATAGAGTTCCGTTTGAAACGTTCTAGCTATGTTAGTTATCTAGATAGAATATTCTAGTTTTCATTAGTTCATAGATAATTCAATTATTTATTAATCTACCAAAATTTGTTTAAATATCTAGTAAACTATATGGGTTATAGACTATAAACTAAAGCAAATCGAGAATAAAATTTACAATATTTTTCAACTGTTAAACTAGTCAACTTCTTTAAGCAATATCTCGGAAGCTATTAACAGCAGCGACTTCCGGTTTCCAAATTCACACTAGTCGACTAAGAAACTACATATCTAGTAAACCAGCTGAGATATAGGTGATAGCGGTCGCAAATGAGCTGTAATTAGGGAAGTCCCTAATTGTTGAGACTAAACCAGAGTCTATCTGTCGGTTACTAGAAACTCAAATGACTCGTAAAACGAGAAAAAGTACACTTGTATCTGCTGAAACTCCCGGTATAGATTATCCCGTCGTTTCTCGTTATAAAATCGCGTGCGCTGCAGAGTTCGTAAAGTCTCGTATCGGGTCGATGCACGTTACGAGTTCGTTACGGCGTCAGTACGTATCGCGTCTCAGTCCCCGACGACACGCACCATGGCGTCCACGTCCAAAAGAACCCGCAGAGCTTTGAGCGTGGCCCAGAAACTGGACATAATAGACCGGCTCAACACGGGCGAAAGACCCCGAGACATTTGCGTCGCGTTGAACCTCTCCTCGTCGACGGTGAGGACGATCTACTTGCAGAAGGAGAAGCTCGAAAGCGTCGCGAAAGCCTCCCCTTCCGCGAACTGCCTGCAGCGCATCACGATCTCGCGCGAAATCATCATGTACGAGCTGGAAACTATCTTGCTGTACTGGCTGGAAACGCAAGGCTACAAAACCGTTTCCTTCTCGGTGATCAAAAAGAAAGCGCTCGGGATTTACCGGTATTTGAAGCAACGCGCCGCGGATAAAGGCGAGAAGCAGAAGAACGACTTCAAGGCCAGTTACGGCTGGTTCGAACGGTTCAAGGCTCGCACCAATTTGAACGGCGTTAAAGTTACCAACGAGAAGAGTGAGTCTGACGCGGGTTGCAGCATGCTCGAAATCCAGAAGGAAATTGAACAATTTGCGTTAACGCGCTGCAATGTTGGAGGAAGGCTTGGCCACGCGGAACAAACTCCAGTTGAAGGGAAGCGAAATGTAACTCGGGTTGAAGGAAGTTGCAATCGAGATGTGATTGAAGTTGAAGCAAGTTATAGTCAAGACGTGTTTGCAGGAAAAAGGATTCTTGCAACTCCGGTTGAAGGAAGTTTCAATCGAGATGCGATTGAAGTTGAAACAAGTTACAGTCAAAACGTGTTTGCAAGGAATATGATTCTTGCAGCTGGGGCAAGTTCTGTTAAGCAATGCGATTGTGGAGTTATTAGAGCAAATGAAGATTGCGATGTTATTACAACAAAAGATTGTGATGTTGAAACAGGAAACGATGAAAGGAATGGAATTGCAACTGCCTTCACCTGGACTACTTCAGTCGAAGGAACTCGCAATCAAGATGCTATTGAAGCGAATATGAATGCTGTAGTCCAAAGAAGTTTCAATCAAGACGCGGTTGAAGGGAATAGGATTGCTCCAGCTTGTGCTAAGAAATGCAATTGCGGTGTTATTAGAGCAAATGAAGATTGCGATGATATTACAATAAAAGAAGATTGGGATGCTATTACTGGAACTGAAGATTGTGATGTTGTAGAAGAAGATTGCGATGTTGTTACAGCAAATGAAGATTGCGATGTCATTACAGTAAAGGAAGATTGGGATGCTATTACAGGAAATGAAGATTGTGATGCTGTAAAAGAAGATTGCGATGTTGTTACAGCAAATGTAGATTGCGATGTTATCACAGTAAAAGAAGATTGGGATGTTATTACAGCAAATGAAGATTGTGATGTTATTACAGCAAATAAAGATTGTGGTGTTATTACAGAAAACGATTGGGATGTGATTACAGTGGAAGGAGATTGTGATGTTATTGCGGCAAACGAAGATTGTGTTGAAGACAGGGATGGTGAAACGTTGTTTTGTAAAGTTGAGACGGAGCGCGAAGAAGTGGGAGTTTGTGGAGACTGGGAGGAGCATTTGGCACAAAACCAATGCGGAAACAGTGCAGAAGGAAGTGCTAATTCGGTTCTTGCTGGTAAATATTTTCTTTAAGTTTACATCATTGATATATTGAAACGTGAATCAGTTTGATGTTCTCGTTATCGGACTTCTTCTTCTTTCGAATAGGCCTACTTTGGACCACGCTTGTTCAACTGTTGGGCTTTGATCTTTGCCCATTGTTGTTGCATCTTCTGCCGGTGTAACTCCTTTCTCTCTTCTGTCTAGGAGGTACCTTTCTTTCGGGGTTTTTCCTGAAATATCGGACTTCTTCTTCTTCTTTCGAATAGGCCTATTTTGGACCACGCTTGTTTAACTGTTGGGCTTAGATCTTTGCCCATTATTGTCGCATCTTCTGCCGGTGTAACTCCTTTCTCTCTTCTGTCCAGGGGGTACCTTTCCTTCGGAGTTTTTCCTAAAATCCACCGCTTTCCTTCAGGGTACGACTCACAGACTGTCTGTTTTGGAGATAGGACTTCTTCAGTAATCAGGCAATCAAACAAAAATCTAAATTTGAAACAGAAAGACGAATAGATTGGTTTGGACGTAAGTTCAAGCCATCGAACAAAAATCTTGTAAATTTGTGACGAAATTGAAAAATTTGAAATAGAAAGCGGAACTGACGGATTTTGATGTCACTGCATCAATCAGACAATCAAACAAATACTTTGTACTGCAACCTTCATAGATCTATTGTATCTTCTTCTAATCGTTGGTTTAATCCTGATTCCTTTAGGAATTCCAGGATCTGGGTGGGATTCAAGAACTGCAACTCATCTGCGTTCAAGCATTGGGCTTGGGCCCCAAAGGTACATTTGACTCTTGCGGAGCAGTGCTCTTGTGAAGCAGTCTTTCTTCAGCGAGTCTTTCTTCTTCTGCTTTGCCGCAGAATCTGCATATGTCATCTTCCTTTAGGCCCCTAGCCGTTAGGTGTTCTGCAGTATCCCTTCAGGACTCCTGTCGGAATTCTAAGCTTGTTCCTGTTTAGTAACTTAATTAAGCTAACGTATCAAAGTATCACCGTATATCGCAACACCGTATCAAAGTTAAATTCAAAGGGGAAGTTAGCGAATCTTTCCAGATAAAAACGGCTCTTAGACGAGGAGATGGTCTGTCCCCAATTCTATGTAACGTGGTCCTAGATAATAGTACAGAGACTATTAATCTCAGTGGTTTGGAAGGCTTCATCAAAATAGAGAGAAAATTACTTCGAACAATATATGGACTACGAATAGTTGACAGAGAGTATTCGCTCCGCGCATAACCGCGCTTAGCGCCACACGTGGCCAAAAAGACAATTTCGTCTCCAATAGTAGTGTATAAAAAAAAACAAAACAAAAAATAATTAATTTAATGAAATATACAATATATCTCGCGCACTATTCTCGTATACAATATCTCGCATTTCCGGCATATTTCACGCTATCTTAACTTTTGAACGGCTTACCACAGAGACTTCTAGTCTTCACCAATCGATTCAGCGTCCCAAAATTAGTCGGAAAATGTATAATATAAAATTCATCGGCAAGTTTTCGATTAGGAAATACCATAATTCGATTAGGAAATACCGAAATGCGAGAAAATCGTTTTTTTCAAAATCGTTATTTTTTGAGTTACAGTAAGATTTGAAAACGTTTATGAAAGCATTTTTGCTGCTGATTACAGATATGCAAATTATATTTATCTAGCTCTTTCCGTTCACTATCGCCTGCAAGAATTGAAGAAATTTTTAAGAAATTTCGGTGCTCGAGTAAAGATCTCGGACAGTCGGCGGACAGTCTTAATTTTCGCCGGACAATCTTAGTGTATCGTAGCTCCTAAGTAACAAACAATTTGCCCGGCGCAGCGTCTCGTATTTCTAATCTCACATGTACAGAGGCAGACATGGGCAAGATGTTCTTCCACATTCTATTACAAAACATCGTAATATATATGTTCTATATATCAACTTCTTGAGCCCCGCTGCAGTGATAACTTTTTTGCAAATTTACGGAATTTTTTTTTCAAGAAATATCTTTGACTTGATTTCTAACACACGCGAGTATAAATTAATGGAAACGTTATATATGTAAGTATTTTTGCATACCTTCCTTAACTCGCCACTTGTGACGTGAATTTAACTTACATCTTTGGTGACGCCGGTCCTACGCACCGGGTTTCTCAACTTAAGATTTTCCTAATAAGCAATACTCTATCCTAATTTTACTAGGTCAAAGATTAAAAAGACATGTTTCTTTAACAATAAAACATAGATACATCATAAAAAACATAATGTTTATATCATTGCACTTAGAACTCCTTCCAACAAATAAATATACAAAAAATCCCCTCAGAAATTAGTCTTTTTCAAGGGTCATACAGCTAGAGCATGTTGGCACTACATGCTGTACTAAACATAAATATTTCTTGCAATGGTAGCAAGTATATCTTGTTTTTCTGTCATCCATACTCATAACACCGACCATTTCTAGAAGGACCGGTTATCCCTTCAAATCCCTTCCAGATCCCTTCCATCAAACTTCAAAATTTCCAAAAGTCATTTTCAAAAGTCTTTCTCTCATCAATCGAGGCAAGTTCAACTGAACCCGTCGCTATTTGATATGAGGTTCTATTAGATCAGCCAAATTCTCAATAAAGTGACAGCGTTGAAGTTTTGAGTTTGAATTATTAGACGCACGTATCATCTGACTGTTTATAGTACTGACATTGAGCATGACGTAAAAGATAACCATAGGGCAACGCACAGTGGTGTGGATTTCAAAAAAGTTGGCCAAAAATAGAAAGAAGTTTAAGATTTAAACGTGAATTGGAATAGAGGGGTTTTCCAACTCACTGATTATGAATTTCATAGTATAATTTTAAAATTTAAAATGACGAATCTAATATGGCCGACCATTTTCTTAAGAATTGATCAAAATTTTATATAAATTGGTATTTGTGTTATCGAGGTCATATGTATAAGTGAGGTATACGTGTTTTCGAGGTCATTGATTATGAATTTCATTGTATAATTTCAAAATGGCGGATCCAAATGGCCGAGAGCTTTGTTAAAATTTGATCGAAATTTCATATAAATTGGTACATGAGGGTTTTCCAGGTCACTGATAGCAGATAGTCCCACAACCGTGTCTGCGTAGATTCTAAGTAACAAACAATTTGCCTAATCTCACATGTACAGAGGCAGACATGGGCAAGATTTTCTTCCAGATTCTATTACAAAACATTGTAATCTATATGTTCTATATCTCAACTTCTTGAGCCCCGCTGCAGTGATAACTTTTTTGCAAATTTACGGATTTTTTTTTCAAGAAATATCTTTGACTTGATTTCTAACACACGCGAGTATAAATTAATGAAAACGTTATATATGTAAGTACTTTTGCATACCTTCCTTAACACCCTCCATCAAACATAAACGAAAAAGGACACTCGAGTAAAAAGTTACTCACACTTTAGATTAAACAAAGATATTTCGGTGTGCGCGCTGAGCCGACAAGGGTAACTTTGGATTGGCATAGCGTCTCAACCATAAAAGATATCCCGCTTTTATTTTATAATAACATACACTGAACCATCCTCTACAAGATTCTTTTGAAATAAACTCATTCGGTGACTATAATTTTTTCGATTGTTGGCCAACTTTTTTCAGATTCAGTCCACTGTGCCTTGTTGCTCGGACACAATTGTAATTCGCACATAAACGATCGACGACATCGACTCCGCCCTTGGTATCATTGTAGCTTAAAATTATATCAGGTTTTTTGGTTTTGGTATCTATTGTATCAGTAGAACATTCTTTTTTGCGTTTGGGACGTGTGAAACCCAAACCAATGTTGTTGCGAAAACCAAACATACTTGACTTCACATTTCGACCACGCAATACATATATGTCAGGAGGTATTTATTTCTTGTTCTTCCTGGTTGTTCCAACTGTTATTAGACAATTTCTGTAGGAATGCATCAATTCAAAACACGTGAAACAATTGTAGTTGCAGCCAGTATTGTAAACTGGCATAATCTTTGAACAACAGCTTGGCCAAAATTTTCAAGGTTGTATGGACATTCATTTGGTTGTTTTACCTACTAACTGTGTAAAACATTTTAGCATCACAGGGAGCTTGAGTCTGGATACCATAAGGATTTGGTTTATTCGGAATGTATTGTTTCCGACTGATTTCACGCTATCATAACTTTTGAACGGCTCACCACAGAGACTTCTAGTCTTCACCAATCGATTCTGCGTCCCAAAATTAGTCGTAAAACGTATACAGTATTCACTACGAAGCTTTCAGTTAAGAAATACCATCGACACGGGGAGTCTAGACCGCAGAAACGACGAAAAACGACGAATCTTTCCGGACAATTTATACATCGACTTGTTCGTCTTGTCGTGTAGTTTCTGTGTGCCGAAAATGATTTCGCTGCGTTTTACCGTTCTCGAGAAAATCGAAAAAAACCGAAAAAGCAAAAATTTTTCGAACGAAGTGATGGAAAATTTTTGTTGAAAAATTTTTTGGAAAATTTTTTCCTGATTTTTTTTTTGTAACACGAAGGAAATCGAAGTGCTGAAAACGGTTTTCCAGTTTATTTCGCACTAAAGTTACAAATAAACAAGTTTTATAATTTGTTTCGCTGTTCACAATTTCGCATTTCTGACTAATTTCACGCTGTCATAACTTTTGAACGGCTTACCACAGAGACTTCTGGTCTTCAACAATCGATTCAGCTTCCCAAAATTAGTAGAAAAGCATATATAATATTCCCTAGGAATCTTTCATTAAAGAAATACCATCGACACGGGGAGTCTAGACCGTGGAAACGACGAAATGCGAGAAAATCGATTTTGTCAAAATCGTTATTTTTTGAGTTACAGCAAAATTTAAAAACGTTACTGAAATCATTTTTGCTGCTGATTGCAGATATGCAAATTAAATTTCGCTAGCTCTTTCTGTTCACTTTCGCCTGCAAGAATTGAATAAATTTCTAGGAAATTTGGACGCTCGAGTAGAGATCTCGGAAAGTCGTGAATTACCCGCGAACAATATTAATAGGAAAATGACCTTCTGAAAACGATGCCGCAAACCCTTTTTGATTATCTGCAACCGTTTCCGAGACATCGACTTGCCAAATCGAGAATCGGGTAAATTGCAGTTTGAAATTTCGTGAAGAATTATTTAATCTTTCCGGACAATTTACACATCGACTTGTTCGTCTTGTCGTGTAGTTTCCGTGTGCCGAAAATGATTTCGCTGCTTTTTACCGTTCTCGATAAAATCGAAAAAAAACGAAAGAGCACAAATTTTTCGAACGAAATGATGGAAAATTTTTGTTGAAAAATTTTTTGGAAAATTTTTGGATGATTTTTTTTGGTTATCCGAAGGAAATCGAAGTGCTGAAAACGGTTTTTCAGTTTATTTCGCTCTAAAGTTACAAATAAACAAGTTTTATATATTTTTTCGCTGTACGCCATTTCGCATTTCCGACTGATTTCACGCTGTCATAACTTTTGAACGGCTCACCAAATAAACTTCACCAATCGATTCAGCGTCCCAAAATTAGTCGGAAAGCGTATATAATATTCCTTAGGAAGCTTTCAGTTAAGAAATACCATTGACACGGGGAGTCGAGACCGCGGAAACGACGAAATGCGAGAAAATCGATTTTGTCAAAATCGTTATTTTTTTTAGTTACGGCAAGATTTAAAAATGTTTCTGAAAGCATTTTTGCTGCTGATTACAGATATGCAAATTATATTTCTCTAGCCTTTTCCGTTCTCTATCGCCCGCAAGAATTGAAGAAATTTTTAAGATATTTTGGTGCTCGAGTAGAGATCTCGGTAAGTCATGAATTTCCCGCGGACCAAAATTTGCGCAATAAACTTGCAAATTGTCAAGATTACGTCTAAGCTAGAATTAGTCGAAGACTAATGATTATTGAAATTTGCAAAAATAAAAATTTTTATCAATTTGCACCAAAATCACAGACAAATGAACAGACGAAATTGTTTTTTAAAGAATTTGCAAACAATTTGTTTCAAAACAATTTTTGTATTAGCAAGTTTTTGCACATTTATAAACATAATCAACGATTATTCGCAACGGAATTTACCAACTTCGTGCGAATTGCCGTTTTATAAATAGATGTTTTTACGCGTTTCACGTTATTGCAAAATTTGCCTACTTCGTGTAATCGGCAATTGATTTCTTACCTAGCGGTCTATCGCCGAACTACGCAAATATTCGCATTGCATAATTATTAACCTTAAAATGACGTTTTTGTGAAATATTTTTGCAAAAAAAAAATCGTATTTGATATAATGGATTTGTTAACGGAGAATATCTGGAGCGAACAGTACGAGAAGGAAGTCATAAGGATGTTAAAGTCGCGCAGCAACAGTTCAAGGAATAGGCAATACTATTACGTAAGGAGGACGTTTAAACTGGCGAGTTTGGACGGGTTGGTGAGGGTGGCCAAAGTGAAAGACGATCGGATTATGGCGACAAAGAATCGGGTCTTTGATATCGTCAACTGTGTTCATCTGGCGTTGGGGCACAAGGGCGAGAAGCACACTTACAGGAAAGTGGCTGAAACCTATGGCAACATTCCGATGAGCGTCATCAAGCGGTTTATTGAACAATGTGAGAACTGTGTTAAGAGACGGCACAGAGGTATTTCTTATACACATGTTGACACATTTTACACACGATTTTACACACATTTTAAACACACTTTAATTGTAAGTCTCGGACTTGGGATTAACTTAAAAAATTTGTTTTTAGTGAAATACGACTTTTTATCAAAAATTGTTGATGAAACCAATAACTTGGACTTATTTTCTTATTTATTTTGAGTTTTGTGTGAATTGATTTTTTAAATCTCAATTAGCATTTCAAATAATTATTTAAACTAAGACATTTTTTTATCAGAAACTCTTGATAAAACCAATAACTTGGACTTATTTGTTTTTTAAATAAGACGTTTTTTAATCGGAAACTGTTTATAAAACCAATAACTTGGACATATTTTCTTATTTATTTTGAGTTTTGTGAATAGATTTTTTAAAATTTCAATTACCATTTCAAATATTTCTTGCTTTACTTTTCAAACAAATTTTGCAAACACATTTTTTTGTTGCGAAACAATCTTTTCATGTCATTATGAAATTTGGACAAATTTGAACAACGAGTTTGGTTTTGGATTTCTTTTTTTTTGTGTGTGGGTGTCGTTTGGCTGCAAAGCCTTTCAGCACTGCGACCAACTTGATCTATTGTGCTTGACCCTACTACAATTACTCTCCCAGGAATTCAACTTCGTGAACGAAGTCTAAGATATTCCTGAGAGGCTTGCTACTCAGCTCCAAGGTGGTCAATCTTGCGACCCCGAAGTGGGCAAGCCTTATGTGTGCTATCGCTACACATGTGCACTTTATGTGTTCAGCGGTTTCTTCATCTGATTCACATAATCTACAGGCAACTTCCTCTGCCTTTCCCATTTTGTGTAGGTGATATCTCACCGGACAATGTCCTGTGAGTATGCTTACCAAAGTTCTGATTTCTCTTCTAGAGAAGCTTAGCATTTACTGCGTAATTGGGGCAGAATAGTTTATGAGCATTTTAGCTTGCCTCTGTCCTGGCGTGTTCTTCCAGTGGGTTTGCTTTTGCTCTTCTTCCCATTTCCTAGCCCCCTGCCTTAAGTGGGCCTTTGTAAGCCCACAAGTTGGCTCCGGGCCCAAGAAGGGAGCCTCGGCCTCGCTTTTGGCGAGTGCGTCGGCCATTTCATTCCCATATATGCCCTGGTAACCACATTAGCGTAAGTCTATTACCTTTCACCAGTTGCTTTAGGGTTTGGTTACAGTTCCAGGTTAACTTGGAATTAAAGTTGTGGGCTTTTAAATTCCTTAGAGCTATCTGATTGTCCGTTAGGATGTAGATTTGCACTCCATGAAGACTTTTCTTTAGGCAGATTTGTGCGCATCTTTCAATGGCTATAATTTTAGCCTGTAGTACCGAGGGAGCCGTGGACTCTCTGTGACTCCGGCTGTATATGCCAATTCCTGTACCCTTAGCAGTTTTTGATGCGTCGGTGTACCACATGGACGCTTTGTCTTTCAGCTTTTCGATTCTTTGAACACTGCTTTGGCGGTTATTGATGACCACTTCAATGGCTGTAGTCGTATTCTGTAGACATTGCATCCCATTGAAGCTTCAGAAATTTCTCTCCGATTTGTTCCCTTATTTTCATGTGTCTCTGAATAGGCGATGTACACCTTAGTCTCAGAGCACTGAGAAGACCTTCTTTTTCTACCTGTTTGTGCAGTGGGAGTAGGTTTTTTTGGAAGTTTTGTTGGAACTTCCATTGCTGTGATTGGAGTAGATTGCATCGCTCCTGTTATACCCATGCATGCAAGCCTTTGAAGCTTTTGTAGCATGTTTAGGGTCTTTATTTCCTTTGTTTTGTACCACCATACGAGTGATAATCGGTTTTATCACTGCTGTGTAAGACCATAGGACCATTTTGGGTTTTAGTCCCCATGTTTTCCCAAAAAGCTTACGGCAGATCCAAAAGGCCGCTGTGACTTTTGGGAGCGTTTTGTTCAGATGCGAGTTCCAAGTGAGTTTCTTTTCCAGGGTTACCCCTAGATATTTCACCTCCTCAGAGAACTCTAACGTCTGACCATTAATGCTCGGAGCTTTCAAGTTCAGCTTCCTTTTTCTGGTAAAGGGGACCATTACTGTTTTGCTCGGGTTGACCCTCCTTCTTGCTCCAACAGTTGATGGTGTTAAGTGCACTCTGTGCAAGGTTCATGATTGTACTACCAAACTTATTATGATGGCAACATCGTCTGCATAACCAACCGCCTTATACCCGTTCTTTGTTAGCACATCTAGGAGATCATCAACGATCAGGCACCCCAGCAGAGGCGATAACTAACATCCTCCCTTGTGGGTTTTGGATTTCGTTGTGCTTTTTTAAATATCTTCGGTTTTTTCGGTAGTTTCGGCAAAAATGTTTAACCATGAAGATCATTCATTTAATTTTGAACAAAATTGTGCAAATTTTGCAAAAAGATCTGTGCGTATTTCAATGTTATGACCCTTTGAAATTTTGGTATGTTTGACGAACACATTTGCTTTTTAAAGTATCTTCGGTTTCAGTCTAAAATCCTTCAGCAAGAAGATCAAAGAACTTTTGCTGAAACTTTGTTATACTGGAAGATATTTAAAAAATAGCAACATCTAAATCCAAAATTAAAAAAACAAAAGTTTATTCTTTAAATTTGCCCAAATTTCAAAAGGTGATAACATTGTTATTCGCAAAGATTTCTTTCTAAAAGTTATAGAAAATTGTGCAAAATTAAATTAGGAATCTTCAGATTAAAAGATTTTTGCTGAAACTTTGCTGAAATCGAAGATATTTCAAAAAAACAGCGACAGCAAAACAAAAAACATAGTTTGTTCTTCAAATCAGTCCTATTTTCAAATGTTCATAACATTTTTTTCCGTAAGAATTTTTTGCCAACTTTTGCATAAATTTGTTCGAAGTTATCGCTAGAATCTTCAGATCAAAGAACTTTTGCAGAAACTTAACTATACTCTAAGACAGCGCTGTCCAACTGGCGGGCCGCGTCCGGCCCTCGAAGCTTTTTTTACGGCCCGCGAGTTATAGTAATCAAAAATTTAAAAAATATATGAGATTATTCAACCATATACAACAAGAATTATAAAAATGCTAATGATGAATAATTATGGTAGTTTTATGGTCTTTCGATAAAATTAATCCACGTTCTATGCAAGTGTACGCATTGTCCATTTTTGTCCGTCTCGAATTTACGTGGTGGCAGAAGGAGCGGTGGGGATTGTAGTCGCGGCTGAATTCTGGTATCACTGTTGCCGAGAGTCGCTTACCTTGTCCAACAATAGTTAACGGCAGACCGTTCAAAAAAACAGCAGAACTATCAAACGAATTATTTTACCCAAGTAACAAATTCTCAAGAAGCAACAGTAGCTGCATCGTTTGTAGTTTGCTTAGAAATTGCACAAGCAAAAAAGCCTTTCGGATGGAGAATTAATTAAAAAATGTGTCAAAGTGGCTGAATTAATAATAACGAAATGGCAAAAAAAATTCAAACAGTTTATTTTTCTCATCAAACTGCAAGCCGACGTGTACAAAACCTAATCAATAATTGCTGCTATTTTTCTGTAGCATTGGACGAAAGTACAGACATGTCCGACACAACTCAAATGCTTATTTTTATAGAAAGAACCGTAAATGAAAACTATGATTATTCAGAAGAACTTTAAAATTACGATCATTACACGGAACAACAAAAGGGGCTCGCAGGACTCTTACAAAAAGAAGGAATAATTTGTTGAATGTTCCATTGTTCTGTGCATCAGCAGGCATTATGTGGTCTTTCACTAAAACTAAACGATGTAATGCACATGGTTTGCAAAATAACAAATTTAAATCGTGGCTGAAATCGTTCTCTTACACATCGAAAATTTAAAACTTTTTTTTAAGAACTGCAAGCTGGTGAAGGAAAACTGCAAAGAAAAAACTGCAAATGAAGGACTGTAACATAGAAGTGAATTTTGACATTTTTTACCGAAATTATATATGCTTATTGAAGATTTTTACAGAAGATTTTCTCAATTTGATGATTTATAGATGAGTATAAATTTATTCAGTGACCCAATCAATCAATGTCGATATTACCTCCGTTGAACCTAAATATCAAATGGAATTATACGACCTTCAGGCTGACTCATTGATTCCATCTAGTGGAACAACAGTGTTCAAACATTTGGAAAAAGGAAAATATCCAAAAATGTGAGATTTTGGACGTCTTCCAAATGACGTCATTTGACATCAAATGACATCATTTCTATGTTCGGAAGTAGATATATGTACATGCAAGCGTGCATTCTCTGACATGAAATATATAAAATCAAAATTTATAAACAGCTTGAAAGACTCGACTCTTGAGAATATAATTAGAGTTGCCACAACAAATATTGATATGGACGTAAAGGAAATTGTTGCTCAACAAGTACGGCCACAATGCTCCCATTAAATAGTTTAGCCTTAATATTATTCTAGTTTTATTGTGTTTTTATTATCACTTGTATTATTTTTAAGAATAACATTGTTTTGTCAGTTACTATGTGATATTTAATTTTAACAATAAATATAACGCAATATTTATTATGCAAAAATATAAACTATATTGTTGAAAAAATGTTATTATCTTTGACTTTTTTCGTATAAATAAAATTTATTCGTATAAATAACTTTTGAGTTGACATGAACTGACTTTTCATTTACCTATCCTATTCGGCCCGCGAAAAATTTGCTAGAGAAAAAATGGCCCGCTGGCTAAGAGAAGTTGGACAGCGCTGCTCTAAGATATTTTAAAAATAGCGCAACAGCTAAATTCGTAAT
This sequence comes from Phosphuga atrata, assembly GCA_944588485.1. Taxonomy (NCBI): domain Eukaryota; kingdom Metazoa; phylum Arthropoda; class Insecta; order Coleoptera; family Silphidae; genus Phosphuga; species Phosphuga atrata. The sequence continues at coordinate 9,336,290 of OX155904.1, read as the reverse complement.
CAAACAAGTTGGTTCTTGAAATTTGTCAAAATTTCAAAAGGTCATAACATTGTTATTCGCAAAGAATCCTTTGTAAAGTTTATTGAAAATTGTCAAAAATTAAATCGAGAATCTTCAAGTTTAAAGATTTTTGCTGTAACTTTGCTGAAATCGAAGATATTTAAAAAAACAGCGACTGCAAAAAAAAAGAAAATAGTTTGTTCTTCAAATTTGTTCTATTTTCAAATGGTCATAACATTTTTTTCATCAAAGATTTGTTGCCAAATTTTTTATAAATTTGTTCGAAATTAAAGCAAGAATCTTCAGATCAAAGACTTTTTGCTAAAACTTAGCTTTACTCGAAGATATATCAAGGAAATCGAAAATCAAAGAAGTTTGTTCGTCAAATTTGTCTGGATTTCAAAAGGCAGTTAATTTTTTTTTGCAAAATTCTGAGAAATTTGTTTAAAATTAAAGCTAGAATCTGCAGTTCTTGGATGAAATTATAAAGCAAAATAAGTTTGTTTGTCATAACAAAATGTCATAACATTGTTATTCGCAAAGATTTTAAGGTTTTGTTCAAAATTAAATCAAGAATCTCCACTCAAAGAATATTTGCTGAAATTTTGTTGACACTGAAGATATTTCAAAAACCACAGCAAAATCCAAAACCAAGTTTTTGCCTAAATTCCAAAAGGTCATAGCATTGTTACATGCACGGATTTTTTTTTGCAAATTTTGTTCAATATTAAATCAATAATCTTCAAGTTAAAGGATTTTTGCCGAAACTTTGCTGAAACAAAAGATATTTCAAAAACCAAAACCAAGTGTATTTGTCGAATTTACCCAAATTTTATGGGACATGGAAAGAGCCTCCACGTAGATTGCGAGTAGAGAGTGTTAATTACAACAATCCGGCCTCTCCTGGAAACGGCAAGGGCCGGCTAATCCTTCACCGAAACACCAAGCGAACCATCGATAACGGATCCGCTTTTATCAAAACCAACATTTAAGACGACCTCAATTAACATTGAAGGACTTTCTAAGGATAAAGAAACCATTTTATCTGACCTGACAAGAGCCACCAAGTGCGACATCTTGGTAATCCAAGAAACCCACAGATGCCCCAATGCACGGAGACCCAAGATCGCGGCTCATTACCGCGATCTTGGGTCTCCGTGCATCCGTGCACTGTTCTTGGAAAGGCCCCATGGTCAGTACGGAAGTATTTGCAAGACCTGATCTTGAAATACGATCTGCGGCATTCACGTCACACGACAACATAGAGATTCGCACAGTGGAGGTAAAGTCCCTCACAGTCACGTCAACATACAAACCGCCTAATGCAGTCGAATTTCAAAAGGCAACTTCAAAAATGTTCCGATCAAAAGGCACACCAACTGCTAATGAACGGAAAGACCCAAATAAGGGCCCCCAAAACTCAAATACATAGGGATCCAGACAACGAAACCGACTGGCTAGCTGAGCCATTCACAAGCAGTGAATTAAAAACCCCCATTTACAGTTTAAAAAATAACAAGGCTGCAGGACTAGATGATGTAAGAACAGAATAAATAAAACATTTTGAAACTGCAACCATTGCATGGATCACCAATTTTATGAACTGCATGTAAGTCGCAAATCCCAAAAATGTGGAGGAATTCTCGAGTAGTCGCGCTGTTGAAACCGGGAAAGGATCCTACAGAACCTAAAAGCATCTCTTCAAGGTCTTCGAAAGATTGATACTGAATCGCATATCTCGTAAAGAAGACGAAAGCATAATACAAGAGCTAGCAGAGTTTAGACTGGGTAGTTCTTGCTGCCACCAAGTTCTAAACTTAACACAACACATTGAAGATGGCTTCGAGCAAAAAAAAACAGCAAATTACCGGTGTAGCCTTTATAGACCTGACAGCGACATATTATATCGTAAACCACAAAAAAGCAGTGGAGAAATTGTTTCATCTTACCTAGGACCATCGCCTAGCTGGACTGGTGAAAACTCTGTTGCAGAACCGGCGCAGAACTGCTTCTATGTTACACTGCAGGGAAAAGGAGTCGATAGAGAGACCAGAGAACGACCTACCACAGGGAAGTATACTGGCTCCTATGCTTTTCAACGTATACACAAATGACCGACCAACAGACAAGTCGCTTCATCTATGAGGATGATGCAGCCATCGCCGCACAGGTGAAAAGCTTGGAAGAAGCCAAGAATAAACTAATTACAATCTTAGAAAACATGGCACAGTACTACGATATAAACCAGTTGAAGCCGAACCCCAGCAAAACCCAGGTATGTGCATTTCACCTGAGAAATAAGGACGCACGCAAGAAGCTGCAAATCACATGGAGAGAACAAGAACTCGAAACATGCGACACTCCAAAGTACCTGGACGTAACACTGGACCGCCAAACCTGCGGACCGAATCCAGAGAGGAAAACTTACCATACGCGACATGGAAATCACTGAACTGACTAAGGACAGGAGTGACGCGCAGCAAATCGAACAGGATGAGATGAGGAATGCCTTTGGATGACGAGCTGTGTGAATGCAGGGGGCTTCAGAGCGACAGCCACCTTCTCAGATGTCCCAACATGTTAGAGGCATGCACCATGGAGTAACTAATAGTGGCAAATGAAAGGGCGATAGACGCTGCCAACTACTGGAAAGGAAAGGCCTGAATGTAAACACTGGTGTCTCGGACCCGGAAATGAATGAATGACAAACGATGAAATCATTGTTTTTTGAAATTTTGATGTTCCAAAATTTATTTATTTAAGTTATTTTTGTGTGTGCCAAGTTGCATATAAGAAGAAAAATTACATAATATAAATTACATTAAAAATAGTGCAATCAAACATTAGTTTCTATAAAATGTTTGAATCCTATGACTAGCTGTGAATCTGCAAAAAGTTCATCTTTGATAATTAATTACTACTAATACAAAACAAATTAAAACTAACTTGAGATAAATTCTGTCTTTAAATGATTTTGTTACTTTTATCATTTTTAAATAACCAATAGTTTATTTTACTAACTGCTTACGATAAAATGATTGTAGATTGTTTTTACGTATATAAAGACCAACAGAAACTGTTTTAAAGCGAACTCATAAAGAATAACATTTTTCCTAAGATTTGTAATAATTTTTATTCGATTTTGCCTTAAAGTCATGTTTATATTTCTTGGATACGGATCAATAAAACGGTGGTTTATTCACTAGTGAAATAAAAAAATTATTTCACTAGTGAATAAATATTACAATTTTTATAAAAGTATCCATAGAAACGCATTAAAATAACTCGCTTATGGGCTCCGTAAACATAACCCTAAATTCGCTGATGTTCTTTTTTGATCTCCAATCACAAAACTTATTATACATTTTTTTGTAAAAATCTCTTGATTTCTGCTGGAATAATCTTTCCGCAATTGCGTCACCGTCTAACAATAATTCTTCGGATGTATCATTTATGATTAATAAATCACAAATTAACAAAATTTTGACGTACGAATCAACAATTTTATCACAGTCATGACAACAATAGAATGGACATTCTCTTAAAAAAAAAACAGAAAATGGAACTTTTCTTTGAATTTAAATTGTGAACGAAATTGTGAAAGAAAACCATTTTCTTTGAAATCAAATGAAAAACAGAATTACAGAAAAGTTTGTATTTTACTCGAGGATAAAATTAAGGTTTAACTCGCGAATTTAAATATCGTTAAACCTTAATTTTATCCGCTTGTAAAATAAATAACTATATTTTCATATTTTAAACCCCAAAATTAAATCGGTAATTAAATCTTCAATCTTCAAGTTAATTTGGAACAAATTTATGAAAGTTTCTTGAAATTTTGTAAAGAAAAATGTTTCCTAATAGAAATGTGACGCCCATTGAAACTGGGGAAAACATCTTAGATTTTAGCATGTTTTCTGAAGATTCTCAATGCAATTCGAAACAAACTCCTCCAAAATTTTACCCAAAAACTCGCAAAATTCCCAAACATTTTGGTCTTCAAACTCCAAACCACATCTCAACGCCAAATAATCTCCACACAATTCAAGCCAAACCACATCTCAACTCCAAATAATCTCCACAGACAATTTTCAACATAACTCGCATACCAATAAGGCTATCGCCAAAATTTAACCAGTTCCAAATTCCCAGCAAAATTGCGCACTACCGTCCCCCAAATTTCCACAAAAAAACATTCAAATTCGCACTGCAAAACCCAAAAGAAGATTACATATTTTGTGCAACAATTTGATCACGCAGGGTTATAAGCCTGACACTTGATGGAGGTGTTTGTCTTAGATTTGTCTCTGTAGACTTGTCTGTCTAGTGAAGTCTGTCTAGTCTTGTCCGTCTAGTCTTGTCCGTCCTGTCTTGTCCGTCTAGTCTTGTCCGTCTAGGCTCGTTCGTCTAGTCTTGTCTGTCTAGTCTTGACCGTCTAGTCTTGTACGTCTAGTATTGTGCGTCTAATCTTGTCCGTCTAGTCTTGTCTGTTTAGTCTTGTCCCTCTACGTCTTTTCCGTCTAGTCTTGTTCGTCTACGACAACTAGGGCGGTTTTCACTAACCGTCCGGGCTGCCCACCCTGAATGATTGCAAAATATGCAATACCGGGGTGGCACATACTAAAAGCCAAGGTGAAATTGGGGGTTTAGTGAGAGCTTCCCCAAACCACTTTAAAAAAAAAAGTCTTGTTCGTCTAGTCTTGTCCGTCTAGTCTTGTCTGTCTAGTCTTGTCCAAATAGTCTTGTCCGTCTAGTCTTGTTCGTCTAGTTTTGTCCGTCTAGTCTTGTCCGTCTAGTCTTGTCCGTCTAGTCTTGTCTGTCTAGTCTTGTCCGTCTAGTCTTGTCCGTCTAGTCTTGTCCGCATAGTCTTGTCCGTCTAGTCTTGTCCGTCTAGTCTTGTCCGTCTAGTCTTGTTCGTCTAGTCTTGTTCGTATAGTCTTGTACGTCTTGTTTTGTCCGTCTAGTCTTGTCCGTCTAAGTCTTGTCCGTCTAGTCTTTTCAGTCTAGTCTTGTCCGTCTAGTCTGGTCCGTCTAGTCTTGTCCGTCTAGTCTTGTCCGTCTAGTCTTGTCTGTCTAGTCTTGTTCATCTTGTCTTGTCCGTCTAGTCTTGTCTGCCTAGTCTTGTCTGTCTAGTCTTGCCTGTCCATTTGGATTAACAATTTCTTGTTGTGTTACAGATTCGTTGCAGGAGAGGTTGGTGCAGCAGCAGCAGAACATCCTGGGCACCCCGCCGCCGCCGGCCACCGTGACGAAGGCGCCGCCGATGGCGCAGACGCCGCCTCCGCTGCCGCTGCCCCTGAAGCAAGTCGCCGCCAAGCCCGCGCCGGTTCCCAAAGTCGTCCATCCGCCCCCATCCGTGCAGATCACCCCGCAGCCCGCCAACGTCCAGTACACGCCCGCCCCCATCCAGGACCTGGACAAGGACCCCGACGAGGTCTGCCTCAGATGGAACAGCCACCACAGCAACATGAAGAACAGTTTCCCCTCGCTGCTCGAGAAGGAACAGTATGTGGATGTCACGCTTTGTTCCGAAGGACAGACTATTAGATGTCACAAGGTATGATTTTGAAGAAGAATTTGATGGTTGGACAAAACTGGTTTGGCTTAGGTTTGTCCACTTGCAAAATGATGTAAGGCTGAGTTTTTGAGAAATTGAAATTTTGGTCTGTATTCATCTCACGTCATAAACCGTATTCTTCTCGTTTCCTAGAGTCCTTTTCTTATGACGGCTTCTAATCCCAAGCAAAATGTCGTTAGATTGTTTTACTTCGTGGATTAAGAGGCGTAAGCCTAAATTGTCATTTCATACTAAAATGTACGTTTTGTCGTCATTGTCGTTTGCGTCAAATGTATGTCATTGTCATTTGTGTCAAACGTCTGCCATTGTCATTTGTGTCAAATGAATGTCATTGTCATTTGTGTTAAATGGCTGTCATTGTCATTTGCGTGAAATATATGTCAATGTCACTTGTGTGAAATGTATGTCATTGATGATAAAATCAACGAAAATTGTCCAAAATTTAATCCGGAATCTTCAAGTAAAAGATTCTTGATTGAATTTTGGACAATTTTCGATAAATTTTGCAAAAAAACCTTTCCTGCTCCTGGATCTCGACCGGTCATTTGTGTGAAATGCATGTCATTTTCATTTGTGTCAAATGTATGTCATTGTCATTTGTGTCAAATGTATGTCATTGTCATTTGTGTCAAATGTATGTCATTGTCATTTGTGTCAAATGTATGTCATTGTCATTTGTGTCAAATGTATGTCATTGTCATTTGTGTCAAATGCATGTCATTGTCATTTGTGTCAAATGTATGTCATTGTGAGATGTAATGTCATTTTATACCAAATAGGTAATGTTATTTAAGTAATTAAGAAATTTAATTGTCCACAGGCATTGAAACCAAAAGAAATGTGCAAGTTAGTCGCCTAGTCAAAATCACTCAGACCATCATTTCAATTACTTGAACAATACACGAAACTGCTTTCGCCCAACCCTGTGCACTGTCAAAAATTTTCTCTAATTTTTTTGGTCTTTTTAGTTGATTTTATCATCGTGCAGCGCTTATTTCGACGAAATCTTGAGTGGAATCACCCCCATCCAGCATCCCGTCATCTTCTTGAAGGGCACGCCCTTCTGGATCCTGAAGTCCCTGATCGACTTCATGTACGTAGGCGAGGTTCACATCGAACAGTGCAAACTTCAAGAAATCTTGGACGTAGCAGAAGCTTTGAAGGTAATCAAGATCACAATCACCGAAATCTTCATTGAAGATTTGGCCATCATTACATTATTTATCTTCATGGGCTTAGGAAAACTAAGAATTCTAACTTAAATTGTTTCTTTAGATAAAAGGTTTGACTGGTAAGAATCCGCACCATAACATCAAAGAGGAGCCGCGGAACGAAGACGGAGGATCTCCTCCGGGAAGAAGGAACATGCCGCCGTTGAGGCTGGCCGTGACGAAGGAGCAGGCGGCTTCCATGCAGTCCCTCGACCCTATGTCGCTGCTCACGCCCTCGTTCTACGAGGAGAACATCCCGCACGCCGGCAAGAAGTCCACCAGTCCCAAGGGGAAGTTCCAGACCTTGGTGCCGCTCTCCGACCAGCAGAGGGAATGGTTAACCAAGAAGCTCATACCAAAGAGGAGGATGAAGAGGAAATCCACCGATCACGAGCCCGTAAGAACGATAATGGATGATGTATAATATTTAAGCTAAGAACTGTTTTCATTAAAATTGTTTTTTAGTCGCCACCTCCAATTTTAAATCGCAAAGGAACAAAATCGCGGCCTGTAGTAAAGGCTCCGAAATATTACCATAACGAGTACGAGGAAAACGACGGTAAGCTGAAGATGGAGGAAGACGGGGAGGAGGACGGCGACGACCAGAACATCACGGACGAGTTTGATATTTCGAATGTGAAATCGGAACCTGTGGACATTGAGGACAACGACGTGACGTACGACCACTTCTTATCGACCGGAACAATAAAGTTTGGAAACTCTGCGCAAGAAAACAATTTCCCTATCGATCTTCAGCCCAACGAGGAAGAGAACGAGGATAAAGGCAGCCCGGAGAACCAAGGACACGACAGCGATGAAGACCGGCCCGTTGAAGAGAACGACAAGGTTGATGACATTCTAACGATTAACGAAGATAAAGACGAGAAGGACAGCGCAGACGAAATGGAACACGATTTCGACGATGATTATGATGAGATAAACATGGGGGTGGAGGTGGATGTGAAAGTGGACATTGAAGAGTCGGACGTGAACGTGGACGCGAATGACTGAGGTGTCCGTTGATGTCGTTTCGTGATTTTTATTAGTTTTTAAATGGAATATTTTGAGATAACTCTTTCTTTGTGTAATATTATTATTGTATTGATATAGTTATATGAAATATATTAAGACACTTTAACCATAAGACTGTACGGAATTCTTGGGTGGCACCGAAGTGTGGAAATAATTCGCGGTTTGGTAACAAATTTTTAGAATAAATGTGAATACGTTAAAATGCTTTCTTTCTTCTTTCTTTTTCTTGTCTGCCTAAACTAACTCTTGTCTCTCTAGTCGTCTCTGTCTAGTCTAGTCTTTATTTTTTTTCTGGGTAAAGCGGAAATGCCTGGGGCATTTCCCGTATAGTGAGGGCTCTCTGGTTGAGTTGTTCGAGCATACTTACTAAAACCTCTCCACTGGTTATTCACTCCACCCGGAACCGCGTGAGCATTACTTTAGGTGGATGGTGACTGTTTGGTCTATTTACTTCCTTCTTCAAGTTATCCTTTCCTCATCTCTTTCGTCTTTGTCGCATTAGCTCTGTAATCATGTAACTATTTTTCCGTCCTTTCGACACATGCTGCGTTCCTTGCGGATCGTGCACCACCATGTCTTCCTTCCATTCCCACTCTATTTGCTCTTTCTTTTTTTCTGGGTAAAGCGGAAATGCCTGGGGCATTTCCCGTATAGTGAGGGCTCCCTAGTTGAGTTGTTCGAGCATACGCACTTAAACTTCTCCACTGGTTCTTCACTCCGCCAGGAACCGCGTGAGCATTATTTTAGATGGGTGGTGACTGATCTATTTACTTCCTTCTTCATGTTATCCTTTCCTCATCTCTTTCTTCTTTGTCGCATTAGCTCTGTAATCGCGTAACTATTTTTTCGTCCTATCTTCACATGCTGCGTTCCTTGCGGATCGTGCGCCGCCATGTCTTCCTTCCGTTCACTCTCCATTTCCTATTATCCCTCTCCATTAGCCTTTTTTTTTCTGGGTAAAGCGGAAATGCCTGGGGCATTTCCCGTATAGTGTGGGGCTCTCTGGTTGAGTTGTTCGAGCATACCCACTAAAACCTCTCCACTGGTTCTTCACTCTACCCGGAACCGCATGAGCATTACTTTAGGTGGGTGGTGACTGTTTGGTCTATTTACTTCCATCTTCATGTTATCCTTTCCTCATCTCTTTCGTCTTTGTCGAATTAGCTTGGTAACCGCGTAACTATTTTTCCGTCCTTTCGTCACATATCTAACCCTCCATACCGTGTTCCTTGCGCGTCGTGCGCCACTATGTCTTCCTTCTATTTCCTCCTTTCCCTTTATGATTCCTTGTACCGCAACCCAGTTGTCCTCACTTTCTAACTTAACTTCCATCATATTCTGTTCTTCCAGTCTTGTACCGCCTGACGTCTCCTCGAAACTATTGCGAGATGCCCAGACCGGAATCGGGATACCAACCACAATTGCGAAACCAAGTATACCAGGCAAGAAACCGCATGGATTTAACAGCCGATGCGCCAGCCCCGGGGAACACGGATGCTGGTGAGAAGAGGGCTACTGGCCAAAGACTCAAGTTTTTGCTCGTTGTCTGTAATGTTCGTACTGGTCATCACGTCGGAAAGAAATTATTGCCATGGAACAAACAAAACAAAATATCAATAAAGGCCGATTCTCATATACGCGACACTCAGCTACGTCACGCGATATCGCCTGTCAAATAATGATTACAATGTTTTAAATGGGCACGTTCTCAATATGGCTACGCGACAGCTACGCGACGTGCGCATTTAAAACAATGTAATCATTATTTGACAGGCGATGTCGCGTGACGTAGCTGAGTGTCGCGAATATGAGAATCGGCCTTTATTGTTATTTTGTGTTTTGTTTGTTCCATGGCATTAATTTCCTTCCGACCGACGTGATGACCTGTACGAACATTCCAGACAGCGAGCAATAAACTTGAGTCTTTGACCAGTAGTCCACTTCCACAGGCGATGTCGCACAACGTCGCGTGGCTGAGTGTCGCGCATATGGGAATCAATCTTTATGGCTCTATCAGAACTACGAATTGCGGGATCAGGATTCATATATCGATGATGAAATGACATTATGCTACTCTGGCGACAAGAGGGAAGCTGGTGCTGGCTTCACGATTCCAAATCGACGAGCAGCCAGCAGCATCGTCGCCTTTCACCGGAGCGCGTGGCAGTCATCACAGTCAATATGACGATCACCACACACGTCATATCCATTTACGCCCCAACCGGAACGAGCACTGATGCGCTGATAAAGAAATTGAGCAAATCAACAAACGATGATATTAAGAAAGCGGATGGAACTTTTATTAGTCGCTGTTACTCGTTACTCACTGTTCTAAGCAAGTCGAGGTTTAACAAGCCATCGTGCAGAAGGTTCCATAACAATGGTGCAAGAACCGATCCTTGCGGAACACCCACCGTTACTGTCTTCTCGCTGTTCTAGCAAGTCGAGGTATAGCAGGCCATCGCACATATCGCTCCACAACAATGGTGCAACAACCAATCCTTGCGGAACACCCACCGTTACTGTCTTCTTATTGTTCTAAGCAAGTCGAGGTTTAGTAAGCCATCGTACATAACGTTCCACAACAATGGTGCAAGCACCGATCCTAGCAGAACACCCACCGTTACTCTCTTCTCGCTGTTCTAAGCAAGTCGAGGTTTAGAAAGCCATCATACATAACGTTACACAACAATGGTGCAAGAACCGATCCTTGCGGAACACTCGCCGCTACTCTCTTCTCGCTGTTCTAAGCAAGTCGAGGTTTAGCAAGCCATCATACATAACGCTCCACAACAATGGTGCAACAACCGATCCTTGCGGAACACCCACCGTTACTCTCTTCTAGCTGTTCTAAGCAAGTCGAAGTTTAGCAAGCCATCGTACATAACGTTCCACAACAACGGTGCAAGAACCGATCCTTACGGAACACGCACCGTTACTGTCGTAAAGTATGACATCGAGTGAAGATGGAACGAGAGGCATATTGGTACAATGGTGCAAGAACCGATCCTTGCGGAACACCCACCGTTACTGTCTTCTTATTGTTCTAAGCAACTCGAGGTTTAGCAAGCCATCGTACATAACGTTCCACAACCGATCCTTGTGGAACACAGACCGTTACTGTCGCCCAGTACGACATTGGGTGAAGATGGAACGAGAGGCATATTGGAACAATGTCAGAAAGCGGAGAAAGCGGATGGAACTTTTGTTAGTTCTCCAACGAGATCGGTTAAATCGGTTACTCGCTGTTCTAAGCAAGTCGAGGTTTACAAGCCAGCGTACATAAAGTTCCACAACAATGGTGAAAGAACAGATCCTTGCGGAGCACCTACCGTTCCTGTTTTCTCGCTGTTCTAAGCAAGTCGAGATTTAGCAAGCCGTCGTACATAACGCTCCACAACAATGGTGCAAGCACCGATCCTTAAGGAGCACCCACCGTTACTCTCTTCTCGCTGTTCTAAGCAAATCGAGGTTTACCAAGCTATCGTACATAACGTTCCACAACAACGGTGCAGGAACCGATCCTTGCGGAACACCCACCGTTACTGTCTTCTCGCTGTTCTAAGCAAGTCGAGGTTTAGTAAGTCATCGTACATAACGTTCCACAACAATGGTGCAAGAACCTATCCTTGCGGAACACACACCGTTACTGTAAGGATGATTTATATAATCATCTATAACTCACATTGGACACAATTCATTGGCGACTTCAATGAGCATACGGGCGCAGATCTAGCCGACACATTGGGCAGATAAACGACAACGGACTGCGCATTAAACAGCATTAAACAATTTACTCATCGGAACCAGCGCCTTCCAGCATCCATGAAATCATCAACTTGCATGGCGAAACCCATCTGGGATCGATTCAGCAATGGAGGACTACGTTTTGATCAACTCGCGTTTTCGCTCCACCCTCAAAGATGTACGTGTGATGCAGGGACTGGATTGGGGATCATACAACGAGCAAAGATGAAACACACATGTATGACCACAGGCAGTGCATACGGGCGCAGATCGAGGCGGTTGCAATAAAACATTGGACAGATGAACGACAACGGACTGCATCATTTGCAGCATTGAACAATTTACTCATCGGAAACAGCGCCTTCCAGCATCCGTGAAATCATCAACTTACATAGCGATACCCATCTGGTATCGATTCAGCAATGGAGGACTACGTTTTGATTAACTCGTGTTTTCGATCGACGCTCAAATATGTACGTGATGTACGTGATGCAGGGACTGGATTGAGGATCATACAACGAGCAAAGATGGAACCACTGCCTGTGGTCAAGCGAAACTGCGCGTGTATGCAGGACCCTATCATCGGTCAAAAATTCCAAATTGAGTTACACAACAAACTTGCAGTCCTTGAACAATCGGGTGATATTGATGAGGAAGAAAGCTATGATCGGGCTCAATCATGGAGTGTGTGTCGGAGTCATATCATGGAGTCATATTATGGAGTGTGTCATGACCCAGCTAGGTCCACCGATTCGTCGCCAGTCACAACCCTGGAATACGGACGATTGTTTGGACTTGGTGGAGCAAAGGAAAGGAGTCAAGCACATCAATTTTGAACAATATCCCCGATTGAATAAATAAGTACGACATCGGTTGAGGATGGAACAATGTAGCTGTGGCTGAATTGGAGAATTCGCTGACAGACAAGGGTAGACAGAAGACTGGCTAGAAGAACAAGATGAAAGTCCAAATAGACAGTAACGGTGAGTGTTCCGCAAGGATCGGTTCTTGCACCATTGTTGTAGAAAATTGTTGTGCAAGTATCGGAACAGCGAATATTGCACGTTATATCAAACCATCAGCAAGTTGAGTAAATCAACAAACGATGATATCAAGAAAGCGGATGAAACTTTTGTTAGTTCTCCAGCCCAGCGTCTACAGCGGCGAAGGGAATTCTTTAACAATCATGATCCGCCACATGAGCCAGCACCGACACCACTGATCATCCATGAACCATTGATTCCTTTCCCCCATGGTGACCCAACCCAACCAATAAAATTGATGAAAAATGGGAAAGCGCTGGGCATCGATCAAATCACTGCTGAGTCAAGTCAATGCTGATGAGTCACAACTTTTTGACCTCCTACTACAAATTTGGGACAAGGGGACACAATATCACCGAAGACGTTTGCCCTAGCACTAGAATATATATTAGATGATTGATGGAGAGAGAAGGACCAATCTGAGGTTTGCTGATGACCTGGTTCTGGTCTCAGAGAGCATTGGGGAGATGATGACGATGCTGGAGGATTTGAAAGTGAAATCCGAGGAGACGGGTCTTAATGGGGAAAAACCAAGATTTTGACCAACATTCCCGAAATCACAGACTACCAGCTTCCAGTGGAGAAAGTAACCGAGTACATATATTTGGGGCATAAGGTTACATTGGGCTTTGAGAACCAGGCAGCGGAAGTGAAAAGGCGAATCGCACAGGCTTGGGCTGCGTCCGGTGCGTTGTAAAATATCCCTGGATCTCAAATTGAAAGTCTTCGAGCAATGCGTCATGCCCGTGCTCACCTACGGTACAGAGACCATGACCCTTACGCAGAAGTCCGCCGAGAAGTTCTGAGTCGCGCAGAGGGGCATGGAGAGAGCGATGCTCGGGACCACCCTTCGTGACCGGAAACGTAACGAATAAGACCAAGGTGGAAGTCGCCATGGCTGTCATAGCAAGGAAAAAGGGATGGACATGGGCAGGACACATTAAGAGAATGAAAGAGAGTCGCTGGACGAGACGAGACCTTGAATGGAGACCCAGACCGGATACTCGAGGGCGCGGCAGACCACCGCAGCGCTGGATGGACGACGGAGATCGATACTGGATGAGATGGGTACAAGATCGCCAAGAGTGGAAGAAGAGGGAAGAGGTCTAAATCCAAGATTGGATTACCAAAAGGCCATGATGATGATGATGATTGCATATTTGGAATTTGGAACCAATACTACCAACGTTGAAAAACGCGATCGTCCTAGCCATATTGAAGAAAGGCCATAGCCGGGAATGCAACAACTACCTTAATGATTTCGATAAGGGCATACTTTGTCCTTCAAGAACGAGTTTCAGTGGTGTGAATAGCCTCTTGCCCATGATGAGTATCGTTTCTGTTTCATGAACTGCAATTGTTAGATCCTACTCTTTTAACCAATTACTCGCCAGTCGGAAGCTTTCGTTAGGTATTACTACTACCAGTGTGCTTATTTCCTTTGCAGTCACCACCACTGCGGCGTCATCTACGAACCCAACAGTTCTAAGCAAGTCGAGGTTTAGCAAGCCATCGTACATAACGTTCCACAACAATGGTGCAAAAACCGTTCCTTGCGGAATACACACCGTTACTATCGTCCAGTACGACATTTGGTAAAGATGGAACGAGAGGCATATTGGAACAATGGTGCAAGAATCTATCCTTGCAGAACAACCACCGTTCCTGTCTTCTTGCTGATCTAAGCAAGTCGTGGTTTAACAAGCCATCATACATAACGTTCCACAACAATGGTGCAGGAACTGATCCTTGCGGAACACCCACCGCTACTGTCTTCTTGCTGTTCTAAGCAAGTCGAGGTTTAAGCCATCGTGCATATCGTTCCACAACAATGGTGCCAGAACCGATCCTTGCGGAACACCCACCGTTACTGTCTTCCAGTACGACATCAATTGAAGATGGAACGAGAGGAATATTGGAAAAATGTCGCGGCAGAAATGGAGAAAACAGCGAATATTACATCAAACCATCAGGAAGTTGATCAAATCAACAAACGATGATATCGAGAAAGTGGATGGAACTTTTGTTAGTTCTCCAGCGAGATCGGTTAAATCGGTTACTCGCTGTTCTAAGCAAGTCGAGGTTTAGCAAGCGATCGTACATAACGTTCCACAACAACGGTGCAAGAACCGATCCTTGCGGAACACCCACCGTTACTGTCTTCTCGCTGTTCTAAGCAAGTCGAGGTTTAGCAAGCCATCGTACATAACATTCCACAACAATGGTGCAAGAACCGATCCTTGCGCAGCACCCACCGTTACTGTCTTCTCGCCGTTCTAAACAAGTCGAGGTTTAGCAAGCTATCGTACATAACGTTCCACAACAATAGTACAAGAACCGATCCTTGCGGAACACCTTCCGTTACCGTCGTCCAGTACGACATTGGGTTGAAGATGGAACGAGAGGCATATTGGCACAATGGTGCGAGAACCGATCCTTGCCGAACAACCACCGTTCCTGTCGTCTTGCTGTTCTAAGCAAGTGGAGAAGAACAAATCCTTGCGGAACACTCACCGTTACTGTCGTCCAGTACGACATCGGGTGAAGATGGAACGAGAGGCATATTGGAACAATGGTGCGAGAACCGATCCTTGCGGAACACCCACCGTTACTGTCTTCTTATTGTTCTAAGCAAGTCGAGGTTTAGCAAGCGGCCTTCGACTTCAAGGCCAATTTACTGGTTCACTGGCCAGCTTTATGTTCAGTATTGGAAACAGCATGTGCCTTTAAAAATCACACATATTCTACGAGCGGCGTACAATGGTTCAACCAACTACCTACGGATCCGGAACGAATTATCAATTTTCTGATCCAAACGGAAGTCCCACTGATTTTCAACGTGGAATTAGACGCCATTGTAAGGAAAGCATTCAGTGGTCGACCAGACGTCCAATACGATGTCATCAACTTAATTTCCGATCTGATGTTCGCAGATGATGGTGCTATATTTACCGATACAGATGCCGATTTCCGTCGAATCTTATGGACTGAAAATAAACAAGACAAAAGTCTTGACGACCGATGGATCACAGACCAATGTTCAACTTAATGGCACTCAGATCGAGCACGTGAAAAAATTCAAATACTTGGGCTCACTGGTGCAAAAGGAACAAGTGACGTCAGCCGCTGACATTTACAGCATCAGCAGCATTTTCGTTACTCAAATGATGCATATGCAAGAAGACTAACATATCCACTAATACCAAAATTCGTCTATTACGGACGCTCATCCTACCAATTCTTTTGTATGGAGCAGAAACGTGGACCCTACTTCAATCGGACCTCAACAAACTCAAGCTGTTCTAAATGCTTTGCCTAAGACATTGGTGTTTCGATTCGTGATCGCCGCCAACGTGAGGAAATTCGAGCTAGATGCGATCATTAACCACCGATTGTGGAACAGTCTACGATGGTTTGAACACATTTGTCGAATGGAGGAAAATCGGCTTCCGCGCAAACTCCTCTGGCGGAAGCGGTCACCCGACTTTCTTTTATCTTCGTCCATATCTTTTATCTTCGTTCATATCTTTTATCTTCGGCGATGATCGTGGAGGATTCAACGATCATCGCCGAAGATATAAGATATGGACGAAGATAAAAGATATGGACGAAGATAAAAGATATGGACGGAGATAAAATATATGGACGAAGATAAAAGATATGGACGAAGATAAAAGATATGGACGGAGATAAAATATATGGACGAAGATAAAAGATATGGACGAAGATAAAAGATATGGACGAAGATAAAAGATATTTACGAAGATAAAAGATTACGGAGATAAAAGATATGGACGAAGATATGGACAAAACATGTAGAAGACGACCTTAAGAATTGCCATTGATCGGAAAGTGTGGAAGCAAATCGTAAATGATGTGAAATATCCAGCAGCACCAACAGCAGCGTATTGCTTACGAAAACGACGTCCTCGACAATCGGCAGATACGGATTAAAGAAGTTCTGTCATTTTCTGATGATAAGATAGTGTCGGAGATGTGGCCGCAGTATCCGCGGTGTCCCTTTTTTGGAACCGCTTGAGGTATGCATTGAAGCACCCATAGCCAGTGAGCACATAGGTACGATGGTAACTCACATGTCACGTTAGGGATAAGGCCCTCCAGTTTCACTATCCTATTTTGTCTGCCATCCGTCCACGAGTCTCTCTCTTTGGCGGCCGGCCACTAATGCTTTACGTCTTTTTTCACTCTCCGCTACTGCAGCTACGAAGAACTTCTTGTTTCTCGCGAATCAGTAAGTATATTGAGGGCCTGCTTGCAAATACCAGCGCCGCAACCTCGTTGCGTTCTTGTTCGCGCCAATTTTAATAAATCTGTATTTTTAATTCAACATTTGAATCGATTACGGCACCGATTAACCGAAGGGGAAAGGTGTATCAACCTGGGCCTAAATCGCGAGATTTACTTATCAATTTATTTCGCGAATTTATATTATTCGGCGAGTGTGAGAAGCGTAAAGACGAGAATCGAAGCGCGAACCGACAAGTGTGTTAAAATTTAGCGTTTTAAGTCAAGTTAACCAGGGGTGTAATTACGAGCCCAAAGGGCTGAAGCGGCATCCAACGTCCGGAAGGCACCGATTTTAAGGGCTCCCTCCGCCCATTATCCCCATTTCCTTCTTAAAAAAAGGCGCCTTAACTCTTGTCTATCAAACTCTTGTCTGTCTAACTCTTGTCTGTCTAACTCTTGTCTATCTAACTTTTGTGTGTTTAACTCTTGTGTGTCTAACTCTTGTCTGTTAACTGCTGGCTAACATTTGTTTTTCTAACGCTTGTGCCGAATCTTAGGGACTGAAAATAAACAAGTCTTGACGACCGATGGATCATAGACCAATGTTCATCTTAATGGCACTCAAATCGAGCACGTGAAAGAATTCAAATACTTGGGCTAACTGGTGCAAGAGGAACAAGTGGCGTCAACCGCTGACATTCACAGCCGCATTGGTCAAGCATCAGCAGCATTTTCGTCACTCAAATGTTGCATATGCAAAAAGACTAACATATCCACTAATACCAAAATTCGTCTATTACGGACGCTCATCCTACCAATTCTTTTGTATGGAGCAGAAATGTGGACGCTGCTTCAATCGGACCTCAACAAACTCAAGCTGTTCTAAATGCGTTGCTAAGACATTGGTGTTTCGATTCGCGATCGCCGCCGACGTGAGGAAATTCGAGCTAGATGCGATCATTAACCACCGATTGTGGAACAGTCAAAGATGGTTTGGACACATTTTGTGTGGTTTGGTTTGGAGGATTCAACGATCATCGCCGAAGACAAAAGATATGGACGAAGATAAAAGATATGGACGAAGATAAAAGATATGGACGAAGATAAAAGATATGGACGAAGATAAAGATATGGACGAAGATAAAAGATATGGACGAAGATAAAAGATATGGACGAAGCTAAAATATATGGACGAAGAAAAAAGATATGGACGAAGATAAAAGATATGGACGAAGGTATGGACAAAACATGTAGAAGACGACCTCAAGAATTGCCATTGATCGGAAAGTGTGGAAGCAAATCGTAAATGATATATCCAGCGGCACCAACAGCAGCGTATTGCTTACGAAAACGACGTCCTCGACAATCGGCAGCTACGGATTAAAGAATGGAAGAAGTTCTGTGATTTTCTGATGATACGATAGTGTCCGAGATGTGGCCACAGTATCCGCGGTGTCCCTTTTTTGGAACCGCTTGAGGTATGCGTTAAAGCACCCATAGCCAGTGAGCAAATAGGTAAGATGGCAACTCACATGTCACGTTAGGGATAAGGCCCTCCAGTTTCACTATCCCATTTTGTCTGCCATCCGTCCACGAGTCTCTCTCTTTGGCGACCGGCCTCTAATGCTTTACGTCGTTTTTCACTCTCCGCTTAATGCAGCTACGAAGAACTTCTTGTTTCTCGCGAATCACGAAGTCTATTGAGGGCCTGCTTGCAAATACCAGCGCCGCAACCTCTGAAACCGTTCTTGTTCGCGCCAATTTTAATAAAACTGTATTTTTAATTCAACATTTGAAGCGATTTCGGCACCGATTAACAGAAGATTTAAGGTGAAATCGCGCGATTTTTTTATCAATTTACTTTGCGAATTTATATTATTCGGCGAGTATGCTTCGAGTGTGAGATGCGAAAAGACAAGAATCGAAGCGCGAACCAAGCTGGACCGACACGTGCACGCATTTTTAAGTTTAGCGTTAACCAGGGGTGTAATCACGAGCCCAAAGGGCTGAAACGGCATCCAACGTCTGGAAGACACCGATTTTAAGGGCTCCCTCCACCCATTATCCCCATTTCCTCCCTTAAAAAAGGCGCCGGAAGGACGATCCACACGTGGCGGAGGCGCGAGCGACCCTAACAGGTAAGTGATTAGACTAGCCCTGTTTCAAACGGGAAAACTTGATTTTCGTGAGACACGGTCCAAACAGTTCTGTAGGCGGAAATTACTCTTCTCTGCACACCTGCAAGTTGTTTTCCTACCTTTTTCGTTACGTCGCCCTCCGTTTCGTCGTATATTTCTTCCGCGTAGATGATTTTTGAGTGTAATACACTGCTGAGTATTCTCCGTTTCAATTTACTCGGCCTCCCAATGTTCGGCATCAATCTTATCAGAGCTACCAGTGTACACGCTGCCTCTTTCGCTCTCTTGGCTACATGGTCTTCGAACCGCATACCTCTGTCAAGTTGGACGCCAAGGGACCTCAATGATTTCGCTAAGGGGATATTTCGTCCTTTCAGACGGAGTTTCAGTGGTGTCAATAGTCCTCCTCTTGATGGTGATGAGTATGGCTTTACTGCCATTGTCCCTGATCTTTTAACCAATTAATTGCCCGTCGGAGACTTTCGTTAGTTGCTAGCACCAGTGTGCTTATTTCCTTTGCAGTCACCATCTGTCCGGCGACATCTGCGAATTCCACAATTCTCGCTGTTCTAAGCAAGTCGAGGTTTAGGAAGTCTGCGTACATAATGTTCCACAACAATGGTGTAAGAACCGATCCTTGCGGAACACCCGCCGTTACTGTCTTTTTGGTCTTCCTTCAAGTCTTCTGTCTACCCTTGTCTGTCTTTTTTTTTTTTTTAATTTTCCAAAGTGACTCCACTCAAAACGGAAGGACAGAGGGACCGCCAGCGATGGCATTACTGCCTCTGCCCACCCTTCGAATACAAATACAACAGTATTTACACGAAAGTAAAAAAAGTAAAGCAAAATATGCTATACAATAGCATTTACAATTGCAACAATTACAACACAAGTAATAAAAAAAAACAAAAACAGAGACAAACAAAAAAAAACAAGAAAAAACTCTACCGCCCTTGTTCCCACACAGGCAACTCCTTAGCCCGCATGACTGTGGCCGCGAATCGGCTTAAGGCCGCCCACACGCCCCGCCCCACCTCGCCGGCGAGGCCACCCGCCACGGCTTCGACCGTGACTTCCTGTTCCAGGGCCGACGCCAGGGCCTGTCGCTCCTTCTCCCAACGCGGACACGCCACGAGAGTGTGCTCCGCGTCGTCGCGCACGCCCTCTCCACAGGATATGCACCTGTCGTCTGGGGCTTTCCCAATCCTATGGAGATACGCTCGGAAGGACCCGTGTCCGGTAAGAAGCTGGGTGAGAAAGTACGAACCCGCCTCATCCAGCCCTCGCCCCATCCACCGAATTAAATCAGGGATGAGACGACGAGTCCACGCGCCGTTTCCGCCACGTGACCACCTCTCCTGCCAGCAGGCAAGTAGTTGCTCCCGAGCAGCTCTCCTTGCCTCCCCGCGGTTCCCACCAGAAGTTCTTGCGTCCCTCACCGACGCGCGCTCCATAACAAGGAGGTCCGCGGGAGGAATCCGCGATATGACCTCCACGGCGTCACTGCTAACAGTGCAGTAAGCCCGGGCGACCCTGATGGCCACCGGGCGCAGTGCCCGTCGCAAACGCTCCCTGTTACGAGCGTTACCCCTCACCGCCGTTGACCACACCGGTGCCGCGTATAGGAGTCTACTAGTGACCACACTGGCCATAAGCCTCCTCCTACCCTCACCAGGCCCGGAGGCCCTCGGCATGAGACGCGCCACCTGTTGTGACGCGCGTGCCGCGTTGCCGGCGGCATGGCACACGTGTAATCCCCACTGACCCCCCTGGAGGATCACACCGAGGTACCGAATCGACCGTTCGACCGGTATCTTCTCTCCCAAAATTTCGATCTCCAGAATGCCTCTGCCTGACCTTCTAGTAGAGAGCAGGGCCGCCTGTGTTTTAGAGGCGGCGAGCTGAAGGCCCGCCGTCTCCATCCACTCCCGAACGAGTTCCCCCGCGCGCGTGACCCTGAGACGCAGCATATCCCAGCACCTGTCTGTGAAGACGAGTGCCAGGTCGTCTGCATATGCCACAATACCCACCCCTGTGGGCAGTAACCGTCTCAGCGTCCGCAGAAGGCCGTCATAGGCGACATTCCACAAGAATGGTCCTAGAACCGATCCCTGCGGAACCCCGGCAGACAACCCCCGCTCACGCCAGTCCTCCCCCTCGCGGTAACTGATGGTTCTGTCGCGCAGGTAATCGGCAGTAAGCCTCAGCAACGTCTCCGGTAGTTTCCAACGGGCTAGGGCCTCAATAACGAACCACCATTGTACCGTGTTGAAGGCGTTGGCGACGTCAAAGCTGACGACCACACAATGCCCCCTGGTGCGGTACGGTCCGCTGTTGGCCCCCTCCGCGACACGGAGGACAGCCCGAATGGCATCCTCCGTCCCAACCCCTTTACGGAAGCCGAACTGTTCTGGAGCGAGTCCGCCCCCTTGCTCTATAACGGCTTGTAACCGCCATAGGAGCAACCTTTCCAGACCTTTTGCCCCACCGTCCAGCAAACAGATCGGTCTGTACGCACCAGGCGTCGAGGGATCCTTACCCGGCTTTGGAATAAGGGCCAAAATGGCCTTTTTCCAAAACCCTTGTCTGTCTAGTCTTATACGTCTAACACTTGTCTGTCTAACTCTTGTCTGTCTAACTCTTGTCTATATAACACTTGTGTGTCTAACTCTTGTGTGTCTAACTCTTGTGTGTCTAACTCTTGTGCGTCTAACTCTTGAGTGTCTAACTCTTGTCTGTCTGACTCTTGTCTGACTAACTCTTGTCTGTCAACTCCTGTCTGACTAATTTTTGTTTGTCTAACTCCTGTGTGTCAAACTATTGTATGTCTAACTCTTGTCTATCTAACCCTTGTCTGTATAATTCTTGTCTAAAACTTGTCTGTCTAACCCTTGTCCGTCTAACTCTTGTCTGTCTAACTCTTGTCTGTCTAACTCTTGTCTGTCTAATTCTTGTCTGTCTAATTCTTGTCTAAGTCTTGTCTGTCTAACCCTTGCCTGTCTAACTCTTGTCGGTCTAAGTCTTGCCTGTCTAACTATTGTCTGTCAACTCCTTCTGTCTAACTCTTGTCTGCCTAACCTAAGTCTTGTCTGTCTAACACTTGTCTGTCTAACTCTGCAAAAAACCTAGCCAAGACTAGACAGACATGACCATCAAGCCAGACTGGACATCAAGCTCAAGACGAGTTTTAACTAGATATAATGTAATACCAGATGGCAGGGAACGCTGTATTGATGAGTTGATTTACAAGTCTCTTTTGTTGTGAAATGTCTAGCTATTATTCATTAGAAAATGTGTGGCCTGAATAATGGATTTCGGTCGTCCTACCAGCCCTGTCGCAATTAGGATAGTTTGTAGGGAAAAGTCTCCATAGTTACATGCGTGCTCATAAAAAGATTTATTTTTTCGTCGATTACGCTTAGTCCGTCGTCGAGCCTTGAACCCCGATCCGACATTACACTGGGGAATTGCATACAGACAGACACTGTCGCCGTCGTTCCAATCTTCACTAAAACAGCGTAAGACACACAAGATCTTACAGATAGGATTATTAAGACTTGTTATTTGTAGGAAACTGATGGATGAGACAATGGAGCCAATTGACTTGTATCATTTTACTGTGAGTCCTCCGTCAAGGTCTGTCTTGCTGCTGGCTAGGCACATGGGACTTGGGGTCAACGTCAAAATCGTCAACATATTGGCTGGCGAGCAAATGGCCGAGGAATACATCAAGGTAATTAAATCTATTCTCGTTTGACGATACTCGTAAAGCAATAGAATTTAGTTTTCCAATAACTCAAAATGCTTTATGAAATTATTGATTGTTCTATTTATGAAATTATTGATTATTATTTCTATTTGTGAAATTATTGATTAATCCTTGTGCTAAATTGCTGCGAAATTGCGTTAGAAACTTTTGATTATTATCCCGTTTCATGTAGATCTTGGAGGTAATCATGGGGTAGGTAAGGTTTAGGCAAGGTTTATTAGGTATAACTTTGTTGTAGCGAGTTCTGGTTTTCACCATTGGATTCAGCGTGTCAAAAGCAGTTGGAAACTATGTTAAGCTTAAGTGAAATGCGTTAAATCTAGTTTGGGGCTAGTCATCAATAGTTGGAGGTCTTATCAATTTTGAACGATAACTCGCTTAATTTCCATCGGATTTCCGCAATTTTGGTATCAAACGATTAGTGAGGAGTCGGTCTAAACAATTCCCATTCAAAAACTTTTCAACAATCTTTATTGAAACAGCAACTGCTAATATTGTCCCAACAAGCCCATGTCTCAGATACATCAAAATTCTCTGTGTATCTACTGCCCCCGTGTATTTTTGTTTGTGTTTCAAGGCTTTTATTGATCAATTATTTATTACTAGTGCGCATTAGACATGCCAAACACGTGACTAAAACATTGGTGCCAATAACTCATGCTTTATGAAATTGATTGATTGTTATTTTTATTTGTGAAATTATTGAATATTCCTTCAGCTACATTGCTGCGAAATTGCGTTAGAAACTTTTGGTTATTATCCCGTTTCATGTAGGAGAGCTTGGAGGTATTCATGGGGTAGGGAAGGCTTAGGCAAGGTTTATTAGGTATAGGTTTGTCGCAGCGAGTTCTGGTTTTCACCATTGAATTCAACGTGCCAAAAGCAGTTGGAAATTAAATCAAGTTTAAGTGAAATGGGTTAAATTTATTTTGGAACTTGTCATCAATAGTTGGAGGTCTTATCGATTTTCATCGACAACTCGCTTAATTTCCATCGGATTTTTGTAATTTTAGTATCAAACGATTAATAAGGAGTCGTTCTAAACAATACCTATTCAAAAACTTTACAACAATCTTTATTGAAACAGCAACTGCTAATATTGTCCCAACAAGCCCCTCTCTCGGATACATCGAAATTCTGTGTGTATATCCTCCCCCTGCGTATTATTGTTAGTATATCAAGGCTGTTATTGATCAATTATTTATTGATAGTGCGCATTAGACATGAAAAACACGTGACTAAAACATTGGTGCCAATAACTCTTCCAATATGCTTTATAAAAGTATTGATTATTATTTCAATTTTTGAAATTATTGTTTATTACTAATTTGGTGTTAAATTGCGTTAGAAACTTTGGATTGTTATCCCGTTTCATGTAGGAGATCTTGGAGGCATTCATGGGGTAGGTAAGGTTTAGGCAAGGTTTAATAGGTATAGGTTTGTCGTAGCAAGTTCTCGTTTTCACCATTGGATTCAGCGTGCCAAAATCATTTGGAAATTATGTTAAATTTAAGTGAAATGTGTTAAATCTATTTTGATGCTTGTCCTCAATAGTTGGAGGTCTTATCGATTTTGAATGATAACTCGCTTAATTTCCGTCGGATTTTCGTAATTTTGGTATCAAACGATTAGTAAGGAGTCTTCCTAAACAAATCATATTCGAAAACTTTTCAACAACCTTTATTGAAACAGCAACTGTTGATATAGTTGCAACAAGTCCCTGTCTCAGATACATCGAAATTTTGTGTGTATATTTTTGTTTGTATTTCAAGCCTGTTATTGATCAATTATTTGTTGATAGTGCGCATTAGTCCTGCACAATATGTGAATACTACGTTGGTGCCAGTAACTCCTCCAAAACGCTTTGTGAAAGTATTGATTATTATTTCTATTTGTGAAATTATTGATTAATCCTTGTGCTAAATTGGTGCAAAATTGCGTTAGAAACTTTTGATTGTTATCCCGTTTCATGTAAGAGATCTTGTAGGCATTTACGGGGTAGGTAAGGTTTAGGCAAGGTTTAATAGGTATAGGTTAGTCGTAGTGAGTTCTGGTTTTCACCATTGGATTCCTCGCGCCAAAAGCAGTTGAAAACTATGTTAAGCTTAAGTAAAATGCGTCAAATCTAGTTTGGAGCTATTCATCGATAGTTGGAGGTCTTATCGATTTTGTTCGACAACTCGCTTAATTTCCATCGGATTTTCGTAATTTTGGTATCAAACGATTGGAAAGAAGTCGTTCTAAACAATTCATGTTCAAAAACTTTTCAACAATCTTTATTGAAACAGCTACTGCTAAAATTGTTGCAACAAGCCCCTGTTTCAGTTACATCGAAATTCTGTGTGTATATCCTCCCCTTGTGTATTATTATTTTTATTTCAAGGCTGTTATTCATCAATTATTTATTGGCAGTGCGCATTAGACATGGTCAACACGTGAATAAAACATTGCTGCCAATAACTCTTCAAATATGCTTTGTGAAAGTTTTGATTATGATTTCTATTTGTGAAGTTATTGATTATTCCTTGTGGTAAATTGCTGCAAAATTGTGTTAGAAACTTTTGATTATTAGCCCGTTTCATGTAGGAGATCTTGGAGGCATTCGTGGGGTAGGCAAGGTTTATTCAAGGGTTATTAGGTATAGGTTTGTCGTAGCGAATTCTGGTTTTCCCCATTGCATTCAGCGTGCCAAAAGCAGTTGGAAAATATGTCAAGTTTAAGTGAAATGCGTTATATCTAGTTTGGAGCTAGTCCTCAATAGTTGGAGGTCTTATGGATTTTGATCGATAACTCGCTTAATTTCCATCGGATTTTCGTAATTTTTTTATCAAACGATTAACAAGGAGTCGTTATAAGCAATTCCTTTTCAAAAACTTTTTAACAATCTTTATTGAAACAGCAACTGCTAATATTGTAGCAACGAACCCCTGTCTCAGATACATCGAAATTCTGAGTGTATATCCTCCCCCTGAGTATTTTTGTTTGTATTTCAAAGCTGTTATTGATTAATTATTTATTGAAAGTGCGCATTAGATATGCACAATACGCGAATAAAACATTGATGCCAATAACTCTTCCAAAATGCTTTATGAAAGTATTGAATATTATTTCTATTTGTGAAATTATTGAATAATCCTTGTGCTAAATTGCTGCGAAATTGCGTTAAAAACTTTTGATTAATAGCTCGTTTCATGTAGGAGATCTTGGCGGTATTCATGGGGTAGGTAAAGTTTAGGCAAGGTTTATTAGGTTTACGTTTGTCGTAGCGAGTTCTGGTTTTTACCATTGGATTCAGCGCGCCAAAATCAGTTGGAAATGATATCAAGTTTAAGTGAAATGCGTTAAATCCAGTTTTGAGCTTGTCATCAATAGTTGGAGCTCTTATCGGTTTTGATCGATAACTCGATTAATTTCTATCGGATTTTCGTAATTTTGGTATCAAATGATTAGTAACGAGTCGCTCTAAACAATTCGTATTCAAAAACTTTTCAATAATCTTTATTGAAACAGCAACTGGTAAAATTGTTGCAACAAGCCCCTGTCTCAGATATATAGGAAATTTGTGTGTATATTCTTTTTTGTATTTCAAGGCTGTTATTGATTAATTATTTATTGATAGTGCATTAGACATGCACAACACTTGAATAAAACATTTGTGCCAACAACTCTTCTAAAATGCTTTGTGAAATTATTGATTATTATTTCTATTTTTGAGATTATTGATTATTGCAAAATTGGTGTGAAATTGGGTTAGAAACTTTTAATTATTAGCCCATTTCATGTAGAAGATCTTGGAGGTAATCATGGGGCAGGTAAGGTTTAGGCAATGTTTATTAGGTATAGGTTTGTCGTAGCGACTTCTGGTTTTCACCATTGGATTCAGCGCGCCAAAATCAGTTGGAAATTATGTTAAGTTTAAGTGAAATGCGTAAAATCTAGTTTGAAGCTAGTCATCAATAGTTGCAGGTCTTATGGATTTTGATCGATTACTCGCTTAATTTCCATCGGATTTTCGTAATTTTGGTATCAAACGATTGGTAAAAATTGGTAATTGGTAAAAATTGCTGCGAAATTGTGTTAGAAACTTTTGATTATTACCCCGTTTCATGTAGGAGATCTTGGAGGCATTCATGGGGTAGGCAAAGTTTAATCAAGGGTTATTAGGGCAATATTAGGTATAGGTTTGTCGTAGCGAGTTCTGGTTTTCACCATTGGATTCAGCGTTTTAAAAGCAGTTGGAAATTATGTCAAGTTTAAGTGAAATGCGTTATATCTAGTTTGGAGCTAGTCCTCAATAGTTGGAGGTCTTATTGATTTTGTTCGATAACTCGCTTAATTTCCATCGGATTTTCGTAATTTTGGTATCAAACGATTAACAAGGAGTCGTTATAAGCAATTCCTATTCAAAAACTTTTTAACAATCTTTATTGAAACAGCAACTGCTAATATTGTAGCAACGAACCCCTGTCTCAGATACATCGAAATTCTGAGTGTATATCCCCCCCTGAGTATTTTTGTTTGTATTTCGAAGCTGTTATTGATTAATCATTTATTGAAAGTGCGCATTAGATATGCACAACACTTCAATAAAACATTGGTGCCAACAACTCTTCTAAAATGCTTTGTGAAATTATTGATTATTATTTCTATTTTTGAAATTATTGATTATTGCTAAATTGGTGTGAAATTGCGTTAGAAACTTTTGATTATTAGCTCGTTTCATGTAGGAGATCTTGGCGGTATTCATGGGGTAGGTAAAGTTTAGGCAAGGTTTATTAGGTTTACGTTTGTCGTAGCGAGTTCTGGTTTTCACCATTGGATTCAGCGCGCCAAAATCAGTTGGAAATTATGTTAAGTTTAAGTGAAATGCGTAAAATCTAGTTTGAAGCTGGTCATCAATAGTTGCAGGTCTTATGGATTTTGATCGATTACTCGCTTAATTTCCATCGGATGTTCGTTATTTTGGTATCAAACGATTAGTAAGGAGTCGTTTTAAACCATGCCTATTCATAAACTTTTCAAATTTTTTTATTGAAACAGCAACTATTAATATTGTTGCTTCAAGCCCCTGTCTCAGATACATCGAAATTCTGTGGGTATATCCTCCCCCTGCGTATTATTGTTTGTATTTCAAGGCTTGATTAATTATTTATTGATAGTGCGCATTAGACATGCACAATACGCGAATAAAACAACATTGGTGCCAATAACTCCTCCAAAATGCTTTATGAAAGTATTGATTATTATTTCTATTTGTGAAATTATTGGTTAATTCTTGTGCCAAATTGGTGCGAAATTGCGGTAGAAACTTTTGATTATTATCCTGTTTCGTGTAGGAGAACTTAGAGGTAATGATAGGGTTGGTAAGGTTTAGGCAAGGTTTAATAGGTATAGGTTTATCGTAGCAAGTTCTGGTTATCACCATTGGATTCAGCGTGCCAAAATCATTTGGAAATTAGGTTAAATTTAAGTGAAATGCGTTAAATCTATTTTGGTGCTAGTCCTCAATAGTTGGAGGTCTTATCGATTTTGAATAACTCGCTTAATTTCCGTCGGATTTTCGTAATTTTGGTATCAAACGATTAGTAAGGAGTCTTCCTAAACAAATAATGTTCGAAAACTTTTCAACTACCTTTATTGAAACAGTAACTGTTGATATTGTTGCAACAAGCCCCTGTCTCAGATACATCGAAATTCTGTGTGTATATTCTCCCCCTGTGTATTATGGTTTGTATTTCAAGGCTGTTATTGATCAATTATTTATTGATAGTGCGCATTAGACATGCACAACACGTGAACAAAACATTGGTGCCAACAACTCTTCCAAAATGCTTTATGAAATTATTGATTATTATTTCGATTTGTGAAATTATTGCTTATTCCTTGTGCTAAATTGCGTTAGAAACTTTTGATTATTAGCCCGTTTCATGTAGGAGATCTTGGAGATAATCATAGAGTAGGTAAGGTTTAGGCAAGGTTTATTAGGTTTACGTTTGTCGTAGCGAGTTCTGGTTTTCACCATTGGATTCATCGTGCCAAAAGCAGTTGGAAATTATATTAAGTTTTAGTGAAATGCGTTAAATCTTTTCGGAGGTAGTCATCAATAGTTGGAGGTCTTATCGATTTTGATCGATAACTCGCTTAAATTCCTTCGGATTTTCGTAATTTTGATATCGAACGATTAGTAAGGAATCGTTTTAAACATTTCCTATTCAAAAACTTTTGAACAATCTTGAAACAGCATCTGCTAATATTGTCGCAACAAGCACCTGTTTCAGATACATCAAATTTCTGGAAGTTCTGGTTTTCACCATTGGATTCAGCGGGTCAAAAGCAGTTGGAAATCATGTTAAGTTTAAGTGAAATGCGTTAAATTTAGTTTGAAGCTGGTCATCAATAGTTGGAGGTCTTATCGATTTTGATCGATTACTCGCTTAATTTCCATCGAATTTTCGTAATTTTGGTATCAAACGATTAGTAAGAGTTCCTTCTAAACAATTCCTATTCAAACACTTTTTTATTGAAACAGCAGCTGTTGATATTATTGCAACAAGCCACTGTCGCAGATACAACAAAATTCTGTGCGTTTACTCTCCGTGTTTGTATTTCAAAGCTGTTATTGATCAATTTTTTATTGATAGTGCGTATTAAACATGCACAATACGTGAATAAAACATTGAATTGGAAGGACGTTAACCGTTGACACGCAATGGAGCAATATCCATTAAATATGTCACAAATTGCTGGTTATCGATTTTGGGCCACAAACACGGGTTATTTACCGAAATTCAACTATTAATCATTAATTGCGTGTAATACACATCATAATTTTAGCATCTATCTAATTATTGGTGTTATTCCACTTTTTAGTCCAAATAATCTTAGCTTAAATAATTAAGTCACAGAGGTGTTTTTTTATGGTGTTAGGTGATAAACAAACTCTTTGTGGGTCATTCACTCACACAAAACATGGGTATGCTTTTCACACGCGACTTGCTCATGCGAGCTTTCTTGGGTATTCGAAGACCCAGCTCTCATCACCAGTAACCACTTTATCTAAAAAATTGGTATTGACTTGCAAACGTTCAAGCATTGCTACGCAAACAGACTGAATCCATGCTTTGTTTTCATCCGTCATCTGTTCATTCTTTGGGAACAAGTTTGGCACACAGGTTTCATCTTCAAATCTTCTATCACTAGTTTGAACACCGGAGTTTGGACCAATCCCAGGTCATCAGTAAGTAACCTCACACTAAGACCACGCGTCGGTCGGTTTTACATTTTCGCATTTCATCACTGATACAGTGTACTCGTTGACTGCTGGTATCCTGATTTTACACATTCAAAACGGCTTTGCATACTCTTTTGAGAATCCCTTCATGAATCTTATTATTATGTTTCCCTTGAAAGCGCGCTGTTTCCGTTCTCGGTGATTCCAAGGTATTTGTATTACTTGACTTGTTTCGATTTCTTTCAAGCCCAACCAACCCAAAGAACTACTCGGTTTCACCATTCATCTTCTTTAGGACTTCCTCCACAAAGAGTTTCAGGTCGTCAATGAATAAAAGGTTAATAATAATAATAAATATTTAATGATAATAATAAAATTTTAATTAAATCCTAATAGAGTATGTAGTGCGTCTCGGCTAATAGGTCAGCGTCTGTTCTCTATGTTAAGTGCGGCTGGAATCAAGCTCCAGGAACTGAAAATATCTGGTTATAATAAACTAGCGAAAGGTATACCACAATTACAAGCAAAATGGCTCGTACAAGTAATAACAACAATACCCCAGGTGGTCAATTCACCCGTCAAAAGACTGCAAACATGCAATCGGATTCTGGGGAGCATGGACTAGCACGAGTGAATGGATCGGAGCTCTCTGGAAAACTTTCACGGAAAACACATACTTTGGCACATTTAACATACAGACACTAATACAAACAGCATAACAACAAAACTGTATAATCTCACAACAGAAGTCAATAAACAAAAGATAAATATCATCGCATTACAAGGGACGAGATACACAGACCCAGAAACAACAGAATACAATGGATTTAGAATCTTTAAAAGTATAAAATGGAAAAAGTTGGCAGAAACACACCAGCATTAGGAGTTGCATTTCTAGTCGATAAAAACATCACAGACGTAATCAAAGGAAGATTGATGACAATGAGACTCAAAAATAAAAAATATCCGCTCATCAACGTACATGCGCTTTACTTTTCTGGAATGATATCTTGGTATGGTTCAACGAAGTAAGCAAATCTCTTCTATCTGTTAACATCGACCCGGGTACGATCGTTGAACTGTATCAGTCTTTGATAACATAACCTAGGACACTTAAGGAAACCCAGTACCTGTACCTTTGATAATTATGAGTCGAAAGTTTAAATATCCGATGGAAATAGCTATGCATATGACATGCAGATGAAACGTAAGCGTAAAGTCTAGTTCGAAGAGTAAAAGGAAATGAGACCGAACTCTCTCGCAGGGACAGATTCAGAGTTATCATTTTTAACGTCATTATAGATTGACTAATTACAGAACAACGGAGAAGCGTATCAGATTAAAAGAGTTAAGTAAAAAGTTTGACTTTCTTACGAAACTACATCGTTTGGAATCTAAAGACATCCGTGAAGGAGCCAGAAACCTTATAACTTTTTATCCAGGATTTAGATAGGAAAACGAGTGTCCGCACTTGCAATTTTATTTGTCCTCGAATGATGAAGTAATTGGAGTTATTGTCACTGATGCTATACAACAACTTATCAGAAAAAGGCTTTTCGGACATTTCATGGACACAAAACTCGCAGAACAATTGAAAATTGAAAACGGAAAATTGGCAAGAATTCAAAGAAAAAAATCAACACAGCCAAAGAAATTATATCGCTTCTCGACCTATGGCTAAGATCAAAGTGTAGCCAAAGAAATGATACCACTGACAAAAACCCTGATGAGACTGTGAACACGCACTGGAAATCAAAAGAATAGCCTACCAAACATACAACTCCCACAAAACAAAAAAAAACACATGAAAGACTACTAAAAGTCACTGAGAACTCTTTTTGTTATGGTGTTAGGTGTCAATTGATTAAACATTTTTGTACACCAAGCTAAAAGTCTCAAGTGGGCAACAACATATCGCTGCCAGTGTTTTTTCCATTGTTCATAGGCTCCTTGAAACTCTTCGCTCGGAAGGCTATCAAGGGACCTCGTCAAAGCTACCTGGAGCGCGGGAATCGTATCGAATCGCATTCCTTTCAGGTCTCTATTGATTTAGGGGAACAAGAAGTCGTTGGAAGCTACGTCGGAGCTGTAGGTTGGCTGCGGCAGTGTCGGCCAAAACATCGCCGGCGGCAAGCGACGTGTGATAGGGAGCATTGTCGTGGTGAAGAATCCAATCCTTAAAACCGACTTGTGACAGTCTGTCCGGCAGGAACAAACTCTTTGTGGATCACTCAGTCATTTCATGCTTTTCTCACGTGACTTATCCATGCGAGCTTTCTTGGGCTTTGGAGATGGAGCGGTGTCTCACTCCGCACTTTGCCGCTTTGTTTCAGGATCGAACTCGTAGACCTATGCCTCATCGCCAATAACCAGGTTATCTAAAAAATTGAAATCAACTTGCAAACGGCGGAGCACTTCAGTAAAACCGACTTGTGACAGTCTGTCCGGCAGGAACAAACTACTTGTGGATCACTCAGTCATTTAATGCTTTTCCCACGTGACTTGACCATGCGAGCTTTCTTGGGCTTTGGAGATGGGGCCGTGTCTCACTCCGCACTTTGCCGCTTTTTTTCAGGATCGTACTCGTAGACCTAGGTCTCATCGCCAGTAACCAGGTTATCAAAAAAATTGGTATCGACTTGCAAACGACTTGAAGATGAAGGTCTTCTTCTCTCCTTGACTCGTACTACAAATCCGGCACAAATCTTGCAGATGTTTTCTCAGGTCTTAAAGAAAGTTACTGGAGACGTCATCTTTGAGGCTCTGGTCTTTAGCGACTAGGAATTCTCCTGTCAGCCTTAAAAGTTCACCATAGACTAGCTCGGCCGCGGTAGCCTGCAAATCTGTGACTTGTACATGCGAGCTTTCTTGGGCTTTGGAGATGAAGCGGTGTGTCTCTTCGCACTTTGCCGCTTTGTTTCCGGATCGTACTCGTAGACCTAAGCCTCATAGCCAATAACCAGGTTATCTACAAAATTGGTATCGACTTGCAAACGACTTGAAGATGAAGGTCTTTTTCTCTCCTTGACTTGTACTACAAATCGGGCGCAAATTTTCCAGATGTTTTCTCAGGGCTTAAAGAAAGTTACTGGAGACGTCATCTTTGAGGCTCTGGTCTCTAGCGACTAGGAATTCTCCTGTCAGCATTAAAAGTTCACCATAGACTAGCTCGGCCGCGGCAGCTTGCAGATCTTCTTTCCATGCTGAGCGGATGCCTAGCAACACCAACGTCATCTTTGAGGCTCTGGTCTCTAGCAACTAGGAATTCTCCTGGCAGCCATAAAGATTCACCATAGACTAGCTCGGCCGCGGTAGCCTGCAGATCTTCTTTCCATGCTGTGCAGATACCCAGGAACACCGTGGGTAGAACTTCGGTCCATCTGCTATAACGATGGTTATTAAAAGATGGCTATTGATGCTTTTAGTTGACGAAGAAGTAGTTCAACCATGCCATTGACTGGATGATAGGTAGTGGTGCGTAGGTGGGTCGGACAATTTAAATGCCTGGTAATAAACCAACAGGTGAGACTCCAATTGTCTACCTTTTTGTTGCTATTTAGGAAATTGGTTTTCTTTTTGCAGGGAGTTTGAAGGAAAATTAACTCCTGAAAGCAGTGCAGCAATCTGTTTTGAATTATCGGCAACCGTTTTTGAGTTATCGCTGTATTAGATAAAAAATCGCGGAAATTTTGTTTTGAAATTTCTGCGTGAGATAAAAACAATTTATGTATCAATTTGTTGGAATTGTCGAGTAGTTTCTGTGTGCCAAAAATTATTTTGTTGCGACTTGTAGTTTGGGAGATATTTTAGAAAAAACTCCAAAAAATGAAGACTCTTCATCAGAGTTTTCGAAGATTTTGGGTAACTTTGATATGTTTTCTGACTAATTTTGATGTGCTGAATCCAGTGGTGAAAACCGGAAGTCTATGCGATTAACCGTTCCAAAGTTGCACTGGCAGAAAACGCCAAATTAAAGCGTTAGTTGAAATCGTTATTTATAAAGTTGTAGTGAAATTTAAAACGGTTTTTAGAAGACATTTTTCTGATGAATACAAATATCTAATTTGAATTTTGCTGCGTTTTCCAGTTTAAGAAATATGGCTTGTTTAAGTATGTTCCGTAATGGAGTTCCGAAACGCGCGATTCATCCAGCGTAGAATGCTCGAGCAACGGAAACTGCCTCCTGATCTTCCAGGGCAAAGACCCTTTGGCCATCTGGTGAATCGGTCGACGCATGTAAGACAGTACCTGAATCCTTCGCACTGTGGCATTACAATAAGGTCCAGGTGAACTTGCTCGAACCTTGCTGACGATAAAGAAAAGGATCCGAGAGGTGCTGTGACATGCCTTGGTTACCTTGTTTCGTAAATAGCCTGGCGCCGTGCCTTCTGTTCATCCCTCCGAACTTTGGGAACAGGTTTGGCACACAGTTTTCTCATCTTCAAATCTTCTAACTCTAGCTGGAACACCGTAGTCTGGTCCAATCCCAGTTCATGGGCAAGTAATCTAACACTAAGACGACGACGATAAGTGTTTAAAAGTTTACGCGCCTTTTCATTTTCGCATTTGATCACTGATGGGGCGTACTCGTTGATCGCTATCGTGTTCTTACCACTCAAACCTCATAACATCTTTTCATAACATCTTCATGAATATTTTTAAATGTTTCCCTTGAAAGCGAGATACTTTTGTTTTCGGTGAGTCGGAGGTATTTGTATCCATCGTTCACTCCAAGTGGCACTGCAGTGCTTTCGTAGTTAGTGGCCGACTTGACACAATTTCTATCAAGCCCAACCAACCAGAAGACCCTCTCGGTTTCATCGCTCATCTTCTTAAAGACTTCTTCTTCCTCAAAGAGTTTCAGGTCGTCAATGAACATAAGATCAATAATAATAAGTTAATTTACGCTTCGAAGGTGGGACTTTTTTGGATGGGATCTTATTCAAAAACTTTTGAATAATCTTTTTTGAAACAGCAACTGCTAATATTGTGGCAACAAGCACCTGTCTCAGATACATCAAAGTTCTGGAAGTTCTGGTTTTCACCATTGGATTCAGCGGGTCAAAAGCAGTTGGAAATTATGTTAAATTTAAGTGAAATGCGTTAAATCTATTTTGGTGCTAGTCCTTAATAGTTGGAGGTCTTATCGATTTTGACCGATAACTCGCCTAATTTCTATCGGATTTTCGTAATTTTGGTATCAAACGATTAGTAAGATTTCCTTCTATACAGTTCCTATTCAAAAACTTCTTTATTAAAACAGCAACTGTTGATATTGTTGCAACAAACCACTGTCGCAAATACATCAAAATTCTGTGTGTTTGCTCCCCCTGTGTTTGTATTTCAAAGCTGTTATTGATCAATTATTTATTGATAGTGCGCATTAAACATGCACAATGCGTGAATAAAACATTGAATTGGAAGGACGTTAACCGTTGACACGCAATAGAGCAATATCCATTAAATATGTCACAAATTGCTGGTTATCGATTTTGGGGCACAAACTTGAGTTATTTACCAAAAATTTATATATTAATCATTCATTGCGTGTAATACACATCGTAATTTTAGCATCTAATCCAACTATTGGTGTTATTCCACATTTTAGTCCTAATCTTTCCTAATCTTAGCTTAACTCCTTAAGTCACAGAGATGTTTTTTTAAGGTGTTAGGTGTTAATTTATTAAACATTTATGTACACCAATCTAAAAGCCTCAAGTAGGCAACAACATATACCTAACAGCGTTTTTTCCATGGTTCATAGGTTCCTTGGAACTCTTCGCTCGGAAGACTATCAAGGTACCTCGTCGAAGCTACCTGGAGCGCGGAAATCGTATCGAATCGCTTCTTTTTCAGGTCTCTTCTGATTCGGGGAACAAGAAGTCGTTGGAAGCTACGTTGGAGCTGTAGCCTGGCTGCGGCAGTGTCGGCCAAAATATCGCCGGCGGTAAGCGACGTGTGATAGGGAGCATTGTAGTGTTGAAAAACCCAACCGTTTTTGATCTCCAGGCGGATGTGGCGGACTCGATCCTTCAAACGGCGGAGCTCTTCACTAAAACCGACTTGTGACAGTCTGTCCGGCAGGAACAAACTCCTTGTGAATCACTCAGTCATTTCATGCTTTTATCACGTGACTTGTCCATGCGAGCTTTCTTGGGCTTTGGAGATGGGGCGGTGTGTCACTCCTCACTTTCCGGCTTTGTTTCAGGATCGTACTCGTAGACCTAGGTCTCATCGCCAGTAACCAGGTTATCAAAAGAATTGGTTTCGACTTGCAAACGACTTGAAGATGAAGGTCTTCTTCTCTTCATGACTCGTACCGTTGATCGGTCGCAAATCTTGAAGATGTTGTCTGGCAGATGAGGTTTTGAAGAAAGTTACTGGAGACGTCCTCTTTGAGGCTCTGGTCTCTAGCGACTAGGAATTCTCCTGGCAGCCTTAAAGGTTCACCATAGACTAGCTAGTCCGCGGTAGCCTACGAATCTTCTTTCCATGCTGAGCGGATACCCAGCAACACCAACGTCCTCTTTGAGGCTCCGGTCTCTGCGACTAGAAATTCTCCTGGCAGCCTTAAAGGTTCACCATAGACTAGCTCGTCCGCGGTAGTCTACGGATCTTCTTTCCATGCTGAGCGGATACCCAGCAACACCAACGTCCTATTTGAAGCTCTGGTCTCTAGCGACTAGGAATTCTCCTGGCAGCTTTAAAGGTTCACCATAGACTAGCTAGTCCGCGGTAGCCTACGGATCTTCTTTCCATGCTGAGCGGATACCCAGCAACACCAATGTCCTCTTTGAGGCTATGGTCTCTAGCGACTAGGAATTCTCCTAGCCACCTTATAGATCCACCATAGACTAGTTCGGCCTTGGTAGCCTGCAGATTTTCTTTTCATGCTGACCGGATACCCAGCAACACCGACGTCCTCTTTGAGGCTCTGTTCTCTAGCGACTAGGAATTCTCCTGACAGCCATAAAGGTTCACCCTAGACTAGCTCGACAGCAGTAGCTTGCAGATCTTCTTTCCATACTGAGAGGATACCCAGCAACACCGTTTGAAGAAATTCGGTCCATCTGTTATTACAATGGCATTTGATTGCTGCTTTAAGTTGGCGAAGAAGTCGTTCAACCATGCCATTGGCTTCCGGATGATAGGTAGTGGTGCGTAGGTGTGTCGTACCAGTCGGAGAGTTTAAATGCCTGAACAGGTGAGACTCAAATTGTCTGCCTTGATCCGTGGTGATCCATAATGGAGTTCCGAAACGCGCGATCCATCGTAGTCCAAGCGTAGAATGCTCGAACAACGGATTGAATCTTGATCTTCCAGGGGAAAAACCTATGGCCATCTGGTGAATCGTTCGACGCATGTAAGACAGTACCTGAATCCTTCGGACGGTGGCATTACGATAGGGTCCAGTTGAACATGCTTGCTGACGGTAAAGAAAAGGATCCGAGAGGTGCTATAACATGCCTTGGTTACCTTGTTTCGTAAAAAGCTTGGCGCCGTGCCTTCTGTGCATCCGTCCGAACTTTGGGAACAAGTTTGGCACACAGTTTTCGCATCTTCAAATCTCCTAACACTAGTTTGAACACTGTAGTCTGGTCCAATCCCAGTTCATGGGCAAGTAATCTAACACTAAGACGACGACTATCAGTCGATCAGACGATCATTTTCGCATTTGATCATTGATGGGGCGTACTTGTTGATCGCTATCGTGTTCTTACCACTTAAACCGGCTTAGCATACTCTTTTGATAACCACCTCATGAATCTTTTAAAATGTTTCCCTTGAAAGCGCGCTCCTTCTGTTCTCGGTGAGTCGGAGGTATTTGTATCCCTCGTTCACTCCAAGTGGCACTGCAGTGCTTTCGCAGTTAGTGGCCGACTTGGCTCAATTTCTCTCAAGCCCAACTAACCAGAAGACCCTCTCGGTTTCATCGCTCATCTTCTTTAGGACTTCTTCCTCCGCAAAAAGTTTCAGGTCGTCAATGAACAAAAGATTAATAATAATAAGTTAATTTACGCTTCGAATATTTTTAATACCACCGCGCCCCACTGAACCATTTTTGTTAAATTTTGATGGTCGTTCAGTTTTGATGCCTCTTCCTATTCCTAACAAAGTTTTAGCTTAAACCATTTCTGTTAAACTTTGATGATGACTAACCCAATGAGGTGTTGTCTCTTCCAATTCTTAATAAACCTAACTTATGTATTTGCTTAAACCATGTGTGTTAAATGCGTTATTTTCTTTTTCAGATAAATCCAACACATACTGTTCCTACCATAGACGATAATGGATATTATTTAAGGGAAAGGTATAAATTATTGGTAAAATATATTCAGGTCTGATAGGAAGGTTTTGACAGGTTATCAATATATTAATCAAGAAAAGAATCTTTATATAATTTTTGAATTTTCGTGATTTTGTAAGAAATCTTTGAGGAAGCTTGTGGAAGTTGGTAAAAGCTGTCGAAGAAAGCTTTAGAAAAGTGATAAATATT
Organism: Phosphuga atrata; assembly: GCA_944588485.1. Taxonomy (NCBI): domain Eukaryota; kingdom Metazoa; phylum Arthropoda; class Insecta; order Coleoptera; family Silphidae; genus Phosphuga; species Phosphuga atrata. The sequence continues at coordinate 9,297,796 of OX155904.1, read as the reverse complement.
GGTGGAATTGGTGGAAATTGTTAAAAACTGGCCAAGAAGGCTTTAGAAATATGATAAAGCATTTAGGTATTTGAATTTACGTGATTTTGAAAGAAATCTTTGAGGAAGCTTGTGGAAGCTGGTAAAAGCTGTCGAAAAAAGGTTTAGAAAAGTGATAAATATTGGAGGAATTGGTGGAAATTGGTAAAAACTGACCAAGAAAGCTTTAGAAAGATGATAAAGCATTTAGGTTTTTTTAATTTTAAAGCAAAACCGTTTTCAGCGATCTCTAAGGTAATGTGAAAAAAATAAAAAAAATAAAAAATTTGGTTTCGAAAACTCAAATGAAGTCTTAATTTTTTTTTAAATGTAGCGTTTTCTACCGTTGTAACTTTTGAACGGTTAATGGCAGAGACTTCCGGTTTTCACCACTGGATTCAGCACATCAAAATTAGTCAGAAAACATATCAAGTTTAGCAAAAAGTTTTGAAAATTTAGATGAAGAGTCTTCTTTTTTGTAGTTTTTTCTTAAATATCTCCCAAATTACAAGTCGCAACAAAATAATTTTTGGCACATAGAAACTATTTGACAAGTCCAACAAATTCATACATAAATTCCTTATATCTCATTCCGAAATTTCAATACAAAATTTCTGCGATTTTTTATCTAACACAGCCATAACTCAAAAACGGTTTCCGATAATTAAAAACGGATTGCAGGACTGCTTCCAGAAGTTCATTTTCCTTCAAACCTCCTGCAAGAAAAAAAAAAGAATTTCCTTCACCTCAACTTGTCTGTTACTGTTTATTGAAGTTTAGCTCGATTGTATCCAATTCAAACAGCCATATTTCTTAAACCTGAAAACGAGGCAAAATTCAAATTAGATGTTTGTAATCAGCTGAAAAATGGCTTCTAAAAACCGTTTCAAATTTCACTACAGCTTTATAAATAACGATTCTAACTAACTTTTAAATTTGGCTTTGCTGCCGTTGTAACTAACTTTGGCACGGTTAATCGCATAGACTTCCGGTTTTCACCAATGGATTCAGCACATCAAAATTTGCTAGAAAACGTATCAAGTTTAGTCAAAATTTTCGAAAACTCAAAGGAAGTCTTAATTTTTTTTAAATTTAGCATTTTCTACCGTTGCAACTTTTGAACGGTTAATCGCAGAGACTTCCGGTTTTCACCACTGGATTCAGCACATCAAAATTAGTCAGAAAACATATCAAGTTTAGCCAAAATTTTTGAAAACTCAGTTGAAGAGTCTTAATTTTTTGTAGTTTTCTTAAATATCCTCCAAACTACAAGTCGCAACCAAATAATTTTTGGGCACACAGAAAGTACTGCGACAATTCCAACAAATGAATCCATAAATTGTTTATATCTCATTCCGAAATTTCAAAACAAAATTCCCGCGATTTTTGATCTAATACAACGATAACTCAAAAATGGTTACCGATAATTAAAAACGAATTGCAGCACAGCTTTCACTAGCTAATTTTCCTTCAAACTCTCTGCAAAAAGAAAACCAATTTCCTAAATTGCAACTTGTATGCTAAGTTTAACTCGTTTGTAGCATATTCAACAAGCCATATTTCTTAAACCTGAAAACGAGGCAAAATTCAAATTAGATGTTTGTAATGATGTTCTTAAAACCGTTTTAAATTTCACTACAGCTTTATAAATAACGATTTTAACTAAAGTTTAAATTAGGCTTTGCTGCCGGTGTAACTTTGGAACGGTTAATCGCATAGACTTCCGGTTTTCACCACTGGATTCAGCATATCAAAATTAGTAAGAAAACATAGCAACTTTAACAAAAATTTTATAAAACTCAATTGAAGAGTCTTCATGTTTTGAAATTTCGAATTTTTTGCCGTTGTAACTTTTGAACGGTTAATCGCAGAGACTTCCGGTTTTCACCACTGGATTCAGCATATCAAAATTAGTTAGAAAACATATTAAGTTTAGCCAAAAATTGTCTAAAACTCAGATGAAGTCTTCATTTTTTGTAGTTTTTTCTTAAATATCTCCCAAATTACAAGTCGCAACAAAATAATTTTTGGCACATAGAAACTACTTGACAAGTCCCACAAATTCATACATTTATTGTTTATATCTCATTCCGAAATTTCAAAACAAAATTTCCGCGATTTTTGATCTAATACAGCGATAACTCAAAAATGATTACCGATAATTAAAAACGGATTGCAGCACTGCTTCTAGGAGCTAATTTTCCTTCAAACTTTCATAAAAAAAAACAATTCTCTAAATCTCAACTTGTATGCTAAGTTTGGTTCGATTGTATCATATTCAACAAGTCATATTTCGTAAACCGGAAAATGCAGCAAAATTCAAATTAGATATTTACAATCAGCAGAAAAATGGCTTCTAAAAACCGTTTTAAATTTCACTACAGCTTTATAAATAACGATTTTAACTAACGCTTAAATTTGGCGTTTTCTGCCGGTGTAACTTTAGAACGGTTAATCGAATAGATTTCCGGTTTTCACCACTGGTTTCAGCACTTCAAAATTAGTCAGAAAACATGTCAAGTTTAGTCAAAATTTTTCAAAAACTCAGATGAAGAGTCATCATTTTTTGAAATTTGGCATCTTCTACCGCCGCAACTTTTGAACGGTTAATCGCAGTGACTTCCGGTTTTCACCACTGGATTCAGCACAACAAAATTAGTCAGAAAGTATATCAAGTTTATCCAAAATTTTCGAAAACTCAAATGAAGTCTTCATTTTTTTAAATTCGGCATTTTCTACCGTTGCAACTTTTGAACAGTTAATCGTAGAGACTTCCGATTTTCAGCAATCGATTCAGCACATCAAAATTAGTGAGAAAAACATATCAAGTTTAGCCAAAATTTTGGAAAACCCAGATGAAGAGTCTTAATTTTTTGAAATTTGGCATTTTATACCGTTACAACTTTTGAACGGTTAATCGCAGAGACTTCCGGTTTTCACCACTGGATTCAGCACATCAAAATTAGTGAGAAAAACATATCGAGTTTACCCAACATTTTCAAAAATACAAATGAAGTCTTCATTTTTTTAAATTTTTCATTTTCTACCGTTGCAACTTTTGAACGGTTAATCGCAGAGACTTCCGGTTTCCACCATTGGATTCAACATATCAAAATTATTTAAAATACATTACAAGATTAGCCAAGATTGTAAAAAGTCAGATCAAGAGTCTTCAATTTCTTGTAGATTTTATTTGATTCCTCGGTAAATTCTTAACGGATTTGAACATTTTTAGTCTTAAATCAAGCGCACAGATTCGATTCAAACAATTATTGATAAAAACACAATATAAAAGCCACCACTAATTATTGCCGGATACACCAAGGTTCTGGAAATGTTTCATGATCAACCGATATCTCAGTTATTCTTTTCTCCGATATCTATTATTATCAGATAGCTCAGTTAAATTACTCAATTTACATTTATTTCAGTCGTGCCATACTGCACTACTTCGTCGATCAATACGGGAAGGACGACAGCCTCTCGCCAAAAGACCCCAAGAAAGCCGGAATAGTCAACCAGCAGCTGTTCTTCGACGCCACCGTCCTCACCAAGACCCTCTCCGCATACCTGGTAACAATACCGCCCCAAAAACCCAAATCATACCTGGTAACAATACCGCCCCAAATCATTTCCACACAAGGAATTGTTAGTCAAATCTCCAAGTTCATTTTTGTTTCAAGTTTCCTGTGGTGATGAAGGGGGAAGCGCCAGACGAAGAGAAGAAGGCAGCGATCGACGGCCCGCTGAAGACTCTGGATGATTTTCTGGGCCTTAATAAATGGGCGGGTGGGGACGAGCTTACTATCGCCGATTTCTCGCTGATAGCTACAGTTTCAACTATCGAGGCAAGAAATATTCATAACAAATTTTGAAGTGATAAAGACAAAGGCTAGTCTATCTAATTAGAACGATTAGATAGACTAGCCTTTGTCTTTATCACTTAAAAATTATTGATAAGATAATTTATAAGATACATAGATAGAATATATAGATTAGATCAATTATGAAACCAGATTAAGGATTTGATGGTCCAAACTGGATAAATCTGAATATGGGTGATCTGATGGTTAAAACTGAATTAATTTGAACTTGCTGATTGTTCTGGTTTTTGTTCTTGTGTTTTTGGTGTTGTTCTAAGTTGTGTACTTTGTTTTAGGCAATTCAAGTGGATCTGAGCAAGTTCCCAAACATTGTGAATTGGATGGGGGAGTGTAAGAAGGTGATGGTGGATTACGACGAGGCGAACCAGGAGGGGGCGAATATGCTCGGAGGGGCTTTTTTGAGCAAGATCAGCGCCATTTAAATTCGTCGCGACAATTTTTTTGTTCCTCAATTCCTTGGGCACATGTTGTAGTGGTGCAATTGCAATTGTAGTAGTTGGTGCAAATCACTTAATAAATAGACTAGACAATTTTGTTTGTTGATACATCGTTGCATCCACAAAGCTGGATCGTTTCATTTGATCAAATTTCATCATCAGTTCCAGGAAGGAACACGCAACCGTTGACTTAGGTCATCGTCAGGTGCAGATAGGCCAAAGTTTGGCCCAAATCGTAAAACGACTTCCACACTAGGGGAGGCAGGTTTGGAACACAACCGCCGACTTAGGTCATTTTCTGCTGCAGATAGGCCGATGTTTGACCCAACTCCTAAAACGACTTCCACACTAGGAGGAGCTGCTTTAGAATGCCCTTTCATTGAAGTTAAGACCACAATGGCATTACCTAACTTCTCCAAATCTTTTGAAAGTGACCAAGGAGCGCACTACATTCTTAAATTAATACTTTCTACTTACCTGAACATGTCTAAGCTTACCTGACTAAGCCTTAATATATCGAATTCGTTGCAACCACAAAACTCGAACCTTTCATTTGATCATATTTCATCATCAGTTTCAGGAAGAGACACGCTGTAGCAAACAACCGTCGACTTAGGTCAGTGTCTGGTGCAGATAGGCCGAAGTTTGGCCCAAGTCGTGCCCAACGACTTCCACACTAGGGGATGCAGGATTGGAATTTCCTTTCGTTGAAGTTAAAACCTTAATGGCATTTCCTAACTTCTGCAGTTCTTTCGAAAGCAACTAAGGAACGTAGTACATCCTTAAATTAATACTTTCTACTTATCTGCACATGTCTAATCTTACCTGACTTGGCCCTTAATACATCGATTTCCTTGCATCCAGAAAGCTCGATCGTTTTTTCATTTGATCATATTGTTGATATTTGTTGATGTTCATTTCATCATATCAGTTTCAGGAAGGGACAAGCTGTAGCAAACAACCGTCGACTTAGGTCATCGTCTGGTGCAGATAGGCCAAAAATTTGGCCCATGTCTAATCTTACCTGACTCTGCCTCGATCTGTTGGAAACAGTTCTTGAACGTCCTTGTTCTTGCCCGATGCAATCTAAACTTGACCTGTATCACCTTCGCTGGCATTTTCTTGCCTGATCAATCCTATCTAGTTTTCCATATTCTAGAAATCTATGAGATCAAACAAAGTGTTTTCCAACAAAACATAATAACAAATTCTGACAGGACAAATCTGCCGTCAAATGTTGAAAGCATATCAGTTACTTCTAGCTCTGATACTAACACCAATTTGGGCCAAATTCTACCTAAAGGACTACTGCAAGCACGACAAGCAGAATCCGCCGTGTAAGACGAGGTGTATGTGGAGGAGCACCTGCGGAAGCAACCGAAATTTCACGGTGTGGACGCCGGATGAACGCATCGAAATCTTGAAGCTGCTGAACGAGCAGAGGAGCAGGTTGGAGGTGGAGAGTGCTGAAGGACTCAAGCCGATCAATCTGAACGTGTTGAAGTATGACACAGAGGCCGAGTTTCTGGCGGCTTGCCATTTGAAAAGGTGCAGTTTAGAGCCGGATGGCGTGAGACTGAATCGGGAGGGGGAGCAATACGGGTACACCTTCTTCACGCTCGCTCAGGACGAGAGCAAGGAGTTCGGGCGCGAGGATCTTTCCAGAGTTTCTGTTGTGAGGAGAGGGGTCGAAGCTTGGGCGACGGAGCAGTCCTTCAGAGATTACGTCCCTGAAGATATCATCTCATCGTATAAAGCGTCCGCTGGATTGGATAACTGGAGTCAGCTTTATTGGGCGCAGAGTCAGCGTGTGGGGTGTGCCAGCGTGACTTTCGAGAACGGGAGAAAGATTTACGTTTACAGCGTTTACTGCTACTTCCATCCGGCTGGGAACGTCGCGGACGAGCCGGTGTTCAAGATGGGGGAGAAGTCGACGTGTCCTGGTGTTGTTGAGGCCGTCGGTGTGCCCTACGCCGGGATGTGCGATGTTGAGGTGGCGGAGGACCGATTCACGCTTCCGATCGATTTGAGTATATCTGTTGTTCGGAAACCGACGAATCTCTTAATTCTAAGTCTTCCTGTTATCTTACTTACTCTGTGAATAAAAGACAATGATCATGTCAGTCAATGATTTCATGTCTGCAATTTCATGTCGTGCGATTAGTTCCAACACTTAGAATATGTAGATAGTATTACCTTCGTTGTTTGGTCAAGCGCATATTCACTCGAGAGGTCGCTCCACTCCATTGTCTGCACTATAGAGATCGCTTTAAAACGCTTTAAGTCAAGATACGAAGATCTCCAAGATCTCAAAATTCTTCTTCGACCTATCACTTCTAAACACAAGGTAGTCTTCAAAAACCAGTTCCTCAGTGGCTATGTCAGAACAAAGCCCAGTTTTAGATTACTATATCATATGAGTCGATAGCCACTGATTCATGAAGCTCCTGGTCCCTTGAACATTCTGATAAGGAGTTGTTCTGTGATGGTATCTCTGGTGAAAATTTCTGCCTCCACCATCATTTGCCGATAGTTGCTTCGGAAATAATCTTCTAGAGTTTATTTCTTAAACCGGAAAACGCAATAAAATTGAAATTAGATATTTGTATTCAGCAGAAACACGGCTTCCAAAAAACGTTTTTAAATTTACTCCAGCTTTATAAATAACGATTTTAACTAACGTTTAAATTTGGATTTTTCTGCCTGTGCAACTTTGGAATGGTTAATCGCATACACTTCTGGTTTTCACCACTGGATTCAGCACATCAAAGTTAGTCTGAAATCATATAAAGTTTACCGAAAATTTTCTAAAATTCAAATGTAGTCTTCAATTTTTGAAATTTGGCATTTTCTACCATTGCACCTTTTGAACCGTTAATCGTAGAGACTTGCGGATTTCACCACTAGATTCAGCAAAACAAAATTAGTTAGAAAATACATCCAGTTTTTACAAAATTTTCGAAAACTCAAATGAAGTCTTCATTTTTTTTAATTTGGCATTTTATACCGTTGCAACTTTTGAACGGTTAATCTCAGAGACTTCCGCTTTTCAGCACTGGATTCAGCACATCAAAATTAATGAGAAAAACTTGTCATGTGTAGCCAAAATTTTTGAAAACTCAAATGAAGTCTTCATTTTTTGAAATTTGGCCGCAATTGCATTACCTAACTTCTCCAGATCTTTCGAAAGCAACTATGGAGCGCACTACATTCTAAAATTAATACTTTCTGCTTATCTGCACATGTCTTAGAATAGCTGACTTTGCCTTAATACATCGAATTCGTTACATCCACAAATCTCGATCGTTTCATTCGATCATATTTCATCATCAGTTTCAGGAAGGGGCGCGCTGTAGCAAACAACCGCCAACTTAGGTCATCTTCTGGTGCAGATAGGCCGAAGTTTCCCCCAAGTCGTAAAACGAATTCCACACTAGGAGGTGCAGGTTTGAAATTTTCTTTCATTGAAATTAAGACCGCAATGGCATTACCTAACTTCTCCAGGTCTTTTGAAAGGAACTAAGGAGCGTGCTACATCCTGAAATCAATATTTTCTACTTATCTGAACTTGTCTAATCTTACCTGACTTGGCGTTAATACATCGATTTCCTTGCATCCATAAAGCTCGATCGGTTCATTTGATCACATTTCATCATCAGTTTCAGAAAGGGATACGCTGTAGCAAACAACCGTCGACTTGGATCATCGCCTGGTGCAGATAGGCCAAAGTTTGGCCCATGTCTAATCTTACCTGACTCTGCCTCGATCTGTTGGAAACAGTTCTTGAACGTCCTTGCTTTTGCCTGATGCAATCTAAACTTGACGTGTATCACTTTCTTTGGAATTTTCTTGCCTGGTCAATACTATCTAGTTATCCATATTCTAGAAATCTATGAGATCAAACAAAGTGTTTGCCAACAAACATAATAACAAATTCTGACCGGACAAATCAGCCAAATGTTGAAAGCATATCAGTTACTTCTAGCTCTGATACTAACACCAATTTGGGCCAAATTCTACCTGAAGGACTACTGCAAACACGACAAGCAGAATCCGCCGTGTAAGACGAGGTGTATGTGAAGAAGCGCCTGCGAAGCAACCGCAATTTCACGGTGTGGACGCCGGTTGAACGCGGCGAAATCTTGAAGCTGCTGAACGAGCAGAGGAGCAGGTTGGAGGTGGAGAGTGCTGAAGGACTCAAGCCGATCAATCTGAACGTGTTGAAGTACGACGCAGAGGCCGAGTTTCTGGCGGCGTGCCATTTGAAAAGGTGCAGTTTAGAGCCGGATGGCGTGAGACTGAATCGGGAGGGAGAGCAATACGGGTACACCTTCTTCACGCTCGCTCAGGACGAGAGCAAGGAGTTCGGGCGCGAGGATCTTTCCAGAGTTTCTGTTGTGAGGAGAGGGGTCGAAGCTTGGGCGACGGAGCAGTCCTTCAGAGATTATGTCCCTGAAGATATCATCTCATCGTATAAAGCGTCCACTGGATTGGATAACTGGAGTCAGCTTTATTGGGCGCAGAGTCAGCGTGTGGGGTGTGCCAGCGTGACTTTCGAGAACGGGAGGAAGATTTACGTTTACAGCGTTTACTGCTACTTCCATCCGGCTGGGAACGTCGCGGACGAGCCGGTGTTCAAGATGGGAGAGAAGTCGACGTGTCCTGGTGTTGTTGAGGCCGTCGGTGTGCCCTACGCCGGGATGTGCGATGTTGAGGTGGCGGAGGACAGATTCACGCTTCCGATCGATTTGAGTATATCTGTTGTTCGGAAACCGACGAATCTCTTAATTCTAAGTCTTCCTGTTATCTTACTTACTCTGTGAATAAAAGACAATGATCATGTCAGTCAATGATTTCATGTCTGCAATTTCATGTCGTGGGATTAGTTCCAACACTTAGAATATGTAGATAGTATTACCTTCGTTGTTTGGTCAAGCGCATATTCACTCCAGAGATCGCTCCACTCCATTGTCTGCACTATAGAGATCGCTTTAAAACGCTTTAAGTCAAGATACGAAGATCTCCAAGATCTCAAAATTCTTCTTCGACCTATCACTTCTAAACACAAGGTAGTCTTCAAAAACCAGTTCCTCAGTGGCTATGTCAGAACAAAGCCCAGTTTTAGATTACTATATCATATGAGTCGATAGCCACTGATTCATGAAGCTGCTGGTCCCTTGAACATTCTGATAAGGAGTTGTTCTGTGAAGGTATCTCTGGTGAAAATTTCTGCGTCCACCATCATTTGCCGAAAGTTGCTTCGGAAATAATCTTCTAGAGTTTATTTCTTAAACCGGAAAACGCAATAAAATTGAAATTAGATATTTGTATTCAGCAGAAACACGTCTTCCAAAAACCGTTTTTAAATTTACTCCAGCTTTATAAATAACGATTTTAACTAACGTTTAAATTTGGATTTTTCTGCCTGTGCAACTTTGGAATGGTTTATCGCATACACTTCTGGTTTTCACCACTGGATTCAGCACATCAAAGTTAGTCTGAAATCATATAAAGTTTACCCAAAATTTTCTAAAATTTATATGTTGTCTTCAATTTTTGAAATTTGGCATTTTCTACCATTGCACCTTTTGAACCGTTAATCGTAGAGACTTGCGGTTTTCACCGATTTTCGTTTCATTCGATCATATTTCATCATCAGTTTCAGGAAGGGGCGCGCTGTAGCAAACAACCGCCAACTTAGGTCATCTTCTGGTGCAGATAGGCCGAAGTTTCCCCCAAGTCGTAAAACGAATTTCGCACTAGGAGGTGCAGGTTTGAAATTTTCTTTCATTGAAATTAAGACCGCAATGGCATTACCTAACTTCTCCAGGTCTTTTGAAAGCAACTAAGGAGCGTGCTACATCCTGAAATCAATATTTTCTACTTATCTGAACTTGTCTAATCTTACCTGACTTGTCGTTAATACATCGATTTCCTTGCATCCATAAAGCTCGATCGGTTCATTTGATCACATTTCATCATCAGTTTCAGAAAGGGATACGCTGTAGCAAACAACCGTCGACTTGGATCATCGCCTGCTGCAGATAGGCCAAAGTTTGGCCCATGTCTAATCTTACCTGACTCTGCCTCGATCAGTTAGAAACAGTTCTTGAACGTCCTTGCTTTTGCCTGATGCAATCTAAACTTGACCTGTATCACCTTCTTTGGAATTTTCTTGCCTGGTCAATACTATCTAGTTATCCATATTCTAGAAATTTGGCCCAAATTGGTGTTAGTATCAGAGCTAGAAGTAACTGATATGCTTTCAACATTTGGCTGATTTGTCCGGTCAGAATTTGTTATTATGTTTGTTGGCAAACACTTTGTTTGATCTCATTGATCTCACTACACCAGGACACGTCGACTTCTCCCCCATCTTGAACACCGGCTCGTCCGCGACGTTCCCAGCCGGATGGAAGTAGCAGTAAACGCTGTAAAGTTTGATGAGATCAAACAAAGTGTTTGCCAACAAACATAATAACAAATTCTGACCGGACAAATCAGCCAAATGTTGAAAGCATATCAGTTACTTCTAGCTTTGATACTAACACCAATTTGGGCCAAATTCTACCTGAAGGACTACTGCAAACACGACAAGCAGAATCCGCCGTGTAAGACGAGGTGTATGTGAAGGAGCGCCTGCGGAAGCAACCGCAATATCACGATGTGGACGCCGGTTGAACGCGCCGAAATCCCGAGGCTGTTGAACGAGCAGAAGAGCAGGTTGGAGGTGGAGAGTGCTGAAGGACTCAAGCCGATCAATCTGAACGTGTTGAAGTATGACACAGAGGGCGAGTTTCTGGCGGCTTGCCATTTGAAAAGGTGCAGTTTAGAGCCGGATGGCGTGAGACTGAATCGGGAGGGGGAGCAATACGGGTACACCTTCTTCACGCTCGCTCAGGACGAGAGCAAGGAGTTCGGGCGCGAGGATCTTTCCAGAGTTTCTGTTGTGAGGAGAGGGGTCGAAGCTTGGGCGACGGAGCAGTCCTTCAGAGATTACGTCCCTGAAGATATCATCTCATCGTATAAAGCGTCCGCTGGATTAGATAACTGGAGTCAGCTTTATTGGGCGCAGAGTCAGCGTGTGGGGTGTGCCAGCGTGACTTTCGAGAACGGGAGGAAGATTTACGTTTACAGCGTTTACTGCTACTTCCATCCGGCTGGGAACGTGGCGGACGAGCCGGTGTTCAAGATGGGGGAGAAGTCGACTTGTCCTGGTGTTGTTGAGGCCGTCGGTGTGCCCTACGCCGGGATGTGCGATGTTGAGGTGGCGGAGGACCGATTCACGCTTCCAATCGATTTGAGTCTATCTGTTGTTCGGAAACCGACGAATCTCTTAATTCTAAGTCTTCCTGTTATCTTACTTACTCTGTGAATAAAAGACAATGATCATGTCAGTCAATGATTTCATGTCTGCAATTTCATGTCGTGGGATTAGTTCCAACACTTAGAATATGTAGATAGTATTACCTTCGTTGTTTGGTCAAGCGCATATTCACTCGAGAGGTCGCTCCACTCCATTGTCTGCACTATAGAGATCGCTTTAAAACGCTTTAAGTCAAGATACGAAGATCTCCAAGATCTCAAAATTCTTCTTCGACCTATCACTTCTAAACACAAGGTAGTCTTCAAAAACCAGTTCCTCAGTGTCTATGTCAGAACAAAGCCCAGTTTTAGATTACTATATCATATGAGTCGATAGCCACTGATTCATGAAGCTCCTGGTCCCTTAAACATTCTGATAAGGAGTTGTTCTGTGATGGTATCTCTGGTGAAAATTTTTGCCTCCACCATCATTTGCCGATAGTTGCTTCGGAAATAATCTTCTAGAGTTTATTTCTTAAACCGGAAAACGCAATAAAATTGAAATTAGATATTTGTATTCAGCAGAAACACGGCTTCCAAAAAATGTTTTTAAATTTACTCCAGCTTTATAAATAACGATTTTAACTAACGTTTAAATTTGGATTTTTCTGCCTGTGCAACTTTGGAATGGTTAATCGCATACACTTCTGGTTTTCACCACTGGATTCAGCACATCAAAGTTAGTCTGAAATCATATAAAGTTTACTCAAAATTTTCTAAAATTCAAATGTAGTCTTCAAATGGCATTTTCTACCATTGCACCTTTTGAACCGTTAATCGTAGAGACTTGCGGATTTCACCACTGGATTCAGCAAAACAAAATTAGTTAGAAAACACATCCAGTTTTTACAAAATTTTCGAAAACTCAAATGAAGTCTTCATTTTTTTTTAATTTGGCATTTTATACCGTTGCAACTTTTGAACGGTTAATCTCAGAGACTTCCGCTTTTCACCACTGGATTCAGCACATCAAAATTAATGAGAAAAACTTGTCATGTGTAGCCAAAATTTTTGAAAACTCAAATGAAGTCTTCATTTTTTGAAATTTGGCCGCAATTGCATTACCTAACTTCTCCAGATCTTTCGAAAGCAACTATGGAGCGCAATACATTCTAAAATTAATACTTTCTGCTTATCTGATGTCTTAGAATAGCTAACTTTGCCTTAATACATCGAATTCGTTGCATCCACAAATCTCGATCGTTTCATTCGATCATATTTCATCATCAGTTTCAGGAAGGGGCGCGCTGTAGCAAACAACCGCCAACTTAGGTCATCTTTTGGTGCAGATAGGCCGAAGTTTCCCCCAAGTTGTAAAACGAATTCCACACTAGGAGGTGCAGCTTTGAAATTTTCTTTCATTGAAATTAAGACCGCAATGGCATTACCTAACTTCTCCAGGTCTTTTGAAAGCAACTAAGGAGCGTGCTACATCCTGAAATCAATATTTTCTACTTATCTGAACTTGTCTAATATTACCTGACTTGGCGATAATACATCGATTTCCTTGCATCCATAAAGCTCGATCGGTTCATTTGATCACATTTCATCATCAGTTTCAGAAAGGGATACGCTGTAGCAAACAACCGTCGACTTGGATCATCGTCTGGTGCAGATAGGCCAAAGTTTGGCCCATGTCTAATCTTACCTGACTCTGCCTCGATCTGTTAGAAACAGTTCTTGAACGTCCTTGCTTTTGCCTGATGCAATCTAAACTTGACCTGTATCACCTTCTTTGGAATTTTCTTGCCTGGTCAATACTATCTAGTTCTCCATATTCTAGAAATCTATGAGATAAAACAAAGTGTTTGCCAACAAACATAATAACAAATTCTGACCGGACAAATCAGCCAAATGTTGAAAGCATATCAGTTACTTCTAGCTCTGATACAAACACCTATTTGGGCCAAATTCTACCTGAAGGACTACTGCAAATACGACAAGCAGAATCCGCCGTGTAAGACGAGGTGCATGTGAAGGAGCGCCTGCGGAAGCAACCGCAATTTCACGGTGTAGACGCCGGTTGAACGCGCCGAAATCCTGAGGCTGTTGAACGAGCAGAGGAGCAGGTTGGAGGTAGAGAGTGCTGAAGGACTCAAGCCGATCAATCTGAACGTGTTGAAGTATGACGCAGAGGCCGAGTTTCTGGCGGCGTGCCATTTGAAAAGGTGCAGTTTAGAGCCAGATGGCGTGAGACTGAATCGGGAGGGGGAGCAATACGGGTACACCTTCTTCACGCTCGCTCAAGACGAGAGCAAGAAGTTCGGGCGCGAGAATCTTTCCAGAGTTTCTGTTGTGAGGAGAGGGGTCGAAGCTTGGGCGACGGAGCAGTCCTTCAGAGATTACGTCCCTGAAGATATCATCTCATCGTATAAAGCGTCCGCTGGATTGGATAACTGGAGTCAGCTTTATTGGGCGCAGAGTCTGCGTGTGGGGTGTGCTAGCGTGACTTTCGAGAACGGGAGGAAGATTTACGTTTACAGCGTTTACTGCTACTTCCATCCGGCTGGGAACGTCGCGGACGAGCCGGTGTTCAAGATGGGGGAGAAGTCGACGTGTCCTGGTGTTGTTGAGGCCGTCGGTGTGCCCTACGCGGGGATGTGCGATGTTGAGGTGACGGAGGACCGATTTACACTTCCGATTGATTTGAGTCTATCTGTTGTTCGGAAACCGACGAATCTCTTAATTCTAAGTCTTCCTGTTATCTTACTTACTCTGTAAATAAAAGACAATGATCATGTCAGGCAATGATTTCATGTCTGTTATTTTATGTCGTGGGATTAGTTCCAACATTTAGAATATGTAGATAGTATTACCTTCGTTGCTTGGTCATGCGCATATTCAGTAGGTCTTCACTCCAGAGATCGCTCCACTCCATTGCCTGCACTATAGAGATCGCTTTAAATCGTTGTAATTCAAGATACGAAGATCTTCAAGATCTCAAAATTCTTCTTCGAGCTATCACTTCTAAACACAAGGTAGCTTTCTAAACCAAGTTCCTCAGTGGCTATCCCAGGACAAACTGGGACAAATGGGGTTTTAAGTCAGGACAAACCCCAGTTTTAGATTACTATATGATATGAGTCGATAGCCACTGATTCATGAAGCTCCTGGTCCCTTGAACGTTCTCATAAGGAGTTGTGTAATAAAATTCAAATTAGATATTTGTATTCAGCGGAAACATGGCTTCCAAAAACCGTTTTAAATTTACTCCAGCTTTATAAATAACGATTTTAACTAACGTTTAAATTTGGTTTTTTCTGCCGGTGCAACGTTGAAACGGTTAATCGCATAAACTTCCGGTTTTCACCACTGGATTCAGCACATCAAAGTTAGTTTGAAAACATATCAAGTTTACCCAAAATTTTCGAAAACTCAAATGGAGAGTTTTCATTTTTTGAAATTTGGCATTTTCTACCGTTGCAACTTTTGAACGGGTAATCGCAGAGACTTACGGTTTTCACCAATGGATTCAGCACATGAAAATTGGTTAGAAAACATATCAAGTTTATCCAAAATTTTCGATAACTCAAATGACGAGTCTTAATTTTTTTGAAATTTGGAATTTTGTACCGTTGCAACTTTTGAACGGTTAATCGCAGAGATTTTCGGTTTTCACCACTGGATTCAGCTTATCAAAATTAGTCAGAAAACATATCAAGTTTATCCAAAATTTTCGAAAATTCAAATGGTCTTCATTTTTTTGAAGTTTGGCATTTTATACCGTTGCAACTTTTGAACGATTAATGGCAGAGACTTTCGGTTTTCATCACTGGATTCAGCACATCAAAATTAGTGAGAAAAACTTGTCAAGTGTAACCAACATTTTTTTAAATTTTTTGAAATTTTGCATTTTCTACCGTTGTAAATTTTGAACGGTTAATCGTAGAGACTTTCGGTTGTCACCACTGGATTCAGCACATCAAAATTGGTCAGAAAACATATCAAGTTTTTCCAAAATTTTCGAAAACTGAAATGAAGTCTTAATTTTTTCGAAATTTGGCATTTTCTACCGTTGCAACTTTTGAACGGTTAATCGCAGAGACTTCCGGTTTTCACCACTGGATTCAGTACATCAAAATTAGTGAGAAAATATGTCAAGTGTAGCCAATATTTTTTGAAATTTTGCATTTTCTACCGTTGTAACTTTTAAACGGTTAATCGTAGAGACTTCTGGTTTTCACCACTGGATTCAGCACATCAAAGTTAGTCAGAAAACATATCAAGTTGATCCAAAATTTTCGAAAACTCAAATGAAGTCTTCATTTTTTTAAATTTGGCATTTTCTACCGTTGCAACTTTTGAGCGGTTAATCGCAGAGACTTCCGGTTTCCACTACTGGATTCAACAAAACAAAATCAGTCAGAAAACATTACAAGTTTAGCTAAAATTTGAAAAAACTCAGATCAATAGTCTTCAATTTTTGTAAAGCTCTTGTAGATTTCTGAATCAGAAAATTTCTGTCTCCACCATCATTTGCAGAAAGTTGCTTCGGAGATAATCTTCTTGAGTTCTTGCAAATTGTTTCACTATCCTGTAAACTGATAACTACTTTGAAGAAGAGACATGAGACATCTTGAATCTTAGCTTTTCGCAGAATATCACCTGGATAGAATTATTTTTCAAGTAATCTCCAATTTCATTTTCACTTGTATAAGCTCCAAGATTTCCTAGATGATACCACTTACATTCCTTGGCAGCCTGAAGGCAGCTGGTGTACAGAATTAGTGCCATATATTACATTTGAGCTCAGGTATCCTTACTCTGAGAGCGAGAATAGTTTTTGGAAGAATCCCTGAGCTTCAATAATGGCCTTGGAAAACATTCCTTGGTATTTGCAAATTTGACATTTATCTTTGATGTCACGGAGCAATGTTCAACTGAAATCACTGTAACTTTTGAACCGTTTGTCGCAGCGACTTTTTGCCCTCACGGTTGAATTCCAAAATTCATTCCAAAGCATTCCAAAATTAGTTGGGATAAGTATAAAATGGATGAAAATTTGGAAAATCTTATTGACCCAGCCGTTATTTTTTGAAAGGATATCAGTTACTTCTAGCTCTGATACTAACACTGATTTGGGCCAAATTCCACCTGAAGGACTACTGCAAACACAACGAGGAGAATCCGCCGTGTTAGATAAAGTGTATGTGGAGGAGCGCCCGCGGAAGCAACCGAAATTTCACGGTGTGGACACCGGTTGAACGTGCCGAAATCCTGAGGCTGATGAACGAGCAGAGAAGCATTTTGGAGGTAGAGAGTGCGGAAGGACTCAAACCGATAAATCTGAACGTATTGAAGTATGACGCCGAGATTCTGGCGGCGTGCCATTTGAAAAGATGTAATTTAAAGCCGGATGGCGAGAGATTGAATCGGAACGGGGAGCAATACGGTTATACCTTCTTCACGCTCGCTCAAGACAAGAACAAGGAGTTGGAGAAATACGAGAACAAGGAGGAGGGCACGAGGATCTTTCCAGAGTTGCCGCCGTGAGGAGAGGGGTCGAAGCTTGGGCGACAGAGCAGTTCTTCAGAGATTACTTCCCTGAAGATATCATCTCCTCGTATGAAGCGTACGCTGGATTGGATAACTGGTGACGCGCTGCAAAACGAGCAGGATGACAGTCTGAATATATAAATATATTCAACCTTTCCGGAGCCCTATAACAATTACTGAGTCTTTTTAGGACTACCAAAAACAAATCTCATGTGAAATTTGTCAGTTATTTTATAGCTTTCAGTCCACCGTCGTGGTACTCAGAAAACAACAAAAATCAGAAAAATAACATTGTTTTTTAAGATCATGTCTTTCCGATACCTTAAGGGGATAGCCATCAGTACAGCTTTGCTTTTATGAACAACAATTTGTAAACCACTTGGTTCATAAATTCATAAAATGTTTGTTCATAAAAGCAGAGCTGTACTGATGAGAGATTAATCTCGAAACGCGTCTATGCGTCATTAAATACAGCAGAAATATAGAATAAACACAGGACCTTCATGTTTTGTGTTAAAACATTCACAATTATTAATGAAATTTCTAAAATACTACAAATTTGTTCTTAAAGTGTCCATGATTGGGGTGTTTATCTTATTCAGTGACTTCTCCGAAATCTCCAAGATCTCAAACTTACTTCAAGTCATATCTCGCGAACGGAAACAGTTATCGAAATGTAATTCGCATATTTACAATCAGCTGGAAAAGCGCATTGAGAAACAAAAAAGTTTTCCAATAACTGCAAAATTAATGTTCCTCTGAATTAACAGTAAATTTTGAACGTTTTGTCGATTTTTTGCCTTCACCATTATATTCATCACAAACTTGGTCTGGAAATATATAGTCGTTCAATTTGGCAAATTTTATCAACTTTATGTCTAGATTTTTCCGTAAAACCTCTGCAATTAATTTCTTGTCTAACCTTGTTGGAACGTTCAGTTTCAGTCGTATCATTACGAGTTTATAAACAATTATTAGAAGCAAGGACGACAAAACGCTAATTACAGAGTGGACGGCCGCCGTTTATGCTGGCACCGAATGCATGGGTGGCTTCAAAAATTGTACGCTAATTAGTTAATTGTGGGGGTAAATGTTTGCTTTATAAAAGATCGGATCGAACAAACTGCAATTTCATTTTAGAACTCCGGCTAAATTTATTGCTGTGTTTCATCAGTGCGGTAAGAAACGATTATTTAATTAGTAGAAGCGATTCCAAACTCTTTTACGGAATGCTTGACGAAGGTTCCTCAAGTGTCGCTAATAGCTCCAAAGACTCGGAATCAGGTTTTGTTTACGATTACGTTCTTTATATCATTCGAAACCCTTAATACAGGTTTTTGTGAATGTTTGATGAATGTTCTTCAAGTATCGCTAATAGGTCCAAAAACTGGAATCAGGTATTGTTGACGATTACGTTCTTTGTATCATTCAAAATACTCAACGAAGGTTTTTTAGAATGTTTGGTTGATGTTCCTCAAGTGCCACTAAAGCAGCCTAAGACTGGAATCAGGTTTTATTGGCGATTACGTTGTTTGTATCGTGTATCGTTCAAAACACTTAATGCAGGTTTTTATGAATGTTTGTTGAATGTTTTTCAAGTATCGCTAATAATTCCAAATATTGAAATCAGGTTTTGTTGACGATTACGTTCTTTGCTTCATTCAAATCTTTTACTGCAGCTTTTTAGGAATCCTTGATCAATGTTAATCAAGTATCGCTAATAGGTCCAAGGCAGGAATCAGGTTTTATTAACGATTGCGTTGTTTGTATAATTCAAAACTCTTAATGCAGGTTTTTGTGAATATTTGTTGGATGTTCTTCAAGTATTGCTAATAGGTCCAAAGACTGGAATCAGGTTTTGTTGACGATGACGTTCTTTGCATCATTCAAATCTTTTAATGCAGCTTTTTGGGAAAGTTTGATCAATATTCCTCAAGTATCGCTAATAGGTCCAAAGGTAGGAATCAGGCTTTGTTGACGATTGCGTTGTTTGTATAATTCAAAACTCTTAATGCACGTTTTTGTGATTTTTTGTTGAATGTTCTTCAAATATCGCTAATAGGTCCAAAGACTAGAATCAGGTTTTGTTGACGATTAAGTTCTATGTATCATTCAAAACACTCAAAGAAGGTTTTTTAGAATGTTTGGTGAATGTTCCTCAAGTTCCACTAAAGGGGCCTAAGACTGGAATCAGGTTTTATTGGCGATTACGTCGTTTGTATCGTTTAAAACACTTAATGCAGGTGTTTATGAATGTTTGTTGAATGTTCTTCAAGTGTCACTAATACGTCCAAAGATTGGAATCAAGTTTTGTTGACGATTACGTTATTTGCATCATTCAAATCTTTTAATTCAGCGTTTTGGGAAAGTTTGTTCAATGTTCCTCAAGTATCGCTAATAGGTCCAAAGGCAGGAATCAGGTTTTGTTGACGATTACGTTGTTTGTATCATTCAAAACTTTTATTGCAGGTTTTTGTGAATGTTTGTTGAATGTTCTTCAAGTATCGCTAATAGGTCCAAAAACTGGAATCAGGTTTTGTTGACGATTACGTTCTTTGTATCATTCAAAACACTCAACGAAGGTTTTTTAGAATGTTTGGTGAATGTTCCTCAAGTGCCACTAAAGGGGCCTAAGACTGGAATCAGGTTTAATTGGCGATTATGTTGTTTGTATCGTTCAAAACACTTAATGCAGGTTTTTATTAACGTTTGTTGAATGTTCTTCAAGTGTCGCTAATTGGTCCAAAGATTGGAATCAGGTTTTGTTGACGATTACGTTCTTTGCTTCATTCAAATCTTTTAATGCAGATTTTGAGAATGTTTGATCAATGTTCCTCAAGTATCACTAATAGGTCCAAAGGCAGGAATCAGGCTTTATTGACGATTGCGTTGTTTGTATAATTCAAAACTCTTAATGCACGTTTTTGTGAATTTTTGTTGGAAGTTCTTCAAGTATCGCTAATAGGTCCAAAGACTAGAATCAGGTTTTGTTGACGATTACATTCTTTGTATCATTCAAAACACTTAATCAACGTTTTTGGGAATATTTGTTGAATGTTCCTCAAGTTCCACTAATGGGGTCAAAGACTGGAATCAGGTTTTAATGACGATTACGTTGTTTTTATCATTCAAAACACTTACTGCACGTTTTTGTGAATGTTTGTTGAATGTTCTTCAAGTGTCGCTAATAGGTCCAAAGATTGGAATCAGGTTTTTTTGGCGATTACGTCCTTTGTATCATTCAAAACACTGAATAGAGATTATCGAGAATGTTTGTTGAATGTTCCTCAAGTGCCATTAAACGGGCCAAAGACTGGAATCAGGATTTATTGCCGATCACGTTGTTTGTATCATTCAAAACACTTAATGCACGTTTTTGTGAATGTTTGTTGAATGTTCTTCAAGTGTCGCTAATAGGTCCAAAGATTGGAATCAGGTTTTTTGGCGATTACGTCCTTTGTATCATTCAAAACACTCAATAGAGATTATCGAGAATGTTTGTTGAATGTTCCTCAAGTGCCAGTATGGGCCCAAAGAATAGAATCAGGTTTTAATGACGATGACGTTCTTTGTGTCACTTCCCTTTCCCTAAAACACTTTATGAAGGTTTTAGGGAACGTTTATTGAATCTTCCCCAAGTATCGCGAATGAAGCTAAAGAAGCTGATGAAGCTTTTTTGGAAACGTGTATTGAATCTTCCTCAAATGTCGCGAACGGGGAAAAAAATTGGAATCAGCTTTTGCACTCACCCGCCCAATTATCTTTGGGCAAAAATGGGTCAGACACATTATTCCATTTGCTCCGATCTGGTCCACTGTCATTATTTCATACTCTCTTGAAAGGAATGGAAGCCATCGACTTGTACCATTTCCCCATGAGCAACCCATCCAGAGCCGTCTTACTGTTGGCTCGCTTCATGGGTCTCATGGTCAACATCAAGACAACCAATTTGATGACCGGCGAACAAATGGCACCAGACTTTCTGAAGGTAAGCAGTAATATTAATCATCAATATTAATCATAATTATTAATCTTCATTATAAGTCATCAACTGTAATCATCAATATCATCATCACAGTTTCTTCCGTGGCCAAACCAATTTATGCTTCCATTTCTCAAGGTTTTAAACCATCGAGGCATCATCGAAGTTTACAGCAATTTGAACGACGATACCTGAACCTAAAATAGAACAAGATGTAATAGTTCTAAGGGAATCTAGAATAGAATCTAATTAATACCAGACCAGGACAGTCTAAATAAATAAAAACTCGGCCGAGTGTCTCGGCCGAGACACTCGGCCGAGCAACAAATTTAGCATTTAGTCTGTTTATATTTAACAAGTAGTTTGAACAATGGATAGGTGTAATCATCGCGAAGGAGAAGCTATTTTTGAGGAATTCACCAATCTATCATCTTTATAATGATTATTGTTATATTAGCGCAGTAATAATTGTTAACATTTCTCTGTTATTGCAGATGAATCCTATGCATACAGTTCCAACGATCGACGACAATGGATTTTATCTGTGGGAAAGGTAAATAATGCGATGATTCCAAGTGGCATTCGAGTTGTGTGTTCTTTCTTGTCTGTAATTTAGCCGAGCGATTATGGAATACCTGGTGGATCAGTACGGGAAGGACGACAGTCTGGCGCCGAAGGAGCCTCGAAAAGCCGCGATTTTGAACCAGCAGCTGTACTTCGATTCCAACAGCTTGGACGGCAGGATGAGAGCGTATTTAGTAGGCGTCGTCGTCTAAAACTCTTCAGTATTGATTGGTTGGTGATGTTTTTAGTTGCCGGTGATGCAGAAAGGTGTGAAACCGAGGGATGAGGATTTGGTAAAGCTGGAAGAGGCCTTGAAGGTCTTCGACGCGTTTTTGGCTAGTAATAAATGGGCTGCTGGTGATCACATCACTATAGCCGACTTCTCCATTGTTGCCACAATTTCTACCCTTGAGGTAAGAAAACCAAGAATTCTCACATACTCATCATGGTAGTTGAAGATAGGATTGTTCAAATCAATAAACGTGTGTTTTTCTTTTTCGCTACTTCTCAAGTCGTTTACTTCATGGTTGAAGTGTCGTGATCCTATGCTGGCGTTTTATTATGTCATAGCGAAGTTAGCGACCTTCCTTCATTTACCCCCGTCTGCCGCCGTTCTTATGTTTTGTTGTAATAGTGTACCGGTGTTTCCCTGCACCAACGCTGGATCGTTTTGGAAAGCGTTTGAGGTCGCGTACCTTAAATTTTCCCTTGGATGACCAGTTTTTCGAGATTGTCACCCGTTCCACGATGCACGTGTCCAAAATATTTAAGTATTCGTCGACGATAACTGTTGATAGGCTTGGATGTTCCAATTGGCGATTAAGACTTCTTTCCGAAGATATAGTTTTGTTGTGGTTGTATATTGTGTCTTGTCATTGTTAGGTCGTCTCATAGTACGTCTCATAGCATTCCCCCCGGAGACCCGATTGGGGGAATATTTATACTCCGGATGTTATTTACTGTAAGATAATCCATGCGTTTTTTTTTTTGGGTAGATACTGGAGGTAGGTGCTTCCTCCAGTATTTGACTGGGTTTACTCCCACCACTGATCCGTGAAATTCTCCTGAGAAGATACTGGAAGCAGTTTCTTCCAGGATTTGATCCGGGTTGTCCACCATGTTGAATTACATTTCCTTAATTCATGTGTGTCATGGTTATACCGCCAATGTTCGGTCGCGAGAGCCTCGTTTGTTCTTTAGCAGGGTGCACCGCGTGCAGATGAGGTTGGCATTTGAGCCGTCTGGTATTTAGTGCGGCCCCTTGCACCCTAGTGGCATTCTTCGCTACAAGGCTTCTTTAATGCCCGTTCCTGACAAACTCTTCATGGTAGTTGAAGCTAGGATTATTCAAATCCTAAAACGTTTGTTCTTCTTCTTCTCTTTAGTGTCTGTTCCTGACAAACTCTTCATAGTAGTTGAAGCTGGGATTATTCAAATCATAAAACGTTTGTTCTTCTTTTTCGCTTCAAGGCTTCTTTAGTGTCTGCACCTCCTCCTTCCTTCTTTCACTTCTCCATCTTCCACTTATTTTTCCTCCTCTTCTTCCTCCTCCTCTTCTTCCTCCTTCTCTGGTTCCTCCTCCTCTTCTTCTAGCATCTACTCCTTTCTTCTTTATCTTCTCCTTCTTTATTTTCTTCCGCGTTCTCTTCTTCCTCCTCTTCTACCTCCGCTTCTTTCTCTCTTTTCTTTTTCCTCTTCTTCCTCTTCTTTTCCTTCCTCCTCTTCTACTTGTTCTTCCTCCCTTCTTCATCGTCTTCTTGCACCTTTTCTTCCTCCTTCTCTTCTTCCTCCTCTTCTACCTCCGCTTGTTTCTCTCTTTTCTTTCTCCTCTTCTTCCTCTTCTTTTCCTTCCTCCTCTTCTACTTGTTCTTCCTCCCTTCTTCATCGTCTTCTTGCACCTTTTCTTCCTCCTTCTCTTCTTCCTCCTCTTCTACCTCCGCTTGTTTTTCTCTTTTCTTTCTCCTCCTCTTCTTCTTCTTTTCCTTCCTCCTCTTCTACTTGTTCTTCGTCCTTTCTTCATCGTCTTCTTGCACCTTTTCTTCCTCCTTTTCTTCTTCTTCCTCCTCTTCTTTTTGCATCTACTCCTTTCTTCTTTCTTCTTCTTTGCGTGCCTTATCCCTTCGGGATGTTGGCGATCAACATAGCAATTTTTGTTCTATATACAGCCTATCTAAAAAGTTGCGTGGAAGTGAGCGAGAACCACTGCCTCAGGTTTCCTAGCCACGAGTTTTTTCTTCTACCTGGTCCTCTGTGTCCATCTACTCTTCCTTGCAGAACCAGCTGTAGTAAGCGGTATTTCGGGTTTCTCATTATATGGTCAAGATAGCCAGTTTTTATCTTCCTGATTGTGCTCAGAACTTGCCGTGCCTATTCTTTGCATTACCACCTCATTCGTAACGTGATCCCGACAGGATATGCGCAGCAGCTTTCTATATACCCAGAGCTCGAACGCCTCTATCTTCCTTTCTGTTGCTTCCGTTAGCGTCCATGCTTTTGCGCCTACGACAGAACAGAGAAAACCTAACACCTGACCATCCGAAACTTTAGTTGTAATGTCAGGTCGCTGCTGTATATCATTGTTTTTCTTTATCTTCTCCTTCTTTATTTTCTTCCTTCTTGCCTTCTTCCTCCTCTTCTATCTCCGCTTTTTCTCTTTTTTCTTTCTCCTCTTCTTCCTCTTCTTTTCCTTCCTCCTCTTCTACTTGTTCATGACAGACTCTTCATGGTATTTGAAACGGATTATTAAAATCATAAAACGTTTGTTCTTCTTCTTCTCTTGGAGGCTTCTTTAGTGCCTGTTCCATTTGGAACGTTGCTTTAACATGTAAATCCCATTAGGTTTTGTAATGTGGTCGTTGCAAAAACTTTGGAAAGCTGACAAGAAAGTGAAGTTTTCTTGTCGTGAAGCGATTTCAAGCACACAATTTTTTTTCTAGCTCCTCTTCTTCCTCTTCTTCTTGCTCTTCTTCTTCTTCTTCTTCCTTTACTTCTTCCTCTTGCTCCTCATTTCTTCTTCTTTCTCTCCTCTGGCAAATCCTTCTTCCTTCCTTCTCTTCTCCTTCTTCCTCTTATTATTCTTCTTCTTCCTCCTCTTTTTCCTCATCGTCTTCTTGCACATTCTTTTTCCTTCTTTATTTTCTTCTTCTTCCTCTTCTTCTTCCTCTTCTTCCTCCTCCACTTCTTCCTCCTCCTCTTCTTCTTGCACCTCCTTCTTTCTTCTTTATCTTCTCCTTCTCTTCTTTCTCCTCCTCTTCTTCTTGTTCCTTTACTTTTCCTCTTGCTCCTCATTTTTCCTTGTTTCTCCCCTCTTGCACCTCCTCCTTCCTTTTTTCTCTTCTCCTTCCTAGTCTTATTATTCCTCTTCTTGCTCCTTATTATCTTCTTGCACCTCCTCCTCCATTATTTCACTTCTCCTTCTTCCTTCCTCTTCTTCCTCTTATTCTTCCTCCTCTTCTTTCTTCTCCTCTTCTTCCTTCTCCTCTTTTTCCTCCTTCTCTTCTTCCTCCTCCTCTTATTCTTGCATCTACTCCTTTCTTCTTTATCTTCTCCTTCTCTTCTTCCTCTTCTTTCTCCTGTTCTTCCTCCTCCTCTACCTCCGCTTCTTTCTCCTTTCTTTCTCTCTTTTCTTTCTCCTCTTCTTCCTCTTTTTCTCCTTCCTCCTTTTCTACTTGTTCTTTCTCCCTTCTTCTTTATCTCCCCCATATTCCTCCCCTTTTCTTCTCTTTCCTCCTCTTCTTATCCGTCCTCCTCTATAGTGCCTGTACATGACAAACTCTTCAAGGTAGTTGAAGCTAGGATTATTCAAATCTTAAAACGTTTGTTCTTTTTCGCTTGAAGGCTTCTTTAGTACCTGTTCCTGACAAGCTCTTCATGGTATTTGAAGCTAGGATTATTCAAATCCTAAAATGTTTGTTCTTCTTCGCTTGAAGGCTTCTTTAGTTCCTTTTCCTGACAAACTCTTCATGGTATTTGAAGCTAGGATTACTCAAATCCTAAAACGTTTGTTCTTCTTCGCTTGAAGGCTTCTTTAGTGCCTGTTCCTGACAAACTCTTCATGGTATTTGAAGCTAGGATTATTCAGATCCTAAAATGTTTGTTCTTCTTCTTCGCTTGAAGGCTTCTTTAGTGCCGGTTCCTGATAAACTCTTCATGGTATTTGAAGTTCGGATTATTCAAATATAATATTCCAAATGGAACAGGCACTAAAGAAGCTTTCAAGAGAAGAAGAAGAACAAACGTTTTATTGTTCTTCTTCTTCTCTTGAAAGCTTCTTTAGTGCCTGTTCCATTTGGAACGTTGCTTTAATATGTAAATCCCATTAGGTTTTGTAATGTTTTCGTTGCAAAAACTTTGAAAAGCGGACGAAAATGTGAAGTTTGTTTTTGTTTCAGTCCTGTAAGATGGATCTGTCGAAATACTCGAATGTGATGAATTGGATGTCGGAATGTAAGAAAGTTATGGTGGACTACGACGAGGTGAATCAGCAAGGATCCGATGCGCTCGGGCAAGCGATTTTGAGTAAATGGCAGTAAATACGAAACCCGCGCGTCTGGAAAATTGATCGCGGAAAATTGGTCGCATGGAAATTGGTAGCCGTGGAATGGAAAATTTTCAATTTGAGATTTTACAAAAATTTAAAGAACGTAAAAACTTTTTCTCTGCGATAAATTTTCCTACCATGAATTGGCTCTGCGATAAATTTTCCTACCATGATTTGGCTCAGCGATAAATTTTGCTAACACGAATTTGCTCTGCAATAAATTTTCCTACCATGAATTTGTTCTGCGATAAATTTCCTGCAATGGTTTTTCTGCGATCAATTTTCCGTCTTCCCGAAACTACTAGTCTCAACTAGGGGATGTTAGTAATAGGCTAGTAATAGGCTAATACACCTAGCAGGTGTTAGTAATAGGCTACTTAATATGTCTAAGTTTAATAAAGTTGAATTGTGTCGACCTTAATTTTGAATTTGTAAGAAAAATATTTTCAGAAAAACCAAAACGTCGGCCAGTTTCGCAAATTAAAATTTTTCAAAATTCGTAATTAGCACACGCGGCTCATTCGTACAACAAAAAAACGGAAACTCGTTTGGAACTTCCGGTCTTTCCACACTAACAAACTCAAGTGTAACTAATGGTGCACTTGGTGTTGACCTCCTGCAGTCTGAAGTCAAAAACGGCTTAATAAGATACATTTCGTTGAGAAGAGTTTGTGGTACTTACGTATTAACTCCATCACCGCTACATTATTAAATGCCGCCAATCTACACCTAAAGTTTTTATGATAAATCATAAAATAAAACATTTTATTAAAAATTAAAAATCAATTTTTAAAACTCAAAATACTTTAATTTTTAACCCCCGTTAGATTAAGTTGCCCGCCGCGAAGCGGACAGATAAATCTAGACAACATACACGCGGTAGCGCGAACTCGATCCAATATATAGCGGTGGTGGCGTTAATACGTAAGTACCACAAACTCTTCTCAACAAAATGTATTTTATTAAGCCTTTTTGACTTCAGACTGCAAGAGGTCAAAAAGTGGAAATCAACACCAAGTGCCCCATTAGTGGCACTTGAGGAATATTCAAGACTGCGAAAATAGCGCATTTTATCTTATCTTATCAGTAGCGTCACTTTTGTGAGGATGACAAATCTGGTATTTACCCCAGCAATCTTATCAGCAAACTGGTCGAGACATCGAAACACATTGATCTCAGTGTGTGAAAATGTGGCGAAAACCGTTGGGTTTCTTGTCCATTGTGATCCTCCTCTACAACGAGGGATTCGTTGACGCACTCACGGTGAATTGCACACCCAAGTGTGATTGTGACACCTACCAAGGCTTAAGGAGAGCCAATTGTGACGACGGCAGGATGCTGACGTTCAGTGACAATGTTCCACGAAAGGCTGACATTCTGGAGTTTTCCTTTAACTTTGTGTCGATTTTAGAAAATAATGTTTTTTATGTAAGTTTCTCAAACATTTTTAATGTTAACTTTCTTATATTCCTATCAATATCTTGGTAATTACAAGTCGCGACTCAGCTTTCCTCACAGTTTTTGAGTCGGCGAGTGTAGATTTGAAAACCGGAAGTCGCTGCTGTTTTTAGTGTCCGAGATATAGCTTCCGGAAGTTGACTAGTTTTGCAGTTGAAAAATATAGTAAATGTTATTCTCGATTTACGACTTATTTTAGTTTATAGTCTATAATCCAGTTAGTTTAACAGATATGTAAACAATTTTCGGCAGATTAATAAATAATTGAATTGTCTATAAACTGATAAAAACTAGAATCTTCTATTTAGATAACTAACATAGCTAGAACGTTGCAAACCGAACTCTATGATTTTTAAAATCCCCTTCGTTATCTTGATAACTACAACTTAAATTAAGTTGCAACTTAGGTTGTCGGACAGTTTTTGAGTCGACTAGTGTGAATTTGAAAACCGGAAGTCGCTGCTGTTTTTTGTTTCCGAGATATACCTTCCGCAGTTGAAAAACATTGGAAGCTTTATTCACGATTTGCGACTTATTTTAATTTATCGTCTATAACTCACTTAGTTTACTAGATACGTAAACAAATTTTGGTAGATTAATAAGTAATTGAATTATCTATGAATTAATGAAAACTATAGTATTCTATCTAGATAAATAACATAGCTAGAACGTTTCAAACCGATCTCTATGACTTTTAAAATTCCCTTCGTTATCTTAATAACTACAACTTAAATTAAGTTCCAACTAAGGTTGTCGGACAGTTTTTGAGTCGACTAGTGTGAATTTGAAAACCGGAAGCCGCTGCTGTATTTAGTTTCCGAGATATAGCTTCCGGAAATTGACTAGTTTTGCAGTTGAAAAACAATGAAAACTTTATTCTAGATTTGCGACTTATTTTAGTTTATAGTCTATTCCCCAGTTAGTTTACTAGATACGTAAACATATTTTGGTAGATTAATAAACAATTGAATTATGCATGAAATGATGAAAACTAGAATACTCTAACTAGATAATTAACATAGCTAATGCGTCTCAAACTTGAATTTGTACTTTCGTATATTCCCATCAATATCGTAAAAGCTACGACAACTATCAAATCGCAACTTAGCTTCCTTCATAGTTTTTGAGTCGGCGAGTGCGGATTTGAAAACCGCAAGTCGCTGCTGCTTTTAGTTTCCGAGATATAGCTTCCGGAAATTGACTAGTTTTGCAGTTGAAAAACAATGAAAACTTTATTCTAGATTTGCGACTTATTTTAGTTTATAGTCTATTCCCCAGTTAGTTTACTAGATACGTAAACATATTTTGGTAGATTAATAAACAATTGAATTATGCATGAAATGATGAAAACTACAATACTCTAACTAGAGAACTAACATAGCTAATGCGTCTCAAACTTGAATTTGTACTTATATTCCCATCAATATCGTAAAAGCTACGACAACTATCAAATCGTAACTTAGCTTCCTTCATAGTTTTTGAGTCGGCGAGTGCGGATTTGAAAACCGGAAGTCGCTGCTGCTTTTAGTTTCCGAGATATACCTTCCGGAAGTTGACAAGTTTTGCAGTTGAAAAATACTGTAAACCTCATTCCCGATTTGCGACTTATTTTAGTTTATTGTCTATATCCCAGTTAGTTTGTTAGATACGTAAACTTGTTTTGGTAGATTAATAAACAATTGAATTATCTATGAAATGATGAAAACTAGAATACTCTATCTAGATAACTAACATAGCTAAAGTGTCTGAAACTTAAATTTGTACTTTTTTATATTCCCACCAATATCGTGAAAGCTACTACAAATATTAAATCGCAACTTAGCTATCTTCATAGTTTTTGAGTCGGTGAGTGTGCATTTGAAAACCGGAAGTCGCTGCTGTTTTTAGTTTATGAGTTATAGCTTCCGGAAGTTGACTAGTTTTACAGTAGAAAAAGGAAAGTTGACTTGCCTCAGTTTATCGTCTATATCGCGCTTAGTTTACTAGTTGCGTCAATATTTTTCTGTATAGTAATAATTAAACAATCTAATTCAAAGATAATTGAACAATCTATAATTTGTTCAAGACTAGGATATTCTATCTAGATAATTAACATAGCTGCGACGTTTCAAACTCAACACAACTTTTCAGGACAATGATCTAACAACGCTGAAGTTGTTGAACCTGTCTCACAACCAAATAAAAGACATCAAAGTGCACGCGTTCCATGCCATGGACGCACTGAGGACCATCGACCTGTCCAACAACTACCTACAGTTCCTCCTGCCGGAATGGTTTTGGAACTTACCGGTCATCGAAGAGTTTTATCTAAACAACAATAACTTGGGTGCATTGAAAGATCATCAAAAAATTGAAAGTGATACATTGAAGGTGAGAAAATGGTGTAAAAATATCACAGCTCTTTGTCAAAGGAATCATTTGTTGTAATTTGTTTGTTAAAAGTTTGCTTTTCAAGCGACTTCAAGCACAAAAACGAATCGATACACAGCATCCATCTTCTTCTTCTTCCACTTTTTCTTCTTCCTCTTCTTCTTCCTTCTCCTCTTCTTCTTCGTCTTTCACTTCTTCCTCTTGCTTGAACATCTTTCCTTCTTTTTCTCTTTTTCTTCTTGCACCTCCTCCTTTCTTTTTCTATTCTCCTTCCTCCTCTTGTTCTTTCTCTTCTACCTTCTCCTCTTCTTGTTGCACTTTCTCTTTTCTTCTTTCTCTTCTTCTTCCTCCAATTCTTCTTCCTCTTATTTGTCCTCTTCTTCTTCCTCCTCTTCTTCCTAATCTTCTTTCTCCGTTTCTTCCTCCTTTCCTTCTTTTCTTTCTCCTCTTCTTCCTCTTCCATATTCTTCCTCCAGATCTTTGTCAGAGGAATCATATGTTGTAATTTGTTTGTTAAAAGTTTGATTTTCAAGCGACTTCAAGCACAAAAACGAATCAATACACAACATCCATCTTCTTCTTCTTTCTCGTCTTCTTCTTCCGCTTTTTCTTCTTCCTTCTCTTCTTAAACTTCTTGCTACCTTCTCTTCCTTCTCCTCTTCTTCTTCTTCTCTCACTTCTTCCTCTTGCTTCTCATCTTTCCTTCTTTCTCTCTTCTTCTTCTTGCACCTCCTCCTTTCTTTTTCTATTCTCCTTCCGCCTTTTGTTCTTTCTCCTCTTCCTCCTCCTCTCCTTCTTGCACCTTTTCTTTTCTTCTTTCTATTCTCCTTCCTCCAGTTCTTCTTCCTTTTCTTTCTCCTCTTCTACCTCCTCTTCTTCTTCCTCTTCTTTCTCCACTTCTTCCTCCGTTTCTTCATCTTTTCCTTTTTTTCTTTCTCCTCTTCTTCCTCTTCGATATTCTTCCTCCAGATCCTTGTCAGAGCAATCATTTGTTTAATTTGTTTGTTAAAAGTTTGCTATTCAAGCGACTTCAAGCACAAAAACGAATCAATAGACAACATCCATCTTCTTCTTCTGTTTCTTCTTCCTCCTCTTCTTCCACTTTTTTTTCTCTTCATTCTATTCTTCCTTTTCTTCCTGCTCTTCTTCTTACACTTCTTCCTCTTGGTTCTCATCTTTCCTTTTTTCTCTCCTCTTCTTCTTTCACCTCCTTTTTTCTTTTTTTAATTCTTCTTCCTCCTCTTCTTCTTCCTCTTCTTCCACCTCCTATTCTTCTTGCACCTTCTCTTTTCTTCTGTCTCTTCTCTTTCTCCTTACTCTTCTTTCTCCTCTTCTTCTTCCTCCTCTTATTCCCCTTCTTCCTCTGTTTCTTGCTCCTTTCCTTCTTTTCTTTCTCCTCTTCTTGCTCTTCCAGATTCCTCCTCCAGATCTTTTTCAAAGAAATCATATGTTGTAATTTGTTTGTTGAAAGTAACTTTTCAAGCGACTTCAAGCACAAAAACGAATCAATACACAGCATCCATCTTCTTCCTCCTTTTCTTCTTCCTCCTCTTTTTCTTCCGCCGTTTCTTCTTCCTCCTCTTCTTCCTTTTCTTCCTCCTCCTCTTCTTCTTCTTTCACTTCTTCCTCTTACTTATCTTTCCTTCCTTTTCTCCTCTTATTCCTCTTCCATATTCTTCCTGCAGATCGTTGTCAAAGCAATCATTTGTTGTAATTTCTTTGTTGAAAGTAACTTTTCAAGCGACTTCAAGCACAAAAACGAATCAATATACAGCATCCATCTTCTTCTTCTTTTTCTTCTTCCTCCTCTTCTTCTTCCGCCTTTGCTTCTTCCTCCTCTTCTTCTTTTTCTTCCTCCTCCTCTTCTTCTTCTATCACTTCTTCCTCTTGCTTCTTATCTTTCCTTCTTTCTTTCCTCTTCTTCTTTCACCTCCTCCTTTTTTCTTTTTATTCTCCTTGCTCCTCTTCTTTCTCCTCCTCTTCTTCTTGCACCTTTTGTTTTTTTTTTCTTTCTCTTCTGTTGCTCCTTCTTCCACTTCTTCTTCCTCTTCTTTCTCATTTTCTTCTTTTCTTTCTCCCCTTTTTCCTCTTCCAGATTCTTCCTCCAGATCGTTGTCAAAGGAATCATTTGCTGTAATTTGTTTGTTGAAAGTAACTTTTCAAGCGACTTCAAGCACAAAAACGAATCAATACACAACATCCATCTTCTTATTTTTTCATCTTCCTCCTCCTCCTCTTCTTCTTCCTCCTCTTCTTCCTCCTCCTATTCTTCCTCCTCTTCTATTTGTTCTTCCTCCTTTCTTCTTTATTTACCCTTAGTCCTTCCCTTTTCTTCTCTTTCATCGTCTTCTTGTGAGTCCTCCTCCCATTTTTATTGTTTTTCTTCTCTAATCTGTTTCTCTAATCTAAATTGTTTTTTCAGGTCCTAAGTTTGGCCTATTGCCAAATTCCGCATTTGCAGACGGATTTGTTCTCTGGCGTTCCGAACCTGCAGCGTCTAAATCTGATCGGAAACATGTTGGTCACCATCAAACGCGAAGTGATCCACCCGCTGCACAGTCTGGAGGTCATAAACCTGAGGGAGAACTCGTTAAATTGCGATTTGCACGCCATAGAGTTTGGCGAATATTGCCACGATCATCAGATAGAGGTGGATGAGATTTGCAGCAACAAGGAGGAAAGCGAAAAGATGGTGATTTCCGTGCCGAAAGTGAGGAAGATCAAGAAGCAAAACGCTTGGATCGTTCCTGACGTCGAGGTTGCGAAAGACGCGCCGAAAATGGAATGTCCAGAAACAAAGGGAGATGAAGAAAAGTCGGTTTTATTGCAAGTTATTGAACTATCTCCGGTTTTGATCTTACTGGCGACGGTGGTAGTTGGATTCATCATTGGGTTGATTGTGGGATGCACCGTGGAAATAACTCCAAGGTACGCGAGACCGCCTAGGAAGAGGCGGTCTAGGCCTCAAGGCAATTTTGATTACGTTGGGCATAGTTTGATTGAATATATGCAGGAAGATCTTGAGTCTACGCCTATGCCCCAAAGGAAATCACTAGCTTAACATTATTTATAACTTCTCTCTATGTATCTCTATTTATTAATATATTTTTATACACACAGTTTTAAAACATTTTTATACACACAGTTTTAACATAGTTTTAAAATACGATAATGTGTCCAAAATGAGAACAATCCAATTTGGTTTTGTAAGATGATGATGTCGTTCTACTTGTCCTAGCTCGTTCTGCTCCCAAATGAAGAATTGCAAGGGCGCTATCATCGGCATTGCATCATAAAATGAATGGTCTGGATGGGAAAACAATTACAAAGACTTTGGACCGAATGGGGGAAACATTTCCAATTTTTATCTGAAATCTTGGCGATTACAACCAAAATTTTTTTTTATGTTTAGGAGGTAGCGCCTTGAGGTCCCAGCAGGGATCAACCTATTTCAGGGATGCGACCCTGACTACGCGAGCCCAAAAATTTCCTTCCCGTTTCTTCCCAATTTCCGGGAGGTAACCATGTCCTAATTTAATCCTACCAAAAATTCTAATTTATCCTTGCTATATCCTATCTAGGAATGCAGCGTCTGTCCCAGTTTGGGCGGCTGCAAATCGGGTACTCCTTTGCCCCAGTCTTCTTCTTCTGGTGCCTATCCGCTTCGGATGTTGGCGATCATCATGGAAATTCGGACTTTGTGGCAGCCCTGATGAGATTTTCTGTTGTTGTATTGACTCAGGTTCGAAGGTTTTTTAGCCACGATATTCTCCTTCCTACTGGCCCTCTTCTTCCATCTACTCTTCCTTGTAATATGAGTTGCAATACAGCGTACCGTTGACTGTTCCTTATTATATGGTGAAGCTTCCAGCTTACTTGTCTTTACTGTTAGTAAAACCTCTCGTTCTTTTACCAGTTTCTCTAGGACCTGCTGGTTGGTGATGTTTCCGTCATACGTCCAGGAACTTTTGAGTATGCGGCGGTATAGCCAAATCTGTCCAGGACTCCATATAGAAGTGCTGTAAAGATGTAGCATCTCAGTAGCTTGATCTTCGTTTGTATATTCAGGTGATGCCTTGCCCCAGTAACACTATAAAAAGATGAAAATTAGAATATCTAGGACATTTTCTGAGACGAAGACCCGTTTGCATCATCTGATGGAAGATGAAAACTTCGAATCAGACAGCGACAGCTCTCAAAGTTCCGAAGAAGCTCAAAGTTCTAAAGATTCATCTGATGACTCTAACGAGGTGTCAATAGATGCTGAACCCATTTCCACCCCTGAAGTGACTTCCTGGAATGCGGTTCCAAATGCGTTTAGACCTCGATTCAAAGTTACAACGTCAAGGCCATGTGCCGTCCTCAATGGAAAAAATGGTCGTCAATCGGACGAACTTGAAATATTTTTGCAAGTTTTTCCACCTAGTTTGATGCTATTTATTGCCGAATGAACCAATTCCCGAATACTGAGGAAAGCCAACAAAAATTAAGTTGTCCCTAATACAGATGCCGGTGAAATTATGCTTTTATTTGGAATTATGCTTGTTACGACTTACATTACAGAGTTCTTAACTTCACCGACTACTGGTCAAAGAATGCATCCTTAGGAAATGAGGCTATAAAAACTGCAATTTCTCGGAATCGCGCCAAAACTATTTCTCCGTAAGATATATTTCAATTACCCTGCAAAATGGACCGATGCTCTGTTCTCTGCTCTGACTCTGCTCTGTCTCTTTGACCGGTGCTCAGAGTTGAATCCTGCGCGCTTTCAGTCCACTTAAGACAACATGCGCGTACGAGAGTGCGAGTGACGTAGTAGAACAGTTACCGTGCAGATCAGTAATAAAAGTGTACGCGACAGGTTTAGATATATACTCTCGTGGCGTGTCCGCGTTAGGAGAGGGAGCGACAAGCCCTGGCGTCGGCCCTGGATGGGGAAGTCATGGTCGAAGCCGTGGCGGGTGGCCTCGCCGGCGAGGTGGGGCGGGGGGTGTGGGCGGCCTTAAGCCGATTCGCGACTTCAGTCATGCGGGCTAAGGAGTTGCCTGGGTGGGAACAAGGGTCTTTTTCGTTTCGTTTTATTTTTGTTATTGCAAATGCTATTACATAGCATCTTGTATTCTTATGTAAATCCTGTTGTACTATTGAATAAAGCTCATCTGGTGCCCGTTGCGGGAAGACTTGAAGGGTGGGCAGAGGCAGTAATGCCATCGTTGGCGGTCGCTCTGTCCTTCCGTTTCAGTGCAGCCACTTGAGAAAAAAAAGATGTACCCAACCACATTGTTTAAGTTTAGTTTTCTGTATCGCAAAGTTTTTTTTTTGTGTTAAATTAAAACCATTAAAAGTGTCTGTGTCTTTCTCTCCAGCTATTACCCTTCTCTAAATCATACGTTCAACAAGCTCATAAAAGATACTATTGGGTTGTCCCGAAAGTATATTTGACCTTTAACCTCACGCAAGTATTAAACCTGCTCCACACATTAGCCATGTGATGTGGCATACGGCACATGGCCAATGTGTGGATGAAGAAATTGGCGCTTATGAATGGGCTGGTGGAGGTTGGCACATGCATTGGCGGCTGGCTATAGGGTTGTCGGTTTTCTGTTCCGCTTCAAAGGAATTGGCGCATGCTCCTACATCGTCTCTCTAAAAAGAACGATATCAGACTGGCAGTGGGAGTCATCACGGGACACTGTCCCATTGGCAAGCACGCTGAGAGACTGGGCATAGCGAAGCGGGACTACTGCAGAGGCTGCCTGGACGAGGAGGAAGAGGAGAGTGTTCAGCATTACCTATGCCAATGCCCCTCTCTGACCTCAACACGATTGCTCTTCTTAGGCCGACCTTTCTTGGATGATCTCTCTGACCTCGCATCACTAGATGCGCAGACTCTCATGAGGTTCATCCACGGCTCGAAATGGTTTGACAAAATCCCCTGAGGATTGTACTCCAAGTACCGTGGTAACACAACGGGCCCATCTGAGGCCTATGTGAGCATTAGCTGCCACTTAAACCTACCTACCTATGCTCCTACATGTGAAGTTTTCCCTAGACACATTGGCCATATATTTATAATCATTGTATATGTCAGCATATGATCACAGCAGATGCTACATAAAAAGCAGCAATCGCTAGTTCAAGATCAAGATGATTAGACCAGACATGTTACCATTGGCTGTACAACTTGATCTGAGAAGTTGGCACTTGTGAGCCAATATGTAGACGCCCACTTAAGGTGTGAGAAAGAACAGCAAATGTTGGAACACACATTGGCCTGGCCGTGTGAGCCAATGTGTGGAGTCGGCTTTACTAAGTTGCACATAACCTCATACAAATAACTTTGGTATTATTCGAAAGGTACGTTTC
This sequence comes from Phosphuga atrata, assembly GCA_944588485.1. Lineage (NCBI taxonomy): Eukaryota > Metazoa > Arthropoda > Insecta > Coleoptera > Silphidae > Phosphuga > Phosphuga atrata. The sequence goes on along the minus strand of OX155904.1, from coordinate 9,261,316 downwards.
CTGACTATAATTTAATATAAATAAATTGAGGTATTTTGCCTTTTTCCTCGCTTACCGCCTAATCGACATTGAGCACGAAAAAGAACATTTTCGTCACATTTTGTACTTCTTGTTTTGGGAGGGCACAAACACGACCGACGCACATAAAAGAATATGTACCCAGTATGGTGACACTTCGTTATCAAAACGCACTGGTTTACAAAATTTTTTTCTGGAGATTTCTCGGCACAAGATGCCGATGTCGGGACGACCACAAGTCAACATTGACGAGGAAATTAAAGCCATAATCAAGATCAACCGCCAGATAACAGAAAAGGAACTCACGGAGAGCTTAAACGTATCTAAAGCAACCATATACCTATCTTTGTAAAATGGCCAAATACGAGCATAATGTACGAGTTTTAAGTGCGCTCGTTTATTCCGATAATCAATTAACACACACGGCGGACGTGTTTATCGGGTCCACAAATAGTTAATGTCTAGTTAAGTGGGATGTTTGATGAGTGGAGCGTTTCACGAACTCTTGGAGTTCCTCGAATATTTATGGGTAAGCCTTTTGCGCCCTCGAACAAATACCAAACACTTCGCCTAGCCCGACTGCATGAGATATTTAACAATAGAATTTGGAATGGGCAGCGGTTTGAATAATTTAAGATTGCTTGAGATACCGAGCTTCTTGTTTGTCCAGAATAGGCAGAAATATAGTTACAGTAAAATGTTGCTCAAATAAAAAAACTTCTCGGGTTTATTACCAAATAACGAGATAACTCGTGAAACAGTGAAAGTAATAATTTTTGCAAGTAAATACTTACTTTTTGCAAGTAGAGCATCGATATAGTGAAACATAATTGAATCCGTTTAGTATTTCTCGTCCAGGCAAACACACCTAGATGTGTAACATTTCCCCCCGTCCCCCCGAAATTACGCAACGCGACGGGCGCAGCAAGCGACCGACCCACCCACACGAACAATGCCTTACCTTTCCGAGGAAGAATCTCTTGTAGCATTTGGCGGTGTTAAGCTTTTGTAAAAAAGCTTGACGTTTGGATACCACATGAATTGAAAGAAATTCACCGGACGCAAGGAATTTAAATTTGCGATTCGCTTCTAAAACGCAATCAAAACGAGGCTATTTTGAAGCGGATTATCACTGGGGATGAGACATGAGAAAACAATGTTCAGCGAAGGAGGTCATGAAGCAAACGAGATAAACCAGCACAGATGACGCCAAAGGCCGAATGCCACAAAAAAAAGTTTTTGATTGGAAAGGTCCGGTTTTTTATGAGCTACTCCCGAAAGGGCAGTCAATGAATTCAGATGTTTGCTGCACGCAATCGACAAAATTAAACACAGCCTTACATAATTTGCGACCTGAATTGCCAAATCGAAAAGGTGTACTGTTCCATCATGACGACGCTACACCACACACATCTTTAGGGAATCGACAGAAATTTCTAGAGCTCGGATGGGAAGTCATGCCACATCCACCATATAGCCCTGACCTTACTCCATCTGATTTCCATCTATTTCGGAGTCTTCAGAACTCACTTTAAAAACTTTAAAAAAATAAGAAGACCTTAAAAATCATTTGGACCAGTTTCTTGGAGATAAAGACCAAGCTTTCTACGAAAGAGGAATTATCAAATTACCTCAAAGATGGCAAAAGGTCATTGATCAAAACCGAAACTACTTTCTTGAATAAAGGCCGATTCTCATATACGCGACGTCACGGGACATCGCCTGTCAAATAATGATTACATTGTTTTAAATGGGCATATTCTCACTATGGCTACGCGACAGCTACACGATGTGCCCATTTAAAACAATGCAATCCTTATTTGACAAGCGATTTCGCACTGATTGTCGCGGATATGGGAATCAACCTTTTAAATTATTGCGTATATTGTAGATGGTGGTGACGACTTGTACAGCGACCTTTATAGATCTATTGCACCCCACCCTCCTCCTCCAAGTGTTGGTGTACTTACCCATTTAGAGCGCCTCCTCTAATCCTGATTCCTTTAGGAATCTTAGGATCTGGGTGGGATTCAAGGCCTGCAGCTTCTCTGTGTTCAAGCAGTGAGCTCCTAGGTACATCTGTCTCTTGCGGAGTAATGCTCCGCAGTCTTTGACCAGATGTATGGGGGTTTCCTCTGCTGAGCCACAGAATCTGCATTCATCATCCTCCTCTAGGCCTAGGGCCTTGAGATGTTTCCTAAGTCTGCAGTGTCCAGTCAGGGCTCCTGTCAGAATTCTGAGCTTGTTCCTGCTTAGTTTCAGGCAAGCTTTTGTTCTCTTCTGGTTAAAAGATCCCAGCATCACTTTGGATTGCCTTAGCCGTGGAAGTTCTTTCCAGGTTTTCATCCATTTTCCTCTTATTTCTTCATCTAAACTTTTGCGGATGGTGTTCACGCTCATACCGCAAAAGGGTTCCGGAGGTATAAAGGGGCTACTAGATCCCTTGTTTGCTAGGTGATGGGCTTCTTCGTTTCCGTCTATACCAGTGTGTCCTGGTACCCAGTATAGCGTCACTTTATTATCCCTGCCAAGCTTGTTCAGCTTCCTCACACAGTCCCATACCAGTTTGGATCTAATGGTGTATGAGCTAATGGTCTTGATGGGTGCTTGGCTATCTGACAGGATAGCAATTCGTTTTTTGCGGTAATTCCTGTCGAGGTTAAACTGTGCACATCTTTCGATTGCGTGTACCTCTGCTTGGAAGATACTTGGGAATGTTCCCATGGATCTGGTACGAGGTCCAAACACTCCTGCACCAGTGCCTTCCTTTGTCTTCGAACCATCTGTATACCACTTGATGGCATTTTGCTCTATGTGGTATGCTGAGGATTCGTCGCTCCAATCGGCTTTACTACTTCACATTGCTGTGTAGTTTTTCTCGAAGTGGTGTTTGATCTTGGATCTTGGCAGCGAGGCTGTTTCGGTCTCTGCTCCCGATTATTTTACCTCTGCCCATTCCTTCCTTGCTGAATCTTACGATCGCCGATCTGGCGGCGCTCTCCACAACAAGGTGCAGCGGAGTCAGATCCAGCAGCAGCTCCAATGCTGCTGTCGGACACGACCCCATCGCCCCCGTGATGCAGACACACGCTAGTCTTTGAATCTTCTCAAGCTGTTTCCTCATAGAGGCCAACTTGATTCTACTTCCCCACGCAACTGCCCCATAAGTGATTGCAGGTCTTACTATCATGGTGTACATCCATCGCAGGATAGTGGGGTTACAACCCCACGTTTTTCTCTGCCAGATTTCTGCACACCATTAGGGCGCGTTTGGCTTTACCTACCGCTGCCTCAGCGTGTCTATTCCATAGGAGTTTGCTATCTAGTGTGATACCCAGATACCTTATCTCCTGTTGGTATTCTACTGCCTTCCCATCTATGAGTATGGGATGTAGGCAGTTTAGTTTTCTCCTTCTAGTAAATGGTATCACCGTGGTTTTGCTCGGGTTGAGTTTCAGTCCCACTGTTTGACACCATCTACTAGTTACGTTGAGGCCTCTCTAAACAATTTCACAGAGCGTTCCCTTAAATTTCCCTCTAGCCATTCTGACTATGTCATCGGCGTAACCTTGACATTTGATGTCTAGGTCGTTTAGCCTAACCAGTAGTTCATCAACTACCAGGCTCCACATTAGCGGTGATAGTACACCTCCCTGTGGGCACCCTCGAGTTGTGGAGATCTTAATGGTGCCTTTTCCCACTTGTGTCTCCGCCGTTCTAGTTCTCAGCACTTCTCCCATCCACTTTGAGATAGTGCTGTCGATATTCCTTCTTTCGAGGGCCGCCCTGACAGCCTCGTGTGAGGTGTTGTCAAAAGCTCCCTCTATATCCAAGAAGGCACATACCGCTACTTCCTTTGTCTCTAGTGCTGCTTCTATTTCGTTTATCAGATGATACAGGGCGGTTGCTGTGGATTTCCCTGCTCTGTAAGCATGCTGACTCCTGTGTAGTGGTGTACCTACCAGCACTATAGTCCTAAGGTAATTATCAATCACGTTCTCCATTGTCTTTAACATAAAAGATGTTAGACTAACTTGTCTAAATGACTTCGGTTGAGTGGTGTCTTTCTTCCCCACCTTCGGTATAAATACCACCTTAGCCCTTCTCCATAGCTCCGGTATATATGCGAGCGCTAAGCTACTTCTAAAGATATTTAGAAGATACGACATTAGTTCTCTCTCTCCCTTTTCTAGGAAGGCAGGAACTAGTCCGTCCACACCTGGGGCCTTAAAAGGCTGGAAAGTGCCGATAGCCCATCTGATTCGGTTTTCCGTACAGATGGACGCTGCCCTCTTCCAGTCGGCCCGACTTGGTTTCCGTGGTTGCATTAAGCCCTCGGTCTCCCTGTATCCTCTACATCCCGGAAAATGGGTTTTTAGTAGGAGAAGAGCTCTTTGCTCTTCATCCTCCGTGAAGGTCCCTTTCGGTTTCTTGAGAGTGGTTGTCATTTCCACTCTATCCTTCGCTAGTGCTTTGTGCAGTCTAGCTGCTACCGGCGTGGATTCTATGTTTTCACAGAAGGTCCTAAAGTTTTCCCTTTTTGCCCTTCTGATCTCTTTGTTGTAGGTGGTAAGCACCTCAGAGTATTCTAGCCAATTTCCGTATTGCTTGGCTTTGTTAAAAAGCCTACGTACTTTTGCTCTTAATGTAGACAAATTTTTGTTCCACCATTTTTCGTCCTTATGCTCCTTCACGGTTTTTACCGGGCAGCTGGATTCAAATGCCGTGGTGATTGCTACATTTATTTCTCCTACAGCCTGCTCCAGCACGGTGTAGTGTTTGATACTACCCCGCACTGTCACCTGCTCTAGGTTTTCTTTTTTTAGTTGGGAACTAAACATAGGCCACACAGTTTGTCTGGGGTTTCGAATGGGTGTGTTTTCCTCACTCGCTCCTTCCAGCTCAAACTCTATTCTCCTATGATCTGACATTGAGGGCTCACTTGATACCCTCCACTTTTTAATTAGTTTACTTACGTTAGCGCTACCTACCGTAATATCCAGTACCTCATTTCTGACTTTAGTGACAAATGTTGGTGTGTTCCCAACGTTGTACACAATTAAGTTCTCTTTAATGAGGTATTCTAAAAGGTACTCACCCCTCTTATTAGTGTCCGTGCTGCCCCACATCTCATTGTGTGCGTTCGCGTCACATCCCAGGATGAGTGGCAGCCTTCTCCTAATACAGTGTTCACCAGCTTTTGTACTTCAATGGGTGGTATGCTGTTACCATCGCCAGGGAAGTATGCTGATGCGATCACTACTTCGCGGTGGAGACCCTCGGTCTTGATGAGGGCCTGAATCGGTACTAAATCCCGCGTTAAAAATTCTGAAAGACATAAGTAATTTATGCCATTTCTTACCATAATGCAAGTTCTAGGGGAGACCTCACGGCTGTCCCATACCAACTTACATTCCCTGATGCTAAGGCCTCTGATCTTACATCCGTAGGTCCAGGGTTCTTGAAGCAGCGCTAGCCTTAGGTGCTGCTTGTTGAACATCCTAGCCATCACAGCTGAAGCTACTTTGGCATGATGGATGTTCACTTGGGCTATTTTGGTGTGCCTGCTGGTCATTCTTGTTTTGTGACAGGAGGCAAGTCCTTCTCTGTCCCTACAAGAACATCTACCTCTGCCTCTGTAGACATGGCTGGACTGCTCATGTCTACGAGTGTGAGGTCAAGGTCGTCTTCCCGGGAATCCGGGCTGACTTCCTTGTTCTCTGTGTCGGTTAGGTCCCGCACACATGGATTATTTTTACTTTTGGAATTCATATAAATCCCACGAGTAGCAAGGGAACTAAAGGTCCACCACGTCAGAGCTCTGCTTGACATGGTAAAGCTTGATACCCTCTGAGGCCGCCAGGTATCAGAGGGGCTCCGTTAGCGATGGCCGGTTGCCCTTGGCCACCAACCAGTCCTTCCGGCACGGGTCGCATGACACCTTGGATTAAGGGTTTGGAAGTTCTTGGTTGTTCGCTCTCCGCTGACCGCTACGACCGGAGTTGTACTCCGGTCGGTAACGTCTAACGGTTTGTTGCGAAACTAAGCCCTCACACCACGACAAGGTGACTTCCAGAGTGAGGGAAGTTATTGCGTAAAAAAGTTACGTAAGTTGCGTAAATTCTTTTTATTTATTTTAATACCAAAAAAATGCAAGGACTTTCCGGACAACCCTATACATTGATGAGGTGGTTTCTTGCCTGATATATACATTTCAAAAATGCAGAGGACAGTGTATTCCAGAGCATTGACGAATCAATTTCTAAATTCAAAGGCCGCTCAAGTCTGAAGCAACCCATCAAGCGTGGAATCAAAATATGGAAACTATGCGATGTGGAAACGTGATATGTATATGATCTCAATATTTATTCTGGAAGAGACGATACTGTAGGAAAAGTCACTACTACCTTAGGGGAAAGGTTGCATCGTCACTTACCTCTACAATTCGGGATTCACGAGTCCCTTTAGCATTTGATCGCTTCTTTACAAGTGTTGGACTGATGGACAACATTCCTTTTCCTGCTGTAGAACTTATTATTCTTTCGCGAAAATTTATGCCAAAGTTTGATGGGAAATTGAATAAAAGTGATTCTCAATTCATGTGTTATAATATGGGCACATTAGCCGTGATAGCGAAACAAGCAGGTTCTTGTGATCACAAATTGTACGAATTGTGAGGTAATAAGCACAACTAGAAAGCAAAAGGATGGTGAGAAAAAGGAGGTACCATGGCCTGAAGCAATTGTACTCTGTAATAAAATAATGGGTGGAGTAGACTTATCGGACCAAAAAGTCGGTTGTTATAGGAAAATCTTTGATGGAAAATCGCAAGAATGGTGGAAAAAGGTTTTCTATAAATTGTTTATCGCATCTGTTGTCAATGCGTCAATTCTATTCAACGAAGAATAAAAAATCCACTGTTACAATTTGTTGTCCCTCTAACAGAACAGTTGATGGCTGTGTAAATCAAACGCAAGCAACTCTTTTGGACGTCCATCCAAAACAATGCAACTTATGCCCAATGTTGGAGATCACCTCCCAGTTGAAGGTAGCTCCAGAAGAAGGTGTGCAAACTGTTTAGGAAAGAGCAAAGGAACGCGAACAAAAAACTTGTGTGCAAAGCTGCTTTGTATAAGATGTGCTTTACGACTTACCATTCTTCTTGTTTCGGACGGGCCTACTTTGGACCACGCTTGTTCAATTGTTGGGCTTGATCTTTGCCCAGTATTATCGCATGTTCTGCCGGTGTAACTCCTTTCTCTCTTTTGTCCAGGGGTACCTTTCCTTCGGGATTTTTCCTGAAATCCACGGACTTCCTTCAGGGTGCGTCTCACAGACTGTCTGTTTTGGACTGAATCTGTTATTCCCAGTTCTTTAATATCCTCCTCGGTTTCTGTCAACCAAGTGGTAAGAACCTTCTTGTTTTTGCCAGAAGGTGCACAGGCGGTTGGTTAGTCGGTTTGGAGGCAACGTGGCCGTAGAAAGCTATCCTTCTTTTCCTTGCACAGTCAGACAGTATCTCAATATGTTCGTACAGATCAACTCAACAGTTTTTTAGACATAATAAGCCCAAAACTCACATAAGGGATCTGATAAACAAAATAAATAAAATTGGTGGCGAAAGGGTTAAGGAAGTGGTTTGGTTGCACGCCCGCAGAACTCTTCAGACAGGCCATCGACAAGGTTCGGATTATGGTGATGGTTTCTAATCTCCTATAAGGGCGGAATTACAAGAAGGTTTAGGATGTTGATTAAGAAGCAAGAGATTTCAAAGTAAACAACACGGTTTTTTAAAAATTCAACAAATCAGTTTTTAACAAATATATTAGATTGAAATGTTATAGATTACACCTAATTGAAGAAATACTCCGCAAGGAATTCATATTTACGAACCAACCATAATTGAAGAATGTAATAAAATAAATGTAATAAAGTCCTTCCTTGTGACCTCGTCGTCTCTCTTATTGTTAGCATTAAAATGTAGGAGCCACACCGTACTAAAAATTATATTTTATTTATGTTATTAGTCAATTTGTGAATTAAAGAACATGGTTTCCTTAACTCCTTTCATTTATCGAACATCATTTATATTTAAAAAAACCTTGCAAATAATTGGTGCTTTCGATCCAGCCACAAGAAGAAAGCAAATATGTGATTGAACAGCACCCTTACAACGTCGTATTTTAATAAACTAGTTATAATCATTATCACTTTAATCAACAGTCTGGCACTTCCACCAATCTCCATCTGCTCCAGGGAATACTCGCTATTTTGGTATTTGAAGTAGTGGTATTTCGACAACGCCAGCAGATACCCCGAGCGAAAGAACGGAAAAATCGCCTTGAAACCATCAACGAACGCTTGCACCGCCTCGACGTATATTCTTCCCTCCATTCTCTCTGAATATACGGGAAACAATCTATCGTACATGACATTGCATATTGCTTTGGTTTCCGCTAAAGACTCCCTGCACATGTTAAACCTGCAAAGCAAAAACTTATTTACGTTTCAAAAGCAATGCCAAAGCTTACCTATTTTCGATTCCTAAAACGAAACCAAAGTTTCTCCAGACATGCACAAAGCTGCTCAAATCTTCGTCGGAAGCGTCGTATACCCCGACTCGTTCCGGATCCAACAGAACTATTAGGAAAGCCAATTGCGTCACGACCATGTCCCTCTGCGTGAACCGATCCATTCCGTTCTTACGAATCGATTTGCTGATGGTATTGTGTAACTTCTTTATCTTCTTGAGCGAATCCCAGGAGGGGTTTCCAGGACCGAAATCGCCCTCGTACCACGAGTCTAGATATTTGGCTGTGGCTCTGAAGCGGTTGTAGCTGGCTTTGGCTGTGTTGCTTTGGCTGGTGAAGAGGAGGATGCTGCTGAGGATCGGATCTGCGTATCCTATTATCAAGGCGACGGTGTTGCAAAAGACGATAGATGCGTAATGTTTCTTAAGAAACTGTTTTCCTCTAGGACAAAAGAGATTGTATTAATAAGAGTTTTTGGGCGTTAATAAGCGTCAAATTGGAAGTAATCGTAAATTGAGATCTGTTAGTAAATTTGGTTTCTCAACTGCCTAAAACCCCCTCTGGAAATTTGTCGTTCGGATTCGACGTTAAACCGCTAGGTCTCCCATATTCAAATCTTAGTGCTGAGGTTGGATATGTGGCAGAGAAGAGAGCCGGTGCACAGCAGTGGGACGTAAAAGGACGAGAGAGAGAGAGTAAATTTGGAATAATTTCAATTTGGGAACTATCAATTTTAATTTGGAATTTCTTCATTTTGGAAGTCCTCAAGTTTTTATGTCATATCAATTTGAATTGATTGTTTAGTCTCATTGTCTGTCTAGTCTCAACAGCCGAAACAGCCGTGACTTGTTAGCAATCGGGTTAGGTTAGGGTAAAGAGATTTGTTCATTTTTCCTTTCTCGGTGAACTCCGGTGGACGTTCCTGCCATTCTTTCATCTATTCTCACTCAAAGAAGCCATCCTAGAAAACTCGAGAACTTTTGGATACCTTTTAGTTTGATTCCTTTGACTTCAAACGTCAGTTATTTAAAATAACAATTGTGCAGTTATATTATACAGTTATTCTAGACGTTGACAAAAAAATTATGAAAACTGCGCAACATTGTGTTTACCTTTCGAACGTTTCTTTGTCGTAGAATGGCGGCAATCCGTCCTTGGCGAACGTCGGATTTGACTCATCACACGAAATCCGCGACCCTTCGTCCCACAGCCTGTCCACAAACTCCTTCGCGAATTTCCTCGCAGGCGACGGCATCACGCGCGGATTTATTTGACGCAATAAACTAGCACCACCTCACAGAAACTATTTATAACAAATTTGTTATCGAAGATTTTTTTAAAAAACAAACCTGTTTCGATAACAAGGTTAGAACAACAGATATTGATTTGCAAAATATGTCCATTTTAGTAACATGTCAATTTGTAGTTTGCAAAATATGTAAATTTTATAGATATTATGTCAATTTATGATTTGCAAAATATGTCCATTTTAGTGACCTGGCAATTTGTGATTTGCAAAATATGTCTACTTTAAAGATATGTCAATTTATGATTTGCAAAATATGTACAATTCAGTGACATTTCAATTTCTGATTTGCAAAATATGTCCATTTTAAAGATATGTCAATTTATGACTTGCAAAATATGACCATTTTAGTGACATGTCAATTTGTGATTTGCAAAATATGCCCATTTTAAAGATATGTCAATTTATGACTTGCAAAATATGTCCATTTTTGTAACATGTTAATTTGCAAAATATGTTCATTTTAAAGATATGTCAATTTATGATTTGCAAAATATGTCCCTTTTAGTGACATGCCAGTTTATAATTTGCAAAATATGTTCATTTTTGTGACATGTCAATTTGTAATTTGCAAAATATGCCCATTTTAAAGATATGTCAATTTATGACTTGCAAAATATGTCCATTTTTGTAACATGTTAATTTGCAAAATATGTTCATTTTAAAGATATGTCAATTTATGATTTGCAAAATATGTCCATTTTTGTAACATGTTACTTTGCGATTTGCAAAATATGTTGATTTTAAGGATATGTCAATTTGTGATATGCAAAATATGTCCATTTTAAAGATATCTCAATTTATGATTTGTAAAATATGTCCATTTTTGTGACATATCAATTTATGATTTGCAAAATATGTCCATTTTAGTAACATGTCAATTTATGATTTGCAAAATATGTCCCTTTTAGTGACATGTCAGTTTATGATTTGCAAAACATGTCCATTTTTGTGACATGTCAATTTGTGATTTGCAAAATATGTCCATTTTAAAGATAAGTCAATTTATGATTTGCAAAATATGTCCATTTTAGTGACATGTCAATTTATGATTTGCAAAATATGTCTATTTTAGTGACATTTCAATTTGTGATTTGCAAAATATGTCCATTTTAAAGATATGTCAATTTATGACTTGCAAAATATGTCCATTTTAGTGACATGTCAATTTGTAATTTGCAAAATATGCCCATTTTAATGATATGTCAATTTATGACTTGCAAAATATGTCCATTTTTGTAACATGTTAATTTGCGATTTGCAAAATATGTTCATTTTTGTGACATGTCAATTTATGACTTGCAAAATATGTCCATTTTTGTAACATGTTAATTTGCGATTTGCAAAATATGTTCATTTTAAAAATATGTCAATTTGTGATTTGCAAAATATGTCCATTTTAAAGATATTTCAATTTATGATTTGCAAAATATGTCCATTTTAGTGACATGTCAATTTATGATTTGCAAAATGTCTATTTTAGTGACATGTCAATTTGTGATTTGCAAAATATGTCCATTTTAAAGATATGTCAATTTATGATTTGCAAAATATGTCCATTTTAGTGACATGTCAATTTATGATTTGCAAAATGTCTATTTTAGTGACATGTCAATTTGTGATTTGCAAAATATGTCCATTTTAAAGATATGTCAATTTATGATTTGCAAAATATGTCCATTTTAGTGACATGTCAATTTATGATTTGAAAAATGTCTATTTTAGTGACATATCAATGTGATTTGCAAAATATGTCCATTTTAGAGATATGTCAATTTATGATTTGCAAAATATGTCCATTTTAGTGACGTTAATTTATGATTTGCAAAATATGTCCCTTTTAGTGACATGTCAGTTTATGATTTGCAAAACATGTCCATATTTGTGACATGTCAATTTGTGATTTGCAAAATATGTCCCTTTTAAAGATATGTCAATTTATGACTTGCAAAATATGTCCATTTTAGTGACATGTCAATTTGTAATTTGGAAAATATTCCCATTTTAATGATATGTCAATTTATGACTTGCAAAATATGTCCATTTTTGTAACATGTTAATTTGCGATTTGCAAAATATGTTCATTTTAAAGATATGTCAATTTATGATTTGCAAAATATGTCCCTTTTAGTGACATGCCAGTTTATAATTTGCAAAATATGTTGATTTTTGTGACATGTTAATTTGTAATTTGCAAAATATGCCCATTGTAACATGTTAATTTGCAAAATATGTTCATTTTAAAGATATGTCAATTTATGATTTGCAAAATATGTCCATTTTTGTAACATGTTAATTTGCGATTTGCAAAATATGTTCATTTTAAAAATATGTCAATTTGTGATTTGCAAAATATGTCCATTTTAAAGATATGTCAATTTATGATTTGCAAAATATGTCCATTTTAGTGACACGTCAATTTGTGATTTGCAAGATATGTCCATTTTAAAGATATGTCAATTTATGATTTGCAAAATATGTCCATTTTAGTGACATGTCAATTTATGATTTGCAAAATGTCTATTTTAGTGACATGTCAATTTGTGATTTGCAAAATATGTCCATTTTAAAGATATGTCAATTTATGATTTGCAAAATATGTCCATTTTAGTGACATGTCAATTTATGATTTGCAAAATGTCTATTTTAGTGACATATCAATTTGTGATTTGCAAAATATGTCCATTTTAGAGATATGTTAATTTATGATTTGCAAAATATGTCCATTTTAGTGACATGTTAATTTATGATTTGCAAAATATGCCCATTTTAAAGATATGTCAATTTATGATTTGCGAAATATGTCCATTTTTGTAACATGTTAATTTGCAAAATATGTTCATTTTAAAGATATGTCAAGTTATGATTTGCAAAATATGTCCATTTTAGTGACGTCAGTTTATGATTTGCAAAACATGTCCATTTTTGTTACATGTCAATTTGTGATTTGCAAAATATGTCCATTTTAAAGATATGTCAAGGTATGATTTGCAAAATATGTCCATTTTAGTGACATGTCAATTTATGGTTTGCAAAATATGTCCCTTTTAGTGACATGCCAGTTTATAATTTGCAAAATATGTTCATTTTTGTGACATGTCAATTTGTAATTTGCAAAATATGCCCATTTTAAAGATATGTCAATTTATGATTTGCGAAATATGTCCATTTTTGTAACATGTTAATTTGCAAAATATGTTCATTTTAAAGATATGTCAAGTTATGATTTGCAAAATATGTCCATTTTAGTGACGTCAGTTTATGATTTGCAAAACATGTCCATTTTTGTTACATGTCAATTTGTAATTTGCAAAATATGCCCATTTTAAAAATATGTCAATTTATGATTTGCGAAATATGTCCATTTTTGTAACATGTTAATTTGCAAAATATGTTCATTTTAAAGATATGTCAATTTATGATTTGCAAAATGTGTCCATTTTTGTAACATGTTAATTTGCGATTTGCAAAATATGTTCATTTTAAAAATATGTCAATTTGCGATTTGCAAAATATGTTCATTTTAAAAATATGTCAATTTGTGATTTGCAAAATATGTCCATTTTAAAGATATTTCAATTTATGATTTGCAAAATATGTCCATTTTAGTGACATGTCAATTTATGATTTGTAAAATATGTCCCTTTTAGTGACATGTCAGTTTATGATTTGCAAAACATGTCCATTTTTGTGACATGTCAATTTGTGTTTTGCAAAATATGTCCATTTTAAAGATATGTCAATTTATGAATTGCAAAATATGTTCATTTTAGTGACATGTCAATTTATGATTTGCAAAATGTCTATTTTAGTGACATATCAATTTGTGATTTGCAAGATATGTCCATTTTAAAGATATGTCAATTTATGATTTGCAAAATATGTCCATGTTAGTTACATGACAATTTGATATACTCACAACTGTATATTTTCTTGTTGTTACTCCGCCAATATTTCGTGCTGAAGATTAAGCAACATCCACCAAAAAATTGTTTAATTTGGACGAATTACGAACTTCAATGAATTTAAGCAAATAAGTTGATTCATTCAAAATTCTGTAATACTATAAAACTAACAATACTATTCTACTAAACGTTATAAAAGTCTAAAAAGAATGTCAAGGTTAACCAACACCGTGTTCCCGTTAATCAGCAAATTATTTTTTGTCGCAGCCAATTAGCGAATGCGTAATTAAAATTTGGGCGGATAGAGGTCCTCGAGTTTTGCGGAATCTTCGAAGAAGAAGACTAGTGTAACTTCTGTGTAGAAATATGTAAATATATGTCTTTATGGTCAAGATCAAGGGTATTCAATGCAAACTAAAGTGATTTTATGCGAAAGGTCGCAGTACAAGTCGTCACCGCCATATCTACAATCTAAAGTGATTTTATTCAAACAACGTCAATCGTACTTAAAAACCTTTGCAAAGAATTGGTGTTTTCGATCCAACCACAAGAAGAAAGCAAACATGTGATTAAACAGCACCCTTACTGCGTCGTATTTAAATAAACTAACTATAATCAACATGACTTTCACCAACAGTCTTAAACTTGCAGAAATCTCCATATCCTCCAGGGAATACACGTTGTTTCAGTATTTGAGGAAGTGATATTTCGTCAACGCCAGCAGATAATCCGAGCGGAAGAACGGGAAGATCGCCCTGGAACCATCAACGAACGCTTCCACCTCCTCGATGTACTTGCGTCCTTCCATTATTTCCGAATATACGGGGAACAATCTATGGTAGATGACATTGCATATCGCTTTGGTCTCCGCTAAAGACTCCCTGCACATGTTAAACCTGCAAGCAAAAACTTATTTACGTTTCAAAAACAATTTCAAAGCTACATTTACTTATTTTCGATTCCTAAAACGAAACCAAAGTTTCTCCACACATGCACAAAGCTGCTCAATTCTTCGTCTGAAGCACCGTAAATCCCAGCTCCTTCCGGATTCAACAGAACTATTATGAAAGCCAACTGCGTCACAACCATATCCTTCTGCGTGAACCGCCCCATTCCGTTCTTATTAACCGACTTGCTGATCCTATTGTGTAACCTTTTTATCGTCTTGAGCGAGTGCCAGGAGGGGTTTCCAGGGCCGAAATCGCCTTCGTACCACAAGGAAATGTGTTTGCCCGTGGCTCTGAAACGTTTGTAGCTGGTTTTCGCAGAGCTGATTTGGCTGGTGAACTGGAGGACGCCGCTGAGGTTCGGATCTGCGTATCCTATTATCAAGGCGATGGTGTTGCACATGGCGATCGACGCGTAATGTTTCGCAAGAAACTGTTTTCCTCTAGGACAAAGTAATATAGCTTTTGTTAATTAGATTGTTTGGGTTAATGTGGCAAAATTAACGTTTTTCAAACAAATTAACGAATAATAATAAATTAACGAATTTATACTAAACGTAGATTGGGAAGAAACTGGAAATAGTTTCAAATTGGGAATTATCGATATCAATTTAGAGTAATCTAAACCAAACTTGTTGTTCATTGTTAATAATTTGTTGTTGATTATTGATTATGTTATTAAATTTTGTTATGATTGTTATGATTATTACTAATTGAATAATTCGGATTGGAAAATTCTACTGGACACGTTGTGACAATAAATGACCTAAATAGTTTAAAACCTATTGCTTTAAAAAGCAATTATCGCATAGGTCTAGTTAATAGAATCAGATAGAACAAAATGATTCTTCCGTTCCAAAATCTCACTCCAGTCAGGGTATCCGGTATAAATATTGGCGGCGGTTTTAGATATCTCTGGCTAACCGCTAAGTCCATGGTTTGATTATCTTAATTGTTACCGGGAGGAGAAAATCTGTTATTAGTCGGAATTGGGGTGCTTTCCTCGACGCTACGTCTTACCTACGTCCTTTTTTGTTATGAACAATTTGCCATGTCGCTTGGGTTTAGTCGAGTTTCTTGTTAGGACTATACGTAGATCACTCATGTTTGCTACTGATTGGGATACATTACATGCTAATGTATTAGCTAAGAAGCCAATTTCCATGGTTTTACATCATTTGTGGCTTTTGCGCCTGAATTTTTGACTTACTGGTATATAAAAGATTCACGAGAATAAAGTCCGATAATGTTATCGGCGATTGATTCTGAAAAAGCGCAGCTCTGATATCGATTTTCGTAGTCAGCATTGCATACATCAGACATCCTATCATTTGTTGGTAGGGTTTGGTCTCGATAATAGACTCACCATCGGTACCTGCTGGAGGTTTGACGTCCATTGGAGTAAATGCACCCCAACAATTATCCATTCGGAAACGTCGAAGAAGCTTTTGTAGTTAAGTTGACTGACTCGGAATCATTCCTTGTTCTGATCTGTGTATCTTGATACCTAGAAACATCCAAAGTTGTCCATGGTCTTTCAATCGAAACTTCTGTTGAAAGAGGGTTCCAATTTTGTTCAATATTGACTGATTCTGGCTGGACCTCCTGGCTGAAGAATTTGAGGGAGTGGTTTGGTTGCTCCTCTATAGACCGGTTTAGAGTAGCAGTTTTGAAAATGAGAATTGCCATTATGATAACCAACCTCCGTTAGGAGAAGGCACCCTTAGAAGAAGAAGATTAGTTTCATTATTTTCATCGAACCAGTCCTGGTGTTTTGTGATTTTGAGCCCTAGACACCCTTTGGCTATATTGTACAGTGTCTTTGAGAACACAACCCATTCTATTGGGGAGTTTAATCCATGTGTCTCCTCACATATTGTGTTAACTTTATCTTGATAGCTTTGATGAGTTTCCAGGATCTTGAGTTTTCCTATATCTAATTGTCTAGGAACTCCTTTGTGATTCCTTCTAGGTTTCGCTAGCTCATGCACATGCTCGATACCAGCAGCCTGTGGTCAGACCAACCATTTGCTTCTCGTTTTACCTTAGTTTGTTGAACATCGGATGTTTCTTTTTGACGGACAATGATGTAGTCGATTAAATGCAACTGCTTATGTTAAGCATACATCAAAACCGATTTTGTCGGCCGATGGCGGACAGAACTACCCGGACGAGTAACTCGGACGTGTATGTGCTTACACTGCAACATGTGCTTACCACTTGTGCCGACATTGGACGTTGCCGGTATTATTGTCATTTTTTGAATGTTTATCCCACAGGGTTGATCTATTATAAACACAACTAATTGATTTTTCAATATTCATAGTCTCGATTGTTTAGGTAGATAACAACAAAATATAACTATTTAACACTCAATTTGCACTGTAGACGCCGGCAGGCTGGCGATAAATCTCAACAAGTTCGGATCATCGTGATGATCGGCCGTTTTCGGGCGTCATCGGACGATGACAGTCGTGTTTGTCGTCCACATAGGTGAGGAGGTAGATCTTTTGTTCTTCGCTGAACATTCTGTAAAGGCATTTGTCATATTCGTATTGAACAAATCCAAGTGACTGAACGAATTTGTCGAACTCTTTGTTCCATGTAGAAGCCTCCTTCAACCCGTACAGAGTTTGATTCAACTTACAGACCAGACTAGTCTTGCGAAGCCTTCAGGTAGTTGCATATAAATTTCCTCTCGAAGTTTTCCAAGCAGGAACGTATTTCTCACGTCTTGTGTAAAGATCCTGTCCATATAAGCTAATACGTCTGATACAAATGACCCTCAACAGAACGAAATTGCCAAGTTAAAGTAGAAGGAAAACTTACGAAGGAATTTGAAGTCAACCAAGGGTTAAGACAGGGCGATGTATTATCTACACTACTTTTCAACATAGTACTGGAGAGAGTGATGAGAAAAGTGGAGACCAACAACCCAGGTGGTAACCCTCTGTTTAACCGCATGAACCAGAATTTGGCGTATGCGGATGATGTGTGTATGCTGTCTCGAAGATTTAAAGAAGAATTTAAAGAAGAATCTCAGAAGAATTGGGGCTTCGAGTGAACGGCGCCAAAACACAGTATATCTTCTCTTCCAGGAGAAACACAGCGGTGAAAGACAAACTCATAAAGTTGAATGGAGTCAACTATGAGAGTTGTGAGAAGTTTAAGTACTTGGGAGTGTTGGTAACTAATGATAACAGCATAAGTGAAGAAATAAAAGCAAGGATTGCAACGGGAAACAGAGCATACTGGGCCCTGATTAAGATTCTCAAGTCACGTAGCCTGAGCAGAAAATCGAAGATAACTGTCTATCGAACGGTTATAAGGCCGGTGGTAATGTATGGCTCAGAAACATGGACAATGAGGGTGGCAGAAGAGGAATGTCTGAGAAGATGGGAAAGGAAAATATTAAGAAAGATTTTTGGGGCAGTGAATGACGCAGGGCAATGGAGAATACGGACAAATAGGGAATTGGAGGGACTATACGGTCATGCTGACATAGTTTTGGAAATAAAAGAGTAATAGACTAAGATGGTCTATGGCCATGTAGAGCGAATGCCAGGTCTGTCAAGAAGGTACACAGAGGAAACCCAGGTGGCAGAAGGTGCAAAGGGAGACCACGGAAACGATGGCTGGATGATATAGAGGATGACTTACGAAAGATGGGAGTCAGAAGATGGAGGAAACTAGCTGAAGATCGCTAGGATTGGGCTACGATCGTCAGAGAGGCCAAGGCCCTTCATGGGCTGTAGCGCCGAAGAGCAAGTAAGTAAGTAATTGTGTAAAGATCCTGGTTGTTTACAACCGCTAAGAGCGTCCTTAGCGTGTCCAGTCTAGCAACTGAGGCGTAAACCTCGTCATACTCGAATCCTTTTCATTGAGATCATCCTTTTACGACTAAACGAGATTTATACTGCACAGTGTTGGTATTTTCATCTCGTTTGAGGTTAAAGAGCTACTTATTGTTTATTGCCCTTTTTTCGTGGGTAGAGGTGCTAAAGACCACGTCTCGTTCTCGTCAAGAGCTGCCAGCTCCTCCTCGACTGCAGCGTACCAATGTGCTGCATCTTTTCTACCCTGAATTTCTGCGTATGACAACGGTAGATTTTCAACGAAGGTTTCAGCATTGAGGTCCAAAGCCACGTAGATGTCGAATCAATCTTTTGGACCTTGTGCTCCTCCTCACCTCTGAACTCCCTAATTTGTTCTACTCTCGGAGTGAGCCGATGTTATACTCCTGAATTTCCTTTTCTTTCTAAGCCGTAGGCGGTGTAGGAGATGAATTTCCAACATCTTGCACTACACTTTCTCGTCCTGTCGCGGTCTCACTCGCTGGTTCGCCATCATAGAAATCTGCTTCGCAAAATTCTTGGAATTTCATCAAAGATGACATCACATCCAATGAGAACCTTTGCGTCCTCCGGGGACCACAACCTGTAATCGTTATTGCAGTACCCAATCATGAAGCATTCCCTTAATCTAGGGCTGATATTCCCTCTAATGAGCGGCTTGGGTAGATGTAGGTAGACTTTACAGCCAAAGACTTTCAATTTACTCAGGTCGAGCTTGTTCCCACAAACCACAATTCCGCAGGAACAGCTTTTTCCTGTGCACTTGTCGGGCTCCTGTTAATCAAGTAAATAACTGCCAGCACAGCTATGTTCAAGAATGAGTTCAAAAGCATACATCTTGCTTTCTCCAGAATTTCTACTCCATTTTGCTGCAGAGTATGGCGGATTGTAAACTATTTGCCCGAAACTTTCATATTCCCGCCTTTCAAACTGGGCCATAACCCCACTTTTTAATTTTTCTGCTCAATAGTCGTATCAAATCGGGTTTAAAAGCAATCGAAAAGCAATGAGCTGTCGAGGGTTAGGCGAGTAATTAGAATAAAACGGGGATTTTGTCAGAAAAACACAAAGAACGTGATATATTGTATTAACTGAAACGTGGACAGTATTCTACAATTTTTAATGTATCTATGACAGTTGTGTATGAAGTTAGTGACGATGTGAGGCGGGTGAAATTGAACTGCAGAGATTGTCATTTCAATAATTTCTCAGGCGGGATAAGTACTATCTTGGCGCCAATTTTTAGTGCGACAAACGGCTGTTTGTCAATTTAATTATTACCAAACTTAAGACAAACGGAACACAGTTATTTCGGGAGTGCGTAATTCCGTGAGTACGTAATTGCCTTACAACTCGAGTTATGAACTATACTTTATCTACAAGCACACTATTTTTTGTTTCTGTTTAATAAGAAAAATATGTTTGATGTAACAAATTTATTTCTTATTAGGTTATGTCTACTTAATTTAAGTTTGTTTGATTATCTATAACGTAGGATGGTTTCACCAATTTTTTTCAAATACTAATTCAATTAAAATCGCTAAGTTACATGCAAAAAAAAAACAAGTGAATAAATAAAGTAAACAATAATAACCTCAATATTAAAAAAGTGACTCAATATTAAAAAAGTGAAGTCAAAGTGACAGAATTTTTTTCTCAGCACAAAATAAAAATTAAAGAAAACGTTTTAAATGAATGTAAATCGCGAAACTGATGAGAGTTCTTATGACGAATCCACCGGAGACAATCGAAAAAGCAAATTCTTCATTTTTGATTCCATTTTTGTATGGCCCCTGGACCCCAAACTTGTAAGATACGTCCCCACACATGAGTAATAAAAATATTATCTGAAATTCATGCGGTATTGTTGCAATTTGTTACAATTGCCCTCTCGAACGAATGAATTTCGCTCTCGTGGGCAATTGACAATTTACCGCCCTAGTTGCACAATACACTATTATTTATTTTATTGTCACAACGTAACCAGTACAAGTTTACAATCCGAATATAATTTATGAGGATATAAATTTCAGTTTTCATAATTGAATATTGTCTGAAAACTTGAAATTTTGGGAACCTTTTGTTTTCATCTCTCTGACTTCACACATCATTTATTTAAAAGAATAACTACTTATTATACAGATTAGCTTAATATTAAGACTGCAACAGCGGTAATAAAGACAGTGCCGTTCCTGGGGTGGCGAACGCCTGCGTGCAAGAATAATTTTGTGCGCCCCTATATACTATGCTTAAATTTTGATGACAAGGCCAATTTTCATAATCATTTTTAGTTTGAGGTTTAAACTGAATAGTTTCCTTATAGACTAAAGTCACTTTAGTGTAAGTGTTTGATTATGAAAATGGGCGTAATAAAATAAAAGAACGAAAAAATATGACAAAAAAATTATTTTCGACATCAAATAAAATTCAAATCAAAGACTATTAACGTACAATATAGGTCATAAATAAAACACGTCCATTCGGAAATTAACAAAAAATCTAATATAACTCAATTCACTCAGTTGAGTGAATTGAGCTAAAACTCTCAAACGACGCTCAACGCAAACAAATCCGTTAACTTGAAAATGTGCAAGATCTGTCTAATACCTAAGTACCTAATTATCAAATAACAAGGTAGTTTTAGAACATAACACGTCTTGCTTTTGCAGATGCAAGCTCATTGATCATTTCATTGTGATCGATGGCTTCACATATTTTATTTTCGATTGAAATAACAGCTAAATCTGAAAGCCTTTCCTGGCACATCGAAGTTCTCAAATAAGATTTTACAAGTTTTAGCTTTGAAAAACTCCTTTCGCCAGACGCAACAGAAATCGGCAGCGTCAAAAATATCCTTAATGCTATAGACAGGTTTGGAAACAAAGACTGCAAATTTTTCTTGGTTATATAATTCAGAATATCTATGGGTGAGTCTGAGGTATTGCGAGAGTCTTTGACAGGGTTAAGGATTTTGTATGATGAAATTTCATTGTACAAATCAATATCCTTGCAAACATTTCCTTCATGGTGAATTTGCAAAGCCAAATCTATGCACGATCGTTTAATCTCATCAGAATTTAGGTTTTGAAAATCACTCAAAAATCCAAATAAATCATTGCATTGCTTCAATCTCTCGAAACGACTTTGTAGGGATTGAACTGTTGTATCCAAAATTTGAAAATAAAAACTGATCTTAAATTTTCGCTTTGGATCTAGAACTGGATCGTCTGTACTTTCATATGAAAATTGACGCTCTCTCTTTCGTTCCATAATTGAAAGAAATGTTTGCTCTACATCATTTTTTCCAGCTTCGCCTTTAGCCTCATTCACAAAAACATCAAAATTTTCATCTGACCTTTTTTCAGTGAAGTAGTTGATGAGACTTTTTATTTCTCTATGGCATTCATTAACAACTGTATTTGGATTCTGCATCATTTTACTCACTATATTGACCTTTGACAATACATCGTACCAAATAATGATGGAACAAATAAATTTAAACGTTTTAATTTTTTAAGTACCTTTTCTGAATGTTTGGTATCCATGTCTCTTGAATTATCTTCCATCAAATCAAGTAAACTCCTACAAATCTCGAGAAGTTGAAATCTAAGAGGTTGAACGGCTCTGACTCTGCTTTCCCATCGAGTTTTACTCACTGACTTTAAAGAGAGATTTTGTAAATTTTGCTTTAAAATATTCCACCTGTAGGGTGAAGCAGAAAAAAAATTGAACAGCTCCTGAATAATTGAAAAAAAACCTACAATCTCGTCTGAGATTTTAGCTGCATCATTAACTGTCAAATTTAATGTATGAGCACAACAAAGCAAAAAAATAGCTCTCGGGTTAACTTTTTTAAATTGAGCTTGAATGCCCACATGCTTCCCAGACATATTTGCGCCATTGTCATAACCCTGACTTCTCATATTAAGAAAATCAATTTCAAAAGTTGGTAGTATCTCATCTCTCAACAGATTGAAAAGCCCTTCTCCTGTACTATCCAAAACTTTAAAAAACCCCAGAAAGTGTTCTCTTATTTCAACCTCATTTGAAGAAAAATGAACAAAGCGAATTATGAGAGTCAACTGCTCAACATGACTAGCATCTGGAGTTTCATCCAAAATTATTGAATAATATTTTGCTTTCTTGAGGCAGTTCAAAATTTCTATGCGAATATTTTTTGATAATAGATGGATTAATTCATTTTGAAAGTGATTGCCTAAATAATGGGGCATTTTTTTTTCAACTCTTTAGACCTTTGAATATTGCTCACGTGCTCCATCATAATCGGATCGAATTTGGCAAACGTTTCGACCAGTTTGAGAAAATTACCATTATTTGATTCGAAAAGATTAGAGCGGTCGCCCCTGAATGCTAAATTCTGACTGGCCAAATATTGCACAATACAAATCATTCTTTTGATAATTGCACGCCATCGTCTTTTTTCATTTTCGTAATGATGTTGTTGCTCTTTATCTATTGTGCAATCTTTGCTCAAACGCAATTTTAATTCGTGCCATTTTTGAGCCCCTTTCATATGTTCCATACTATTTTCATGTCGGGAAATATTAACTGAAAGGTGCCTCCAATTGGAGTACCCAGTGGTCAATTGATGAGACAAAGTGCTAAAAACTTTACAAAAAATGCAAAATACGCAATTAATTTTTTTAGAATACACCAATCAATCCTTATTAACTATTTTGCCGTTTGGCAACTTCCTAAGATATTGCGTTGCTGAAAATTTCCTACCAGACTCATCAACAGGAAAATTTTCTTTAATTTGAACAGCTCCCTTTGTCACGATTGATTGGATTAGATGATGACTCAAATTATTTGGCCATGCAGATGGATCAGCAATATCAATATCACTAATATTAGCAATGTCACTGTGCTCAGATCTTTCTTCATTCTCGCTTACTGGATGACCCAGTTCAGGAGTTGGATCAGGTGAAACAGGCGTTCCAGAATTTCCAGACGTGGATGGCTGCTGATCTTCGATAATAATCATCGGTTCTGCAACAACTTGTTCTTCTCTTGACAGAAGTGGATTCGCCAAAGAACTGCTGAGTTGAAGGAATTTGTTCAGCGAACCGCTGAGTTTATCCCGCTCTGCCTCCAATTTCAAACGACGTTTTTTATTTTGGGCTCCAGACAATTTTTTTTTACTGCCATCGCCCATTTCTGAAGAGATAAAAAAAATAATTAGAAAAAAAGCTGACCGGAGTCAAAATATAATTAGAAAACTCTCGAATCGAAATATTACTTGATTTAATAACACGTTTTCTTTCATCTTCTCTTACCTTAAGATTTAAAAACAGCAACACAACGGTAATACGTAATATTATATTCAAATGAAATTATTATTAATCGTCAAAAATCACCGACGAATACTCGATGACTGAACTGACTGACTAAAACAAGCCACATTCTCCTGTTTTATATCACCGCTAAAATCTGGTGGAAAAATCTGGAGCCGAAAAAAAGTTTTTTTGGAGAACTTTTCAGAAAATAATATTTTTTGCACCTTCGACCTCTCTGAGGCACACGCCGCCGATAAATGAATAAAAAACAATAACATGTATATTATTTGTCGAGCGAGCCACCAAAGGCGAGCGGCATCCTTTGAGGATACGCCGCCGCCCGTAAGCCGAGTGCCGACACGCCGACAACAGATTTTTTGCATGTAAATTCCAGTGTAGAAGCAAAGTGTAGAAGTTACTTCTTATATTAGTTTACTGTTTCTTCCTGTAATCAAAGTTTACAGCTTTGATATAATTTGATTTTTAATACCTTTAATGCCGATTTTTCTTCCAATTAGAAGTGCGTTTTTGCAAGAGTAGCGAATAGTTGAATTTGGCGCCCCTTAAATTGGGCGCCTGCGTGCGGGGCATTCGCTGCATACCCCGCCAGGAACGGCACTGAATAAAGATTAGAAAATTCTCAAATTCTTGCCAAAAAAATTTATGAAAACTGCGCAATATTGTGTTTACCGTTCGAAGGTTTCCTTATCGTAGAACGGCGGCAATCCGTCATAGGCAAACGGCGGATTCGATTCGTCACATGGAATCCGCGACTTTCCTCTCAGGCGACGGTATCACGCGC
Organism: Phosphuga atrata; assembly: GCA_944588485.1. Taxonomy (NCBI): domain Eukaryota; kingdom Metazoa; phylum Arthropoda; class Insecta; order Coleoptera; family Silphidae; genus Phosphuga; species Phosphuga atrata. Next base: position 9,236,656 of record OX155904.1, on the reverse strand, counting down.
GGCTCTTTTAACTCAACACACCATCACCATCTCGCACACAATATTTATAACATCGTTGTAATCGAAAATGTTTGTAAAAAACAAACCCGTTTCGAGAGCAAGGTTAAGACAACTAGACATGTTACATATTCAAATTCTGCGAATATATCGTAGTGAATATTAATTCATTTCCACCAAAAAAAATATTTATTTTGGTTGAAGGACGAACTTGAATGAATTTAAGCAAATAACTTGTTTGATTCAAAAGCCTGTAATACTATAACAACTATAACACTGAGTGCTAAACACTATAAAAGTGTAAAAAGATTGTCTAAGATAATTAGTACTTACGTATTAACGCCATCACCGTTCCATTTCTAAATACCGCCAATCTACACCTAAAATTTTTATGATAAATCATAAAATAAAACATTTTATTTAAAATTAAAACATTTTAAAAACTCTAAATACTGTATTTCTTAACCCCGGTTAGATTAGGTTGCCCGCCGCGAAGCGGACAGGTAAATCAAGACAACATACGCGCGGCAGCGCGTATCCAATATATATTTCCCGATCCAATATATAGCGGTGGTGGCGTTAATACGTAAGTACCAGATAATTTCTTAGACGAGAAACTAAGAACGTAACGGAAACGTAAGCGAAATTAAACAAATATATATATATATATATATATATATATATTCATATATATATATATATATATATATATATATATATATATATATATATATATATATATAAATTCAAAATCTACCACAATTTCTATAATTAGAATTTAATCTAGATTTAAATTTCGCGCGCGTGAACCCATATTACAACGTTGCCATATATAATTAACATTTTCGTAATAATTTGTTTTATTACTTACTCTTATCACACTCTCTAAACAACCTCGATTTATGGATAACCCTAATGTTCGATTTTTTTTTCCCTTTCCGTTGATACCACATTTATTATAATCTGAACGGTACTTTTTGTAGAATAAAATAAAATCTGTGATTTCCCATAAGGATCAATGGTAAAGGCAAACATCGTTTTTTATTAATATCTCTTTTCTGGTTCTCTGCAGCTCTTTATTTATTTAACTGCTTAATTATCTTATTATAATGCACGAATATACAAAGTTTCATTAAATTCTGAACAGAAATTCTAATGCCGACAGCACTACCTTAATGTAAGGGAGATTTACTTCCAACCGGTTCAATTCCCTTGGTCCAATGGATTTCTGTTCAGTTCAATTCATTCAAAAAAGTGAAAGTTCCTATCCACACATGAGCGGCATAGAGAATGATAAACTGTGCTACCGTAGTTAGGAGTCTTCTTTTCCTTTCGTTTGGCCCATTTTCGCGTGGCATGAGTCTGGATAGCGACAGGGCCGCTCTTTGCGCTTTTTCAACAACGTGAGTTATAGGTGAGGCTCTTATCCATTACGACACCAAGATATTCCACACGATTGGTTGGTAGTATTGTTGCGCCTCCCACCTCGAACTGTATCTTCCCGTACTTCTTTTTATCAGAGAGCATGACCGCTTCGGTTTTTTTCCGTGGCGAGTTGGAGATTGTTCCTTTGGAACCATATGGAAATCTAATTTAACGCCTCATTGGTGTTGTACATTAGTTCTTCTCTCGATTTAGCACTGGAGACCACCGCCAGGTCATAGGAAAATGCGATTGTTTCCACGCCGCCGGGCATATATAATCCTAGTTCCAGAGTTGGGTGCCCAGTACAGAGCCTTGGGGTATACCACAAGTCACTGGTATTGCAACGCCGTCTTCTAATTCTAGCTTTCAATGATGTTTCAATGATTTTTGAGATTTTTTTCACAGATCATTTAAAAGAATAAATACTTATTATACAGATTATCTTAATACTAAGACTGCAACAGTAGTAATAAAGATTAGAAAATTCTCAAATCCTTGACAAAAAAAACCGGCCAAGTGCGATTTGTGACTCGCGCACCGAGGGTTCCGTACATACCTTTTAAGTAAGGTATCTTGTTTTTGTGGAGGACGTAGCAAGCACATTCAGTTAACTTGTTAAGGCGTTGCTAGTAAACAAACAAAACTCGTCCCAATTATCATATATATATATATATATATATATATATATATATATATATATATATATATATATATATATATATATATATATATATAGTGAACTATTGTAGTTCTCAAAAGCTGTGTTTGTCCAAAATTGGTTGAATTATAAATTGAAAAAGCTAAAGCATGAAACAAGCAACTGCCATCGGCGGGCATAAATATTACATCGTGTACGATAATGTTGTCGTTAACGGTTAAATGAACTGTAGCCATAATTTATTGAGTAAGTAAGGATATGCAGGAGTACGAAGTTATTGAATGCAATACAACATTTTGTATTTCTGCCGCTCACTACAAAAGGGCCGACCTGGGCCGACCTCCCGCCCTTGCCCTGCTCGTGCGCGTCTCGTTTTATCCTAGATACAAGAGGTCACTGAGTAGTTAGTTAGGTACTTAAACACGAAATCTTACTTACTTATATGATATGAAATTCTTGACGCGACCTATTTCAAATTCCAAGCCAAAACTAAAATATTTTAAAAGTTACCAAAAGAAAGCGAATGACGATAAATCTGACGATAAATCTTTATTTTACTATTACCCTTATTCAGTAACTTATAATAACGCGAATATTTTTAAACTTATAAAAAGAAAACTTTGTTTTAGTATTACACTTATTCACTAACTTATATTAATATCTAACTATTTCTAGATCCAATATAAAGTAATATATTAACTATTTCTAGATCAATTTCGATACTCTTAACATTCAGTTGTTCAATTGACTGCTTTTGGGCAATTGACTACAAAAAAATATAGGAGAAGGAGGACCTAACTGTATGCAACCCATATGCTTCTGCTGCCTGACAATACCACGCAACACATTAGTGTATTTTCAATTTTTAAGTTTCTAATAGTAAATTCGCATTTTTCTTGTAATTAAACTACATATTTACGGTTTTCAGATTTTTCCCTTTACATGTGCTGTAAGACACCGTTTCTTGCCAAATTTCATGATTCTAGGTCAACGGGAAGTACTATAGGGTACCGTTTTGATCCCGTTGACTTACAAGTTTTGATCGCGTTGACTTACAAGTTTGTTTTTTTTTTCACAGCTGAAAGAGACCGCAGACCCGAGCATTTGATACAAATTTCAACTTGGTACCTCTACGCTTTCCTGAGAAAAATGGTCTTGACCGTCAGACAGACAGACAGACAGACAGACAGACATACAGACAGACGGACAACAAAGTGATCCTATAAGGGCTCCGTTTTCGGTACAGAACCCTAAAAACAAATTTTGTTTCTTATAAAGATTTTGGTTTTTGTAAATTTGTAAATATTTGCACAAATCTACAAAAAAATAGAATTTACTTCGAATAGATAATGGTTTTAGAAAATTTGGCAATATTTGCAAATTATTTTGACGTTTTCGTCCAATTTTGACACAAAATTTTGCAACAGAAAAACAAAAATCAACAAAAAACAAAATTTGCTTTGAATAGAGATATTGGTTTTTGAAGATTTGGCAATTTTTGGAAATTATTTTGACGTTTTCGTCCAATTTTGACACAAAACAAAAGAATTTTGCAAGGTTTGTTCATTCAAATTATAAAAATAAAACAAATTCTGTTTCGTATAAAGATTTTGTTTTTTTTAATTTGGCAATATGTACCAATTATTTTGACACTCGTCTAATTTCGACATAAAACAAATGAATTTTGCAAAATTTGTTCACCTAAATCAACAAAAAAACAAAATTTACTTCGAATAGAGATTTTGTTTTTTTAAAATTTGGCAATTTTTGGAAATTATTTTGTCGTTTTCGTTCAATTTTGACATGAAACAAACGAATTTTTCAAAGTGTGTCCACTCAAATCAACAAAAAAACAGATTTTGCTTCGAAGAGAGATTTTGGTTTTAGAAAATTTGGCAATTTTTTTTAATTATTTTGACGTTTTCGTCCAATTTTGACACAATACAAAAGAATTTTTCAAGGTTTTTCCATCCAAATTAACAAAAATAAAACAAATTTTGTTTCGTATAAAGATTTTGGTTTTTTAAATTTGGCAATATTTGCTAATTATTTTGACACTTTCGTCCAATTTTGACATAAAACAAATGAATTTGGTAAAGTTTGTCCACTCAAATCAATAAAAAAAAAGAAAATTTGCTTCGAATAGATTTTGGTTTTGGAAAATTTGGAAATATTTGCAAATTATTGCAAATAATACAAAGTTATAAAGGTATTCCGCACGGGCTATAATGTAATGTTCAGAATATGGAGCACAAAATCACTTGAGTTCGAAAAAGTAATTCGCAGCAAAAGGGTTAATGGCGTTTGCCAAACAACACACACAATACTAGAAATGTATGTTTATTTTAAATTTGAAGTCACGTAAGCGATGGAAATGAAATGTCAACATGAAAACCGAAAAATCTCCGAGAAATATTTAAAAAATTTTCATGTTTCTGTTAGTTCCCGGGGGTTGCAAATGCGCTTAGGTTGAACCTTGATCCGTGAGCATTTTCACACCGACGGGGCGAGTTTTTCCTGGGAAATTTCTGGAAAATCGCGGAGCACAAACACCACTCCTTGACAGCTATAACTCACAAGGGGTGCCACAAGGCTCTGTCTCGGGTCCCACATTATGGATTGCATATTACGACAGGATACTCAGGCTGGTCCTCCCGGAGGGAACTCACCTCGTGGCATACGCGGACGATTTGGCAGTGGTGGTGATAGATGGCAATGCGGAATACCTGAAACGAAAAGTGGAATGGTCGCTTAATGTCACCATGGTGATCAATATACAGACGAAAATGTTTGCAACTGACAGCTTGGCTTAAGTGAAAATGAGGTATCTCAACGAAGTGGAAGTTTTTTCGCGCTATAACATCAATTCAAAAAGAGGAAAGCCTTCGACAAGTTTCAAGAAGCTTCAACGTAAGCCTGTCTGTTATTCAGCGATTGTGGAACAGGTACAGGATACATGTCAATATACCAGGCGCGGTGGACAAGCTCACCAAAGGAAAACAACTCAAAATCAAGACCGATTTTTACTGATTTCGAGTCTTCGCAATAGAGTTTCTGCGGCGAAAGACCTCTTAATATCCCTCAGCATGATGCATGGGGTCACTGTATCAGACCAGACAATTAGGAATAAGGTTGAGGGAAACAAATTTGAGGGCAAGACGACCAAAAACCTTCTTCTTAATATCCCTCGGGACGACGCTTGGGGTCACTGTAACACACCAGATAATTAGGAATAGGTTGAGAGAAACAAATTTGAGAGCAAGGCGACCCGTCCGCAAACCCTCTTTGACACGACGCCACGGAATAGCAAGGATGTACTTTGGCCACTTCGACTATGGAAGTCTGTGCTCTTCACGGATGAATCAAGGTTCCGTATTACTCGTTGCGATGACCGAGTGCGTGTTTGCAGGCGCCCAGGAGAACGATACGCAGCTGATACTGTCCAGGAAGTCGAAAGATTTGGAGGCGGTTCAGTTATGGTTTAGGGTGGGATTAGTATCGACATTAGAATTACCTTGTTGTAGTTCCAGGATATCTTAACGCTAATCTCTAGGTTGTCATTGCGTTAGGAGAACATGAAAAAGTTAAAAATAAACAAAAAAAAACATTTGTTTTTTGAGAAAACAAAAGTTCCCCATCAAAACTTAGTTGCCACAAAGATGTCAGAGCCAGCAGAAGAGGCTCCGGCGGGCGAGGCTCCGGCAGAAGAAGCGAATGGGGAACCCGCGGCGGAAACTGCTCAAGAAGCTTCTGCTGAGGGTGATGTGCAAGCTGAAGCGAGCGAGGCTAAGGCGAAAGGCGAAGAAGAGGCGGAAAGGCGTTTGAGCAAGACTGGACGCGGGGGCGATTGCGGGGTGCAGTTTAAGGTGGAAGGAGAAGCCTGCCGGCGATGAGGAGAAGCCCGCCGATGGTGAGATTCCCGGGGAGGACGGGCAGGAGGAGGTGGCGGAGGAGACCGCCGGCGCCGCCGAGGGCGACGTTGAGGTTCCCGATGTTGCCAGCAAGTTAGAAGTGCCGCCGGTGGAGAACGACGATTACGAGAAGGACAAGGCCGACGGATTCGAATGCTACAGCTTGAAGGATTTGATGGCGGCGGCGGCGGCCAAAGATTTAAAGCGGAAGGGGCTGGAGAACAAGAAAATTAAGGCGATGGGTCGCATCATCTCCATCCGGCTCGGAAACCTGGAATACTTCGACAAGCAGAAGGTGGCGAGATACATGAACTCGTACAAGCTGGAGTCGCATAAGTCGTTCAACGTGGACCGCGTGAAGGTGATCCTTAAGGAGGTCATTACCGAGGCCTTGCTCGACCTGACCTACGATGCCGACAAGCCCCCCAAGCAGGAAAAATGGGTCACCAGCGCCATCCGGGCCAAAATCAAAGAACAAGAATACGATAGGTATAAGATTGTCTGTATAGTAACAATCGGTGAGAAGAGGTCCCAGGATGTCTATTGCCTGTTTAGGATGCTCTTAGACTGCGAGCGAGACAAGTATGCGATGTTCACCCTAGAGAACATGTACGTCTTCGCAATCGCCCTGTGTTTTGGAATGTACTATGAACAATAAACACTAATTAAATTGAAACATGTTGTCCCTGTGGCATAAGAAATAGGTCCAAATTTGTTGTTAATATCATTTATATTTAAAAAGCTTTGCAAATAATTGGTGTCTTCGATCCAGCCAAAAGAAGAAAGTAAACATATGATTAACCGCCACCCTTACAACCTCGTATTTAAATAAACTAATTATAATCAACATCGCTTTAACCAACAGTCTGGCACTTCTAGAAATCTCCATCTGATCCAAGGAATACTCGTTGTTTTGGTATTTGATGTAGTGATATTTCGACAACGCGACCAGATAATCCGTGCGGAAGAACGGAAAGATCGCTTTGAATCCGCCAACGAACGCTTCCACCGCTTCGAAGTAAGCGCTTCCATGCATTCTCTCCAAATATACGGGAAACAATCTATCGTACATAACATTGCATATTGCTTTGGTTTCTGCTAAAGACTCCCTGCATATATTAAACCTGAAAAGCAAAAGTTTATTTACGTTTCAAAAGCAATGCCAAACCTTACTTATTTTCGATTCCTAGAACGAAACCGAAGTTTCTCCATACATGCACGAAGCTGTTAAAATCTTCGTCGGAAACATCGTAAATCCCAGCTCCTTCCGGATTCAACAGAACTATTATGAAAGCCAGCTGGGTCACAACCATATCCCTCTGTGTGAACCGATCCATCCCGTCCTTACAAATCGACTTGCTGACGCTATTGTGTAACTTCTTTATCTTCTTCAGCGAGTCCCAGGAAGGGTTTCCAGGACCGAAATCTCCTTCGTACCACGACTCTAGGTATTTGGCTGTTGCTCTGAAGCGGTTGTAGCTAGCTTTGGCTGTGTTGCTTTGCCTGGTGAACAGAAGGATGCTACTTAGGATCGGATCTGCGTATCCTATTATCAAGGTGACGGTGTTGCACAAGACGATGGATGCGTAATGCTTCTTTAGAAACTGTTTTCCTCTAGAACAAAATAGTTTGAATTATTCAGAGTGTTTAGGTTAAGGGTGCAAAATAACCAAAGATCAGGCAAGACCAAACAAGACCAGACAAGACCAGATAAGACCAGAAAAGATCAGACAGATTTTCAAAACGCATGAAGAACAAAAGATATCGGCATACTTAGTACGTCTGATTGGAAACTATTATAGTGACAGGAAAATAGAAATAGGAAAAAGCAAAAAAAATCGACGTAAGCAGCGGGGTGCCACAAGGCTCTGTCTTGGGTCCCACATTATGGATTGCATATTACGACAGGATACTCAGGCTGGTCCTCCCGGAGGGAACTCACCTCGTGGCATACGCGGACGATTTGGCAGTGGTGGTGATAGATGGCAATGCGGAATACCTGAAACGAAAAGTGGAATGGTCGCTTAATATCATAGACCAGGAGCTGGAAGAAATGGGTCTTGAAATTGCGCCAGAAAAATCCGAAGCATTGGTACTGGTGGGGAGAAGGACCCTATCTAAAATGAGCATAGGTTTTCAAAATACCACAATTAAAACAAAAAAAAGCAGTAGTATAAAATATTTGGGCATACGACTGGATAAAGACCTAAAAATGTATACGCACTTGCAGGAAACAGCAAAAAAACGTTAATAATGACAAACGTTAAGGAACCAAGGGCGAGCTGCAGACGCACACTCTGCACAGTGGCACGTGGTACACTCCTACGTGGTATGAATCGTTGATAAGAACAAAAATATATAGAAGAATGTATGAAAGAATACAGAGACAGCTGGCAATACGGATATGTAGTTCCTACCGGACGGCCTCGGCGGAAGCGCTGTCGGTAGTCGCCGGGCTGATGGCAAAAGAAAGGCTAAGAAAGTACCTTGAATGGGAGGAGAGCAGTAGTCGGATTAGAGAAGACACTATGCACGAATGGCAGACAAGATGGAACCAGGTAACCGGATGTGCGGGGTGGACAAAACGAATAATCCCACTCATAGAACCATGGGTGACACGAGGATACGGAGAAGTAAATTACTTTCTCTCGCAGCTGCTGCTCGGACATGGTAGCTTCATGGCATACCTCTATCGCAGACATCTGAGGGAGACCGAAAATTGTGTGTACTGCCCGGACCTGGTGGATGATTGTCTCCATACATTTTTCAACTGCCCCAGATGGGCGAAACAACGGCTGGAAATGAAAAAAAAAAGGTGGGAGGAAAGCTGACCCCAGAAAACCTACAGGAGACAATGTTACAAAGCAGAGAATGCTGGGGCGCAGTGGAGAAGCTAGCGACATCTGTCATAATAGCAAAAGAGAAGGACGAAACGGATCGCAAAATGGAGGAATAAGATAAACAGAAGGCAAACCCCGAGCGAAGTAATGCTGAGAAGGCAGCCACAAGGGGTCAGAATTGAGGAGTGGGTTTTTGGTGAGTAGTCAAGCCACTGAGGCGAGTAGTCCCACTCTCCCTAGAGCAATTTGGAGCACTGGGTGCCGTACGTAAATGTATTTTACCCCTCCTCCCGAAAAAAATGACAAGGTCAGACAAGACCAGACAAGACTAGCCAAGATCAGAGAAGACTAAGCAAGACCAGAAAACACCTACCATGATTAGAAAAGACCAGATAAGTCCAGAACAGACAAGCCCGGATCGGAAATCAATTGTTACATGGGTTACTACGTTCCGACAAACCGGGAGTGCGACAAGTTAAAGAACTAGAGTCCCTAGGCCTCTCAGATCACCTCAGGAAATTAAAGTAGTGAGAGCTTCAATCTTGCAATCACCACAGCGTTCTGCGCGCAAACATGCGTCTGCCCTTGGACTTTCAGATCGTTCTGTGATGCGAATTCTTCACGATGACATTCATTACCACCCCTACAAGTTGTGCAGGATACTATCAGAATACGATTGTGCAGGAACTATCATAACGAGAGTTCAATTCTCGAAGGAATGTATGTGAGGCACTTCTCAAACACGTGAGGTCAAAAGCACGAAAATGTCGTGGACTCGCCGAACGCTCAAAACACACTGCCGGATATCTCATATCGCGGCGTGATTTTTTTTGCTAATTTAGCACTCGCCCTCCTTTGAATAGAGACCGAAATCCAATTAGGCTAATAAAAGTGGCCCGAACACAAACGAATGGACGGAAACAGGTAGATAAAACACATATTTCACTTTTTTTACTCCAAACACAAAACGACAATGTCCTGGTTTATAAATACCAAAGAAGACCTCAAAATACTGCATCTAAAACCAGACGACGCCTTCAATAGAAATCTCTTCCACAAAAAGATATTGACGAATGGGATAAACCGAGATGAACCAAAAGGGAGACGAGGTACCACCTGGACAGCGGAACGAACATTGAACTCACAACTCAAGTGTAACAAGTGTAACAAGACTTAACGTGGTCCTAGATGGCCTCAACGAATAATAATAATTATTATTCTATTACTAATAAATTTAAGATATTTCTTGTTACTAAATATTTTGTTTTGAAATCTTAATTAAAGACACGAAATCGCTTAAACTGACCAGAAACGGTACATCCTATATGTGATCTTTCGATTTAAGACAAAAAAATTGTTAAATTGAAAAAAACCCAATTCAGAGTAAGCCTGAAAACTTGAAATATTGAAAACTTGGATACCTTGTGGTCTCATCCCATTGATTTCATACATCAGTCATTTGACATAATAACTAGTTATTATGCAAACTTAGTACAGTCGGAACACAGCCTGAATATATAAAAATATTCAACCTTTCCGGAGCTCTATAACAATTACTGAGTCTTTTCAGGACTACCAAAACTAATAAAAGCAAAGCTGCACTGATGAGAGATAACGTTTTAGTTTGTTTTGGAGTTTAACTGCGATTGCGTGCCGGATGGCGCCGGAACGCCATAAAAACAATGTTTTGCAGACGTCCGCGATAATCCTCAGAGATTTGCTAAATTAAAGAGCAGGCCGTCGCGGTGGATGTTTCTAAATAGGTTCATTCTGGTCCATCGCATCTGGGGGTCGCGACGTCCGTTAAAACTCAAAACGAATTTCTCAAAATTAAGCAAATTGAAACCTTCCAAATTCACCTTCACCTTCACCTTCCGGTGAAATGTTTTAGAATTGTATTGGTCTTTTCAGGGATTATAGCCCGACGTGTCTACTTTCGAACAACACCTCTCGCGACGCATTACACTCGCGACGCATACGCAAAGTCACTTTTTTTCACCGGAAAAAACGGAAACGCGAAAATTCCAGTCTAAAGAGTGCATGCCCGGCGAAAAGGGCAACAGTATGGCGTTTGAATTTCTCAAATTCATGAACGGATTCGCACTCCAAAAAAACTACAACCATTGCTTGCCGCTGAATCGCCAATCTGCATTTACAGCTGATCAGTTTGACACTATTTTCGCTCAGGTTATGTACAAATGTCCCATGTGATTATTCGTTTGCTTATGAAAATTCGTTTGCTTATGAAAGTTTGCTTATGAAACCTCCCTAGTCCGGGAGGTAGTGTTGCATTTTAGGTAGTGTTTTTACGCCAATCGATTCCCATCTTTTTCAATAGATCTAAAATGATTAATAAGTGAACCAAGCGTCAGCTGACGCACCCGCGGTGGGTATGGGTGTGGGAGGTTGCGAAAGTGGTAAAAAAAAAAAATTAAGTAATAGTACGCCGGCTGAAACTTTTTTCATAAATAGTTGACATCATACTGAGCTGAAAAAAAATCGTCAGCTGCATGGTGGACGGGGGATTATGCGTCAGCTGGTCGCATGAACTTGTAAAAAAAACACTAAAATCAAGTTATAGTACGCCGGATGAAATTTAACTAGATGATTGTTTAGATAATTAAAAGTACGAAAACAACAATCAGCTGCGTGGGTAACGGTGGAAAACCCGTCAGCTGACGCAGTAAAGATTAAAAATATTAGAGCAATGCACAGTATCTTTCAGGGTCCAGCTGACAGAACTCCTCTGTCCACACCTAGCTGACTGATAGTTTTGGCAAACGTAACTATTAAACTATCATATAGTTGAATTTCAACCGGCATAGGGACAACGGAGTGATTGCGGAGTTTTGCCATACTCGTCATTGAGTGTATGTTGTTTATACTCTTCATACTTTTCAAAAAAATTAATCAATTCTTTTTGCGCAACTGTTGGATTCACAGATTTTTCTTTCATGAAATCTGATAAATATTTCTTCATTTCATCAGCCATTTCGATTTTTTATCATTCATTTTTCAAAATGAAGGGTTTAAAGAGCCAAAGATAAAAGAGTGTGTAACCGTTTGCACCTCTTGAAGTGTTTACCTGTTATAAAACTATTTATGGAGCAGCTCGCAAGAATTTCACTGTTTAACATTACATTAGTAATACCGCAACCGTCGATGAATTTTCCTACTGCTTTAAAATATGCCATCATAATGTGAAATGATCCAAAATGAATAATTAAGTTATCAAATCGTGGTTTTTCCATAGTTTGAATCTGCAGTGCGACTCTGGCGATAGCTAAATCGTAAGTAACTTCCATATAATTTTCATTGCATTTGGAAGCTACTTGTTGGCTCTGTTTCATTGTTTCTATAACAACTGCTGTATTCGTTGGAGAAGAATTTATTGTCGTTAAATATGAAATTTTTTGTTTGCAACTGGTATAGTGATAAATCATGCTATTGTATCCAACCCATGATGGAGTATTTGGCAATTTTAAAAAATGAGAGAGTACCCAAGCGAGATCAAGATGTTTGAACGATCGAAGATTTTCAGGAATATATAATCACAAAAGACTTTCGACTGACGCTAAAGTTTCACCTAATTTTGGCTTTTTGTTGTACGGTTCCAATTCAAACGTTAAAGCATCAAAACTGCGCCGTTTCCTTTTCGAATTCTCAATACTCCCAGCATTTAGGGCAACAGTTTCTAAATCCACGATATTCTCAGCGATATTTTCGAAATCATGAAGGAGATCGTTTGTGGAATCATACTGAGCAGAATCAAACCTTAAACAAACCCTATGGTAAAATAACCAATACGAGATTTACAAATCGTGCGAGAGATTGTAGAAACAAACCTCATCGTAAATAGTTATTTACATTAGAGTGCGGAAACATTGATTTTACAATGCAACAGCTCGCCCTTCGGGCTCGTTCCCCATTTGCTGGAGCATTGTAAAATCATTTCCGCACGAAATTTGTATAAGATTTTTTGGCCGACAATTATTATTTTTGAAACAAATAGATTTAGATTAATTACAATATTGGAAATTATTTAATTATTTAATGTTGGTACTCACAAACTTTGAAATTTTTACTAATTCAAATTTATTAGGTAGGTTATGTCATTTTTCCAAATGTCAGAGGCACAGTAAAATTTAAAAAATCACTCTTATTTTCTACATTATCGTGACAAATGTGGTGTAAAGTAGAGTTTTTTTAATTAGATTTTATTGTCTTATACTTAATTTATTTTGTAAGTGTCCCTGAAAGGTTAAAATTTACTGGTCACTTTACCGCATCCTAGCCGTACTTTGCAACATTGTACGTAAAAATCTAGTTTCGCTGGACGTATACACGATGTCAAAGCTAGCTTTATAATTCAGGAGGCCAAAAATATCCATTACAAATTCTTAAAGAGATTTGGAATTTTTTATAATCCATCTGAAAGCATCTGTTATCAACGGCCCGAAAATATAGGTTTAAAAGGAACTACCGTAGTAGTAATGCCTCAATATTTTTAATCTTCATTGCGTCAGCTGACGGTTTTTTCACCGCAACCCACGCAGCTGATTGTTGTTTTCGTACTTTTAATTATCTAAACAATCATCTAATTAAATTTCATCCGGCGTACTATAACTTTATTTTAGTGTTTTTTTTACAAGTTCATGCGACCAGCTGACGCATAATCCCCCATCCACCATGCAGCTGACGATTTTTTTTCAGCTCAGTGTGATGTCAACTATTTATGAAATAAGTTTCAGCCGGCGTACTATTACTTAAATTTTTATTTTTTTTACCACTTTCTCAACCTCCCACACCCACATTCACCGCTACTTGAGCAGCTGACGGTCGGTTTACTTATTAGTCATATAAGATCAACTATCGATGTAAACATGAGCCGGCTTACTATAACTTTTGTATTTGCAACGCTACCTCCCGGACTAAAAAGATACATTAAAAAAAAAAGAATTTAAATCAAAATTCTGATTTTTCGCTCTTGGCCGCAGGCGACCCAGACGTCGCAGCCCCGAACGGCGCACGTCGACGTCTTCGGGCGTCCTTCGGCCGAAAGGCAGCGCCCGCGTCGAATCCGCCGCCGCAGGCGGCGGTAGAGGCACGCGAGAGAAAAACTTTTTCGGCCGATTTCCGGTTGCGTGGCGTTGGAACGCGTGGCGTCGCGTCCCCGAGCCGATCGAGCGAAAAAATTGACGCTTTTTTACCGAGCGTCGCGACGCCCCCGGAAAAACACTTATTTCGCGATAGCGGTCCTAGGAGCTGTCGCAGCGCCGCCATTCCGCGTCGGCACGAAAGCGGAGCGGATTCCCCGTGAACCCACGCACACGGGTTTTATAAATTCACCTGCGGGGCGGCACCGTCGCCGAAAACCCGTTTTTCTACTCGAAGGCCTCTGGAGTCGGCGTCATGCGACCGATTTCGGCGTGGGTCACACCAGCGTGTGCGTTGCAGCCGCCTGCATTCGGAACCTCCACGTATCAACGTGGGCCGTCGAGTTTGGGCACCAGGTCGGAAAAACATCTAAAACGTGACCTCCACGCGAAAGCGCTTGGAGGGGCTGACGGGGATGGCATTTTTCGAGACACATTCAATATGCGGCACATTTAGGTTTAGATTCAAATCAAATTCAAAGAGATTTCTTGAAATCTCTAAATTGCAGATTTCGGCGACTCTGGCTCTTGATTAGCAACGCATAGCAACGTCAAAATTCGCAATTTTTCACAAATTTTCTTTTTGCAGATTTTTAAAGTTCAGACAATTTTACATCAGAAACAGTTGTTTTCGTCCAAATTTGAATTCAAAAATTTATTTCGTAAACAGCAATATTTACGAGCTTTTTAAAGAATAATTGAAGCTTTTAAATGGAATTTAGATTTACACACGCATCTTCCTGGGATTTATTCCACAGAGTTACACAGTCCCACAGAGTTATTGGCGAAAAACTGTCAGTTTTACCCTTGGACTGCGAAAGGAACAGCCATATCAAAATTTATCGAGAACTCATCAAGTTCTACTAAAATATATTGCACGAGTTTTCTGTGGCTGACGGTCCAGACGTTGTTTGAAATCTCCCTCTAATTGTTTACTTGATTTTCAAACTTTCGCGTTTCTCACTTCCTCACGCTATTGGAGCATTAAAATCTGGTCAGCTGATACTTTTGGTGGATACCCACATTCAGTAAAAGTTTCATTGAAATCCCTCAAGGATTAATAATTTTTTTCGCAATTTTTGAATATTTTGAAATTTTCGTGTTCGTTTTTGGTTGAAATTCGTGATTGACATGCTGGATTTGTTAAAAAAAATATTGCAAGTTTCACACAACGTGGAATAATAAAATTTGATACATTTGTAGAGAATTAGTCAGTCTATGATATACCTCAGTTTGTTTTGCAAAATATTTTATATGGCTGCGCTCGCCCTCAAACTCGGACTTTAACAGAAAGTAATAAATCTAAATAACTATGAATTGAAAACTGCTACAGATATAATAATAATAACCTTTATTGGCATAATTAAAATAATTTCCATACAAAATATACATATAAAATAAAACAATAAAAAACAATAAAAAAGTTGTGAAACTAAAACCCCATTAAAAAGAAAAAAGAAATTTTACCACCCTATAAACCTATAAACCTAACTTCAACACCTGTACATCGGACATAAGCTCACAAAAAAAAAACTAAACCGCAACACTCAAAAAACTACCCCGTCGCATCCGCTCTTTCCATGTTTTCACTCTGTGTAAAAACGACAGTCCCTTCCCGCTCTCGTCCATACACTCCCTCCAATCCTTTCCTCGCCTTCTCTCCTGGTCATTCCACTCCGCCACCGTGCATTCTTCCAACCAATGACTCCACATATCTTCCTTCAACTCACACACCAAACACCTTCTACTTTCCTCCTTCATCCAATGTCTCCTTCCACGCTCTTTATTGCCACACCTAAATCTCGCCAACACTGACTGGTCGTCCGACCCTTTACTTGTCCTCAAATAACCAGGAACACGGCCGTGCACTTGTATCTGACTGTAGCCTTGGTGATATTTACTAGCCTCTATTTTCGATTGGCGCTCTTGGAAGTCCACTTCTAATAACCTCTCTTTTAGCATCCGTTTCCACTGAGCACCCGCACTTTTTTCCGTTTCCAACCCCTCGGATGATAACCCGCCTCTCTCATACAGTTTCCTTTTATTCAACCCCCAACCGCTCTCTCTTCTACCACTTAACCCCTTTTTATTCACTACTCGAAAGATTTCCTTTATTATCCTTTCATCTCCTAACCCATCCACCCTATACTCGAACTTTATCACTCTTTCCACAGCTATTACCGCCACCTTACAAGCACTCACTTCCTGAAGCACAATGTGACCAGGCGTCGACCTATCAAGTTTCAACACTTTCTTATAAAACTTTAGCTGCACCCTTTCGATCTTGTCTTCCTCTTTCGTTCCCCAGACCTCGCATCCATACAGTAACACGCTTCGCACACATGCCTTCCATATGGTCTCTGCTGCTCTAAAGTTTCCATCAAAGTTCCTTTTCCAAACCTCCCAGATACGACCCGCCGCCACCCATGCCTTCTTTGTAACATATTCTATGTGTTCTTTATTACTGTATCCAGTCCCAAAGACATACCCCAAATACTTAAATTTACTAACTTCCTCTATTTCAGTACCCTGCCATTCAAACCTTTCTTTCTTATATGGCCCACCCCTTTTAAACCGAATCCATTTTGTTTTACCAACATTCACCCTTAAATCCCTCTTTTCGAAATACCTGCCGAGCCTTTCAATCACGTCCTGCATCTCACTAGCCGACTTTGCAAATACCACCATGTCATCCGCATATGCCAAGCTCCACACCTTCTTTTTCCCAATCACCACTCCTCCAGCTTGCCTGGCCTGTAGAACCTTTTCCATATCCGCCACATACAGATTGAAAAGCGTGGGACTCATAGGGCAGCCTTGTCTCAGGCCCTTCCTCACCTCAAAATAGTCCGATTCCCATTCATTCGCTACTACCTTACAGACCGTTTCCTCGTACAAATTCCTGATGTTCCTTCTTACACTCTCTGAGATACCTAGCTTGCCCAAACACTCGTCAAGTCTCCTTCTGTTCACCGAGTCATATGCGGATTTCAAATCAATGAAAAGAGCAAACAGGCATCCCTTTCTTATTCCTTGGTCTATGATGACTCTCAAGGTCACCAGGTGTTCCACCGTGCTCCTTCCTTCTCTGAACCCCGCTTGTATTTCCGGCAAAAGCTTCCTTTCATTGATTTCCTTCCTCAAGCGACAATCCAGGATTTTAGCAAATATTTTGTATGAGGAGTTCATCAAAGTTATACCTCTATAATTTTCTAGCGCGTCCCTCGTTCCACTCTTAAACACCGGTTGAATTATCCCCACTTTCCAGCTGACTGGTATCCTTTTCTCTCCTCTCCCTATCCTTCTCAATTCCTCCGTAAACTTCTCCTTACAGATTCCAGGTGCTTCTTTCCACGCTTCATTTCCGAGCCCATCCAAACCTCCCGCTTTTCTTGGCTTTAGGGAATCAATAACATCCTCCACCTCTGTCACGGTGATATCCTCGGCGAGCTCTTCCTGCTTTCTCTGTCGATCTCCTGAACTATCATCTCTTTCTGACCGCATCTCCACCCCTCCTAGCATCCTCATGAAGTGGTTTTGCCATTCTTCTATCGCAATGCTCTTGGGTAATCTTTCCTTCCTTTTCCTATTCTCTCTCACGTATTTCCACAGCTCAGCTTCCGTCTTGATTTCTCGTACCCGCTGCTTCTCCTTCTCCTCCCAAAGCACCTTTTTCTTCTTCTCCATTTTTTGCAATTCTGTTTTCGCTTCCAGCACGTGCACTTTGAGCCCTTCTCCCTTTCTCCATTCTCTCATAGCTTCTCGAAACCTTTGCTTTGCGTTCCGCACTTCCCCGTCGTACCATGCTCGGCCTGGAAACGCTTCTTTGATTTTCTTTATCACAAGTGCAGATTCCATTTTCTTTGCCATCATGTCTATATCCTCTATGGCGTTCCACTCTACCTCTTCTAATTTCCTTCTGTATTCTTCTGTCGCCTCCTTATCCCATCTGGCCACCCATTTCTCCGCCTTAACATCTTTCTCCCTTTGCTGCTTCAACGACACCACTACCGGCATATGATCCGACTCACTTCTTATTCCGATTTCCATCAGTTTTATTTGCCGTCTCGCCGCATCATTTGTAATTATTAGGTCAATGACTGAGGTACCCATTGCACCCACAAACGTAAATTCTCCCTGCCAGTCGCCCTCAATACACCCATTCAAAATATCCCATTGGTTCTCTAACACACACGCCAACCAAACATTTCC
Source organism: Phosphuga atrata (assembly GCA_944588485.1). Lineage (NCBI taxonomy): Eukaryota > Metazoa > Arthropoda > Insecta > Coleoptera > Silphidae > Phosphuga > Phosphuga atrata. The sequence goes on along the minus strand of OX155904.1, from coordinate 9,218,457 downwards.
CTCTGCATTTTTAATTTTGTCTTTAGAATTCCTTCTTATCACATCACCCGTCTTATCCACCGTATTGACCTGCTCTTCTCCTATCCTAACATTCCAATCATCTCCTAGTAGCAAGTTTGTCGTTACCATATCTTCTAAATTCCTCTTTATACCCTCTTTATTTTTTTCCAGTCCCTTATTATTATAAACGGTTGCTATCTGCCACCACTCCCCCTCCAGTTCTACCTCCCTAAAAACTAGACCCTCCAACTCTTCTAGAATTCTCTCCGATTCCTTGATGCCTCTTCTGACCCCTGTTATTATTCCCCCCTTTGCCCTTCCGTAGTCACTCTCTCTCCGTGCCGGTTGTATCCTCCAATTGTACTCCTTGGGGAGTCTCTCTTTACAGGCTTCCCATTCCTTCTCTTGAACCCAGGTCTCCACTAACCCAACTATTTCAAATTTCCTCAAGAATTCTATAAAAGACCCGTCCACCTTATCCAATTTCTTCCTGAGCCCTGCTACATTCCAAAACATTAGCTTTACATTTTCCTTTTCCGTTCCGTCGTTGTGTAACTGTCCCCTCTTTCTTTGGTCGTTTATTCGTTTTTTGCTACCTTGTCCCATGGTACCCAATTCCCATCTATTTCCATTCTTTGGTATCTTACTTTAATCTGGTGGCCCCTTTCCTTGAGTACCTTTGCCTTCCTTAACAGTTCTTTCTGGATTCCTTGTTCCTTAGGGGTGAAATCATCTTGAATGAATACGTTTGTACCTCTAAGCTTGCGTTTGTTTCTCATTATGTCCTTTTTTACCTCCCAACTTTCTAATTTTAACATAATCGGGCCTTTACTTTCTCTATTATCCCTATTCGAGCCAAGCCTGTATGCACTCCCGAAACCTTCGTTTAAACCTAGCTTTTCCCGAAATATGTTCTTTGCCTTTTCCCGCCAATCTTCTCCTTCAATTCCATAAATAACAATGCTATTTCTTAATTCCCTCCTTAGTCTCCTCTCTTCCGTATCTTTTAGTTTAGCCAGCTCCTCTCTCATTGCCTGACGTTCCTCCTCCCACTTACTCTCGATTCTTCTCTTCTCCTCCTTGACTGCCTCCGCTTCCTCCTCCAGTTTCGATAACTTATTCTTTATTTCCATATTCTCATCTCTTATTGACCTCAACTCTGCTAACAATTCCTTTCTCCAGTCCTTTTCTCCACCCTTTCCAATTTTTCCTCCAATCTTCTGTTTTCCCGTCTCATTTCCTCCAACTTCCTGTCTACCGTCGTGAACTCCTTTTTAATTTCTATTAACTCCTGCAATATTCTCTCAAAATGATCACTCTGACCTGCACTGCACTCCCCTCTTCCTTTATCTGACATCTCCTCTTTTTTCGACCTCTTAGCCGTCTGGATCGGTGATCGGTTTATTTTAGCACATCTTCTAAACGGGTTCATCGACTCACTGCCCGCTCTCGGTCTGCTCTCGCATTCGTCCATTCCCGCGAAGACACCTTACGCTGTTGAAGCCGGTCTTAGCTACAAATTCCGCTATCCCTCACCAGATGCGCTTTGAAACGTTGCCTGGGCGCTTACAGAGATATTGAAATATTGACAGATATGTTGAAATTTATATCAGATCTATATAGATTATACATTTTTCTATTGATGAAATTGACGTTTTTGGTATCTTCATGGTCGATAGCCTTAACACAGGATTTGTTCTAATAAAGAAATACTTGTTGAAAACTTGCCATAATATTTTTGAAATGTATTCTGCTTACTCTTTCATATACATCTTAACGTTCCACATATATCATGTGGCGCTGAAAGAGCCACGAGGGTCGCGCACCTGAAATTCCTTATACAATTCCATCCTAATCAATTATTCCACCTTTGGCAACAATTCCATTCTTTTCAAATTTTCCATCCACAATAACTATTCCATTCCAAAAGAATACGATCCACATGTACTAGTCAAAACTAATTTAATTTATAGACCCTGTTTCTACTAGTAACTTGTGAACTAATTGCTGAAACTTAGTAGAAATTGCACTCAATTAATTCTAGAACTACAGACTATCTACAAAAACTATCTTTGTTCTTCGACCTAGTCTGTACTATTTAGTATAAATATTTTAAATCAAAACTAATTTAATTTGTAGACTCTGTTTCTACTTGTAACTTATGAACTAATTTCTGAAACGTAGTAGAAATTGCACTCAATAATTTTAAAACTACAGTCTATCTACTAAAACTTCCTTTGTTCTTCTATCTAGTCTGTACTACTTAGTTTAAATCCTTGAAATCAAAAGTAATTTAATTTGTAGACTCAGTTTCTACTTGTTGTAACTTATGAACTTATTCCTGAAACGAAATATTCCGATAACTTAAGTTATCGGAAAGACATGATCTTAAAAACATTGTTATTTTTATGGTTTTTGTTGAGTGCCGCGAAGGTGGACTGAAAGCTATTAAATAACTGACAAATTTCACATGAGATTTGTTTTGACAGTCCTAAAAAGACTCAGTAATTGTTATAGAACTACGGAAATATTGAATATATTTATATATTCAGCCTGTGTTCCGACTTTATTAAGTTTGTATAATTATCTATAACGTGGTACGGTTTTACCAATTCAGTTATTATGCAGTTATATTATGTAGTTACATTGTGCAGTTATTACAGTATATTATATCATTATACAGATAATACTAGCACTACAACAAAAATAAAAGTGATTAGAAATTAAAAAAAAAATTGTGTTTACCGTTCGAACGTTTCCTTATCGTAGAACGGCGGAAACTCGTCCTTGGCAAACGTCGGATTTGACTCATCACATGGAATCCGCGACCCTTCGTCCCACAACCTGTCCACAAACTCCTCGGCAAATTTCCTCTCAGGCGACGGCATCACGCACGGCACTATTTAACTCAACGCAACATCACCACCTCACACCCAATATTTATAACATCGTTAAACGTGTTTCGAGCACAAGGTTAGAACAGCTAGAAATGTTACATATTCTAATTCATAGTCTACGAATATTTCGTGGCTAATTAATTAATTTGCACCAAAAAAATATTTATTTTGGATGAAGGTCAAAATTCCATGAATTTATGCAAACAATCAACTTATTGTTTCAAAATGCTGTAATAAAATTATAACACTAACAACTATAATATTATGTACTAAACACTATAAAAGTGTAAAAATAATGTCAAAGATAGGTTCATAGTCCTTTAAACTGGTAACAGTGGTCCTTTAAACTGACACGAGGTCAGCATCCGTGCCTATTAATCGTGAAATTAATTTTTGTCGAAGCCAATTAACGAATGCGTAAATAAAATTGGAGAGGATAAATCGCGGTCATTGAGTCTTGCGGTGTAACCGAAAATTCAAGACGAAGAAGACTAGTCTCACTTCTGTGTACAAATATGCAGATAAATGACTAACTTAACCTTTTTTTGTAGGGAGTAAAATATGTTTACGTACAACCCCCAGAATAAAAATGCCCTTGGTACAACCCCCAGAACAAAAATTCCCTGGGGAGTGTGAGACTCACTACTACTGATGGTAGCACCGGTATTACCCACTAAAAACCCCTCCACTTTTTTTGTCATCACACTACCACGGGATCACCTTGCGGTATTACTTCATGGCGTTTCTATTCATAAGCATCTTTTGTTATTCATTAGTAGGGAAATATGATTCCTTCTAGATCCTCCTCATTCCTCGTTCCATTCATTTTCCATCTACTCAATCACCTTTCCATACACTTTCCATCCCCTTTCCATCCACATTAATCAGCTTTTAGTCAGCTTTTAAACAGCATTAAATAGCTTTTAATCAGCTTACAAACAGCTTTCAATCAGTTTTATCAGCTTTTGAACAGCTTTAATCAGGTTTAATCAGCTTTTGAACAGCTTTTAATCAGCTTTAATCAACTCTAAACAGATTTTAATCATCTTTAAACTGCTTTAAACCGCTTTTCGTTGGAAAGTGGATGGAGTGGATGGAAAGTGGATGGAGTGGATTGAAAGTGGATGGAGTGGATGGAAAGTGGATGAAGAGTGAATGGAGAGTGGATGGAAAGTGGATGGAAAGTGGATGGAGTGGATAGTAAGTAGATGGAAAGTGGATGGGAAGTGGATGGAAAGTGTTTGGAAAGTGGATGGAGTGGGTGGAAAGTGGATGGAGTGGATGGGAAGTGGATGGGAAGTGGATGGAAAGTGGATGGAAAGTGGATGGAAAGTAGATGGAGTGGATGGAAAGTGGATGGAAAGTGGATGGAAAGTGGATGGCAAGTGGATAGAAAGTGTATAGAAAGTGGATGGAAAGTGGATGGAAAGTGGATGGGTGGAATGCGGCTTCTCGTACAACGGCTGTTCAATTTACTAATAAAGCTATCTACATAAATCCCTGAACCATCAATTCTATAGCTGACACAAGCTTGGAAGATGTTGTGCTGGACTGGCTTCACTGTTGCTTAGAGGTGTTTCTGTGATCGCAATCGCTTTAGCCTTTAGCATTGTTGAGTATAGTATATTGCATGGTTTACAGAAATTATTTGACTGTCTGCGGTTCCAACTTTAACTTCTTGGAGGTGTAGGGTGAATGTTTAGTATTTAGACTCCTCTTCTTCCCGCCATTATTGTTGATTTTATATTATATTTTCCCATATGTCGCAATCTTCTCTTGTGAAGGTTGAATTGCAAACGGTGCATATTTTATACCAAGATTATCCTTACTTCCGAAAACTCTTACACATTGATCGAAGGGATACAGTTTTAATTGTTGATGAATTTACAGCTCAGGCTTAAATAGCAATCGCGTTCCGAATAGCTATAAAATAATTATTAATGCTAAACATCCGACTTTGCATATAGAGGGAGCTTTTGACAACAACTCACACGAGGCTGTCAGGGCGGCCCTCGAAAGAAGGAATATCGACAGCACTATCTCAAAGTGGATGGGAGAAATGCTGAGAACTAGAACGGCGGAGACACAAGTGGGAAAAGACACCATTAAGATCTCCACAACTCGAGGGTGCCCAAAGGGAGGTGTACTATCACCGCTAATGTGGAGCCCGGTAGTTGATGAACTACTGGTTAGGCTAAACGACCTAGACATCAAATGTCAAGGTTACGCCGATGACATAGTCATAATGGCTAGAGGGAAATTTGAGGGAACACTCTGTGAAATTGTTCAGAGAGGCCTCAACGTCACTAGTAGATGGTGTCAAACAGTGGGACTGACACTCAACCCGAGCAAAACCACGGTGATACCATTTACTACAAGGAGAAAACTAAACTGCCTACATCCCATACTCATAGATGGGAAGGCAGTAGAATACCAACAGGAGATAAGGTATCTGGTATCACACTAGATAGCAAATTCCTATGGAATAGACACGCTGAGGCAGCGGTAGGTAAAGCCAAACGCGCCCTAATGGTGTGAAGAAATCTGGCAGGAAAAACGTGGGGTTGTAACCCCACTATCCTGCGATGGATGTACATCATTATAGTGAGACCTGCAATCACTTATGGGGCAGTTGCGTGGGGAAGTAGAATGAAGCTGGCCTCTATGAGGAAACAGCGTGAGAAGATTCAAAGACTGGCGTGTCTGCATCACGGGGGCGATGGGGTCGTGTCCGACAGCAGCATTGGAGCTGCTGCTGGATCTGACTCCGCTGCACCTTGTGGTGGAAAGGGCCGCCAGCTAGGCGATCATAAGGTTCAGCAAGGAAGGAATGGGCAGAGGGAAAATAATCGGGAGCAGAGACCGAAACAGCCTCGCTGCCAAGATCCCCTGGCTGGAAGTACCAAAAGACGAAATGGTATGCAAATACCACTTCGAGAAAAATTACACAGCAATGTGCAGTAGTAAAGCCGGTTGGAGCGACGAATCCTCAGCATACCACATAGAGCAAAATGCCATCAAGTGGTATACAGATGGTTCGAAGACAAAGGAAGGTACTGGTGCAGGAGTGTTTGGACCTCGTACCAGGTACTTCGAATCCATGGGAACATCCCCAAGTATCTTCCAAGCAGAGGTACACGCAATCGAAAGATGTGCAAAGTTTAACCTCGACAGGAATTATCGCAAAAAACGAATTGCTATCCCGTCAGACAGCCATTAAGGCCATTAGCTCATACACCATCAGATCCAAACTGGTATGGGACTGTGTGGGGAAGCTGAACAAGCTTGGCAGGGATAATAAAGTAACGCTATACTGGGTACCAGGACACACTGGTATAGACGGAAACGAAGAAGCCAATCACCTAGCAAACAAGGGATCCAGTAGCCCCTTTATAGGTCCGGAACCCTTTTGCGGCATGAGTGTCAACACCATCCACAAAAGTTTAGATAAAGAAACAAGAGGAAAATGGATGAAAACCTGGAAAGAACTTCCAGAGCAAAGGCAATCCAAAGTGATCTCGGATCTTTTAACCAGAAGAGAACAAAAGCTTGCCTGAACTAAGCAGGAACAAGCTTAGAATTCTGACAGGAGTCCTGACGGGACACTGCAGACTTAGGAAACATCTCAAGGCCCTAGGCCTAGAGGAGGATGACGGATGCAGATTCTGTGGTTTAGCAGAAGAAACCCCCATACATCTGTTCAAAGACTGCGGAGCATTACTCCGCAAGAGACAGATGTACCTTGGGCTCATTGCTTGAACACAGAGGAGCTGTAGGTCTTGAATCCCACCCAAATCCTGAAATTCCTAAAGGAATCAGGATTAGAGGAGGCGCTCTAAATGGGTAAGTACACCAACACTTGGAGGAGGAGGGTGGGGTACAATAGATCTATAAAGGTTGCAGTACAAGTCGTCACCACCATATCTACAATCTACAGACATCCGACTGCGCTCGATGCGTGTGTTAATAAATTTTTTGTAAAAAAAGTGAGGGGGATTTCTCGATCCTTCGACATCTGGTGCGAACCGAGCGATCTGTTTGCTGGATGGCGGAGCAAAAGCGCTGGAAAGGTTGCTCCTATAGCGGCAACAAGCCGTTATAGAGTAAGAGGACGGACTCTATCCGGAGCAGTTCGGCTTTCGGAAATGGGTTGGGACGGAGGATGCCATTCGGGCTGTGCTTCATGTCACGGAGAGGCCAACAGCGGACCGTACCGTGCCAGGAGGCATTGTGTGGTCGTCAGCTTTGACGTCGCCAATGCCTTCAACACGGTACAATGGTGGTTCGTCCTCGAGGCCCTAGCAGGGTGAGAAGTACCGGAGACATTGCTGAGACTTACTGCCGATTACCTACGCGACAGAACCATTAGGTACCGCGAGGGGGCTGGCGCGAGCGGAGGTGGTCTGCCGGGGTTCCGCAGACAGAGATTCCGCAGAGAGCAGGGATCGGTTTTAGGACCATTCTTGTGGAATGTCGCCTATGACGGACTCTATCCGGAGCAGTTCGGCTTTCGGAAATGGTTTGGGACGGAGGATGCCATTCGGGCTGTCCTTCATGTCACGGAGAGGCCAACAGCGGACCGTACCGTGCCAGGAGGCATTGTGTGGTCGTCAGCTTTGACGTCGCCAATGCCTTCAACACGGTACAATGGTAGTTCGTCCTCGAGGCCCTAGCAGGGTGAGAAGTACCGGAGACATTTCTGAGGCTTACTGCCGATTACCTGCGCGACAGAACCATTAGGTACCGCGAGGGGAGCTGGCGCGAGCGGAGGTTGTCTGCCGGGGTTCCGCAGACAGAGATTCTGCAAGGATCGGTTTTAGGACCATTCTTGTGGAATGTCGCCTATGGCGGCCTTCTATGGACGCTGAGGCGGTTACTTCCCACAGGGGTGGGTATTGTAGCGTATTCGGACGACCTGGAACTTGTCTTCACCGACAGGTGCTGGGATATGCCGCGTCACAGAGTCACGAGCGCGGGGGAACTCGTTAGGCAGTTGATCTAGACGGCGGGTCTTCAGCTCGCCACCTCTAAAACATAATCGGAATTGCTCTCCACCAGAAGGTCAGAGAGAAGCAATGTGGAGGTTGAAATCTTGGGAGAGAGGGTACCGGTCGAATAGTCGATCGGGTGGTGTAATCCGTGTCCACGTTAGGAGAGGGAGCGACAGGCCTTGGCGGCGGCCCTGGAAGGGGAAGGCACGGTCGAAGTTGTGGCGGGAGGCCTCGCTGGTGAGGTGAGTGCGATTAAGCCGATTCGCGAAGACGGTCATGCGTGCTAAGGAGTTGCCTGGGTGGAAACAAGGGCGGTGGTTTTTTTTTCTGTTTTGGTTTTGTTTTCGTTATTGTAAATGCTATTGCATAGCATCTTGTACTTTTATGTAATTCCTGTTGTACTGTCTGAAGTACAATGAATAAAGTTCATCAGGTGCCCGTTACGGGAAGATTCGAAAGGTGGTCGGAGGCAGTAATGCCATAGTTGGCAGTCCCTCTGTCCATCCATTTCAGCGGAGCCACTGAACCAGTCTAGGCTGGCCAACGTTCAAAGAAAAAAACTCTCTCGTACGATTCTTTCTTTAGTAGGATGTCTTGCGCTATTTTACTAATTATGTTCCTTCCACCCTGCTTCGCTCTTCAGCATTTCGGGCACTAAGTTTTCAGGTGTTAGTTGCTTCAAAATTTGGCAGCTCATCTCCATTGCGTACATCGTTCCACTGCGGGCATCTGAAGAACGTGTGCTCTGCTGTCTTCCTTCGCACCGCGATAGTGACATTACAGCATAATTTGGCTCTTGCCTATGCACCATTCTTACGGGCACCATTGTGCTACGGGCACCTTGTAGGCCTCAAAGCAGCCATGACCGGTGAGCATTTGCGAGAGATGGAATGTCCGTGCTCCCTTGAGATGTTATCGCATTTTCCCACCATTCCGTCGTATCTTCTCTAGCTTCCCTCCTATGCTTCAGACTCAAGCCGTACGTTACTTTCCTTTCTTTGGCAAGTAAATCTAGTTCTATAGCTTCTAGAGATGCGGATTGTGAGAGTTCTTTGTACGCGTAACATTTTTTGTCTGTATTTTTGATATCTACAAGCCCAAATCCACACGGGAGCGTCATAGAGAATGGTAGACTGTGCTACCGTCGATAGAAGTCTTCTTTTCCTTTCGGTTGGTCCATTTTCGCGTGTCTCTCCGTACTTCTTTCTACCAGAGAAATGCATGACCGCTTCGGTTTTTTCTGTGGCGAATTGGAGTTTATTCCTTTGGAGCCATATGGAAATCGTATTTATCGCCTCATTGGTGTTGTACATTAGTTCTTCTCTCGATTTAGCACTAGAGACCACTGCCAGGTCGTCGGCAAATGCGATTGTTTCCACGCCGTCGGGCATATCTAATCCTGGTTCCAGAAATGGGTGCCCAGTACATTGCGTTGGGGTACACCACATGTCACTGGTATTGCAACGTCGTCTTCTAACTCTAGCTTCCTGCCAGACAGGTAGCTTCCAATAATCTTTCTCAGGTAAGTTGAGATGTTACAATGATTTTTTTTTTCAAAGATCATTTAAAAGAATAAATACCTATTATACAGTTATTATACAGATTAGCTTAATACTAAGACTGCAACAACAGTAATAAAGATTAGAAAATTCTCGTGTTTACCGTTTGAAGGTTTCCTTGTCGTAGAACGGCGGCAACTCGTCATTGGCAAATGTCGGATCGACTCATCACATGGAATTCACGACGCTTCATCCCACAACCTGTCCACAAACTCTGCCGCAAATTTTCTCTCAGGCGACGGCATCACGCGCGGCTCTATTTAACTCAACGCACCATCACCACCTCACACACAACATTTATAACATCGTTGTTTTCGTATATTTTCATATAAAAAAGAAACAAACCTTATTCGAGAATAAGCTTACAACAAATAGAAATGTGACGTATTCTAATAGATAGTCCGCGAATATTTCCATCAAAAAATATATTTGTTTTGGATGAAGGTCGAACTCCCATGAATTTATGCAAATAATTTCATTGATCTAAAATGCTGTAATACCATTATAACAGTAACAATTACACTGCCCAAAACAACTCATGCACGCACTCATCTCAACGGTGAAATGCGATAAGACAGATACGAAGACGGGGGTGTACATGGAGGACGAGGTGCAGCAGTTGCTAGAGGAGCGGCTGAGCAAGCCGATCGAGAAGATCGAGTTCAAAGAGTTCACCGACAAGCTGATCGAGTGCTTGAACGGTGACGAGAACAGAAAGCCGTCCGTACCGGAGCGAAAGTCGAGACAGGAGATGGAAACGGCTGGGCCGTCATTGATGATAATCTAAAGTAACGTCTAACCTGGATGCCGAAGTAACAGGGTTTTGTACGACATTTTCCTCATCGCCCAGTCGTACGGATTAAGGATCAATGCTCAGAGCGGACGGTTCGGAAGCGACGGTTTACCTCGATGAAACCCAAATCGAACAGGTACCACAGTTCAAGTATTTGGGATGGGATCATATCCGAACCTGGTGCTCTGCCTTTTTTGATGGCCACTGTTAGTTCATCTGTAGTGAATTCCAGTACTTCCATACATGCCGGTTTTTTCCGAGTTGGATGGATTGGAAAGAGGTCGGTGTAGATCTTTTGTATCATCAGAGCATGGGCACAAACTAGGATTTCGGATCTTCAGCTCTCTAGCAGCAATTTGGTACGCGTCTCCCCATGGATTTTCATCGATCCTCGCGCAGAGGTTTCGTCAGCATCTCCTTTCTCGATATTTATGAATTTTCGAAGCATTTTCTTCGACTCCGTATAGTTTGTCTTGATAGATTCTTACCTTGCCACCAACTCCGCATCCCTCGTTTCGCACCTTTGATTAGCCACCAACTCCGCATCCCTCGTTTTGCACCTTTGATTAGCACGCCTGGCCTTTACACAGGCTTTTCTCAGGTTGCTGATCTCCTCAGTCCACCAGTACACTTTCTTCCGTTTGGAGGAGGTTTTTCGTGTTTTTTCGGTAAGATCAAAACCAATACCTTCTATATCTCAGTCCAGTCTAACGAGTCTATAATACATTTTAGACATTTTTACTGTCCTGCAGACATTCCTCAAATATTTTGGTATTTTATCTAACCTAATATAACCTAACCTCGGTGCTCACAATGGTGTGCTGATGAACGCATCCGCTTGCCATGTATGAGATCCCGGGTTCAATCCCTGGCCAAGACGTGAAGATTTTTCACGGAGCTATACTGTGGCCACCTCGTGGAAAGCTATGGTAAACTACCACGAGTAAAGGGGCCTACAGACGATCAACATGGTTGGTCAAATGCAGTGTTGAAGTGTTTGTTGAACGTCTGTAGGCAGGTTGGATGGTTGAGGCTCCATCCAATCTGCCTACAGACGTTCAACAAACACTCCAACACTGCATTTGACCAACCATGTTGGTCAACCATGTTGATCGTCTAGGCCCCTTAATTCCGCAAAGTTAAACCTCACGACTAGTGCAGTTCGGAACCGGCGATAAACTGTAGGTCCCGTATATTTGTGAATGATACGTTCCACAAGTATGCGCGAGAGGTTGCCTATGGTCCTGGAGCAAGTACGGTACTTCTAGAAAAAAAATCTAACCGAACCGTAAATTCTAGACGAAGAAGACTAGTCTAACTTCTGTGTAAAAATATGCAGATATATACTGTCAAGGCCAATGGTATTCAATATAATAAACTTAAGTGCTTTTATTCAATCAAAGTCATTCATACTTAAAAACCTTTGCAAAGAATTGGTGCTTTCGATCCAGCCACCAGAAGAAAGCAAACATGTGATTAATCAGCACCCTTACAACGTCGTATTTATATAAACTAATTATAACCAACAACACTTTAACCACCAGCCTTAGACTTCCAGCAATCTCCATCCGATCCAGGGAATATTCTTTGTTATGGTGTTTAAAGTAGTGATATTTCGTTAACGCCAGCAGATAATCCGAGCGGAAGAACGGAAAAATCGCCTTGGAACCATCAACGAACGTTTCCACCGCCTCGACGTATTTGCTTCCCTCAAATCTCTCCGAATATACGGGAAACAATCTATCGTATATAACATTGCATATTGCTTTGGTTTCCGCTAAAGACTCCCTGCACATGTTAAACCTGCAAAGCACAAAAGTATTTATGATTCAAATGCCAAAGCTACATTTACCTATTTTCGATTCCTAAAACGAAACCAAAGTTTCTCCACACATGCACAAAGCTGCGCAAATCTTCGTCGGAAGCATCGTAAATCCCAGCTCCTTCCGGATTCAACAGAAGGATTATGAAGGCCAGCTGCGTCACAACCATATCCTTCTGTGTAAACCGCTCCAGTCCGTTCTCACTAACCGACTTGCTGATCTTATTGTGTAACCTTTTTATCATCTTCAGCGAGTCCCAAGAGGGGTTTCCAGGGCCGAAATCCCCTTCGTACCACAAGGAAACGTGTTTGGCTGTGGCTCTGTAACGTTTGTAGCTGCTTTTCGCAGTGCTGCTTTGGCTGGTGAACTGGAGGACGCCGCTGAGGATCGGATCTGCGTATCCTATTATCAAGGCGACGGTGTTGCACATGGCGATCGACGCGTAATGTTTCGCAAGAAACTGTTTTCCTCTACGACAAAATAAAATAGTTAGGTTTCGGCATTTCGACGAGCACCGGGTGAAGGGAGCGACGCAAGTGGTACCGAAATACGCGTATCGGCGGGCTGCATCGCAAAAGTCGGATTCGACCGCGCGGTGAGGGGTAAGAATCTCACAGACCGGCGCGAATGTTTCGTTGCCGCGACCGCTGCGATATCGCGGCGGACCTATTGATACGGCGGCTTATGTACATGTTCAGACCAACAAGCGCCGAAAATCGCGCTTGTTGGTCTGAACACGTACATAAGCCGCCGTATGAATCGGTCCGCCGCGATTTCGCACCGATGGCGGCAGCGAAAATTCCGCTCCGGTCTGTGAGCTCCTGTAATCGTCAAAAAACTGTACAAAAAAAGGAGTGGTATTTTCTGACGTCGGCAGCTCCACATAGATGGCTCGGATCACGAACCCTTAAATGTAAGAGAGGTGCGGGCGTCCTTCCCGAATCGAACGCGCGCAGTTTAGAGTCGCTACGCCCAGAAACGGCAAAACTGCAGAGGTCAGACTGATTTCGTAGTTTGGGCCGATACGTTTCGATCTGTGGTGGGCGACTCCGTGGTCGCAGCGACGCGGCGCCGGTACCAAAATGCGCGTCTCGGCGGGGACCACGTGCCGCAATTAGGCGACATCTCAAAAAAGGCGACATCCTGGTGTCCCAAATCGACATTCAAGTTTTTCTCCGTGCAGATTAACAGTTGTAAGTGGGTGTCGCGACGCGATTCCCACTTATTATGGGTGCCGAAAGCCAAAACACCGTTCTACAATCCACGGAAAAATCTAAAACATTCACCGGGGCACTGCAAAAATATGGCCGTTGTACTCTCGTCACTTGTTTCCTGCAATGCGGCGAGTTTGGGCGGGCGTCGGGACAGTTGCAAACGACGCAGCGCGATGCCGCTTGCAGTAAAAGATGATACGTTGAATTCCCTGCGGGAATCGCGCGCAACCGTTCCCGCAGAGTTTAAGTTGGCGATTCCGTTGGAGTTTTCCTGGACATTCAAAAAAACGTAGTTTTGATGGCGTCGCGACGAAATCGGGATTAAACTCACAAACAAACTAATATTAACGGCACCGGTCCGGTTCCGAACCGTCAATTGGTTCGGACGTTGTAGGTACCACCGCAAAAGCCTCTGTTTTTTTTTTCACTTTTTGCGCTTTTTTCACTTTAAACTGCCACAGATTCGCAAAAAGTCGTCGCAGTTAAAAAATTCTTACCGGAATGGCTGCGGGAAAATGTTCTGAAGAGAACGAACCCAACCGGCGACTTGGAGCCCTTCAAATAAGTGCGAGGCGTCCGTGGAAGTCATTGCAAAATCGGCAAAAAAAATATTTTTTCTCTAGCACCAAGTGAACGGGACGTCGCAGGACGGCAAGCGAAGGCTCTAAAAACGTGGCGCGGCGGCGGCTAGAGGATTCGGGAAAAGAAAATTGAGGTCCGACGAAAAATGCGCCTCAAAGGTAAAAATATCGTGGTTTTTGTTTTCGGTCCGATCCTGGGGGAGTTGTCGCGCAAACGGCACCGCTCGACGGGGATCTCGGTTCTACACCAGAAAAATGTAGAATCCCGCATTGCGCCGCCACCAATGCTTCCGTCGGGCCGTTTTCACAAAAACCTCGATTTTCGGGTGGGTTTTGACCCTCTGGAGGGGCGCGGCAGGACGAAACTTGGGGATACGCAACGTTCGCAGTTAAGTCATCGAAGACGCGCGGTTAAAATACCCAAGATCTGCCGGCATAAAAATGCCAAATTTGAACGTTTAAAACCCTCGTGGAGCGCCCCCCAGGTGAAATTCGGGAAACGCCACAAGTCAGAACGTCGTCTCAGAATCAATCGAAATTAGCCATTCCGTCTTAGTGACTTGGCGATTCAGGGCGAACGCTTCACCACACGGACCCCAAAAGTTTGCATTAAAAAAATTACCACTTTTACGGGGGTCGCGGAGAAGATGCCCGGGGAAAATGGAATTCACGCAAGGATTCCGGTAGAAAACTTCGAGACGCGTCCTCAAATACCACTCTCTCGTCGCTGCGCGACTCTTTTCGGCGAAGTTATTCACATTTTTCTGCGAATCCGGATCCCCCGACTAAAACGCCGCCGCCCTGGGGCGGCGGTGCATAAGATTTTTGTAGCCAAAGAATAGACGAACGACCCCACGTACGGCAATTTTCGATGGGACTTTCGGATCGCGTCATTTTGAAAATCGCGTGCAAAACGGGATAGTACATTTTACCGGTGTAGAACCGAGCCCCGTCGAGCGGTGCCGTTTCAACTCCCCCAGGTTCGGACGCACCAGACCGAAAACTAAAATCACGATTTTACTTTTGAGGCGCATTTTTTGTCGGATCCCATTTTTTTTTTCCCGAATCCTCTAGCCGCCGCCGCACCACGTTTTTGGAGCCCTTGCTCGCCGTCCTACGACGTCCCGTTCACCTGCTGCAAGAGCAAATACATTATTTTTTTTGCCGATTTTGCAATCACTTCCACGGACGCCCAGGACTTATCCGGCTCCAGGTCGCCGGTTGGGTTCGTTCTCTTCAGAACACTCGCGCGCAACCATTCCGGCAAGAATTTTTAAACTGCGACGACTTTTTGCGAATATGCGGAAGTTTGAAGAGAAAAATGCGCAAAAAGTGAGAAAAACCAGAGGCGTTTTGCGGGGGTACATAGAACTTCGGAACCAATTGACGGATCGGAACCGGACCGGTGCCGTTCGATCGGCCATAGAACCTTTTACTTTGTTTGGGAGTTTAATCCCGATTGCGCCCAAGATGGCGTCGCGACGCCATTAAAACGACGTTTTTTGGACATCCAGGAAAAGTCCCACGGAACCGCCAACTTGAACTCTGCGGGAACGGTTTCGCGCGATTCCCGCAAGGAATTGAACGTTTCATCTTTTACTGCAAGCGGCATCGCGCTGCGTCGTTTGCAACCGTCCCGACGCCCGCCTAAACTCGCCGTATTTTATTTACTCGGGGCCCCACCTCAATATATATGCCCGGGGCCTCCAAATCCAAACGACGCTGTTCCCAGTTCTCAAGCGGTCAAATTCTCAAGCTATCAAACTATCAAGCGATCGACGTAACAACTTGAATCATGCTAACAAGCTTTAAAGATGTTTGCCTATAAATTTTTTAAGATTTGAAAGCGTCAAATCTATCTTTAATCTATATGATATAATATAATTATTATTATCATTCATTATTATATTATAAGAATATTATCTTTCAAAATGTCAAGATTGTTATTATTTTAAACAAACAAGTTTGTCCACCCATGGTATATAAACATAATCCTGCCCAATATACATTTTATGGTTAGTTTAGCGCATGCGCAATTTCCCGGTTCAAAAGGCGGAAATATGAAAGTTTCGGGCACATTTTGTTATTTTCACGGGTTATACGTCAAAATGTTATTAAGTGCCCGAAAAACGTGGCGGAAATTGACGTACGCGCACAAAAAAAATTCAGCTATAAAAAGATTTATATTGAAAACTTGATCACTTGAAAATTTGATACCTTGAAAAAAGTTTTTTCTATTTCATCCCTTTGACTTCACATACCGCACATTTAAAACAATAACTAGTTTCTATTATATTAACTTTAACAAATTACCTTAATACTTTGACTGTAATAACGCACAGAAAATTCGCAAGCTCTTAAATAAAATTGTGTTTACCGTTCGAACGTTTCCTTATCGTAGAACGAGGGTAATTCGTCATTGGCAAACGTCGGATTCGACTCATCACATGGAATCCGCGACCCTTCATCCCACAACCTGTCCACAAACTCCTCGGCGAATCTCCTCTCCGGCGATTCCATCCCGCACAACTTAACACACATTCGCCTCTTCACAAACAACCTTTACAACCACAACGTTTCGCTTTTATTGCAACAAAAACCCGTTTCAGAGACTCATTCCTTCACGTAAAACCCAAGGTCAGACCGACTGGAAATATTGCGTGCATCTTTGAATCGCGAATTTTCCCAGCCCAAAACAATTATTAACATGCAATTAACACCAGTGATCATTTATTTAATTCAAGGTCGAACTCACCTACAATCAAACAAACAACTAACTTACACAAAACAAACTTAGGCTTCTATTACAGCAAAGTTGTTAGCCTTCTGTTACAGCGAGAGGCACTATAAGGCTATTTGATCTTGATATTCGTCCTTTAAACTTACACCTTATCAACCAGAAGCACGTACCTGTTACTATTTCAATAACACGGATTACTATGTGTAACGCGTATCATTTATTATTTCGATAACAGGAATTGATTAACTAATTATTAAGTAGACTAAATAGAATAGTCTAGTTTTCCAAAGTGCATAATGCGTACAATGCGTGATTTAGTTTGTTTTGGTGTACTGCTTGAGATATTAAGCTTAATACCAAATGCTGAAAACTTAACTAGCTTTTGGTAATAGCTACGTTTCGGACTATGTAGATTATTATGTACACTAAATTGAATAGTTTGGTTTTCAAAAGGGCTTAGTAGATTTAGTCTAGTTTGTTTTAGTGTAAATGTCTTTGTTCTAAATAGTCTATTAGTTAAGATATTGAGGCTAATACCAGACGTTGAAATCCCATCTAGTTGTTGTTAAGATTCCAGTTTGGGACTATATAGATTATTATGTAGACTGAATGGAATAGTTTAGTTTTCAAAAAGGACTTAGTGTATTTAGTTTAGTTTGTTTTGCCTTAAAATGTTTTGCTCTAAACAGTCTACTAGTTGAGATATTAAATCTAATATAAGATTGTGAAATCTTATCTAGTTGTCTCAACAACAAAGTTTGGGACTATCTAGATTATTAAATATACTAAATGGAAAAGTTTAGTTTTCAAGGCCACTTTATGGATTTAGTCTAGTTTATTTTGGTGCAAAAATCTTCGTTCTAAATAGTCTACTAGTTGAGATATTAAGGCTAATACAAAATGTTGAAATCTCATCTAGTTATTGGTAAAAGCCAAGTTTGATAGCCTGTAGATTATTCTTCTTCTTCTTCTTCCTAGCATTTGTCCCGCCTGGTGGCAGGGTCCGCTGTGAGGATTCGTTGCCTCCATTTCCTTCCGCCTTGACCCATATCTGGGTGTAGATGTGCAGTCTTCAGTTCATTATGGATCGTATCAACCCACCTTTGCCTTGGTCGTCCCTTGGGCCTCTTTCCCGTGACTTCCAGAGTATATGCTGACTTAGCTATTGTCTTCTTCTGCACGCAGCACATGACCAAACCAGCGTAAACGGCCTTTTTGATGGATCGGCGCCACTCCGAAACGTTGGTCCATTCCACATGGTCCAATCTAGTGACGCCGCCTGTCCACCTAAGCATCCTTGTCTCCATGACGCTTAGCCAACGTTCCACCTCTTTTGTAGTGGGCCAACACTCAGTACCATAGAGTGCGACTGGACGGATAACAGTGTGGTAGATCTTGGATTTAAGGTGGTCTTTCATCCGGCGGTCGGAGATGCCTGTGTCCTTGCGTTGACCTCGTCAATGATTCTTCCATTGTTAGAGACAGTAGATCCATGATATTTGAATTTTGTTACACGAGGGAGATCTTCTCCATCAACGCTGCTGGTTCCAACTTCTTGGGGATCTAAAGTCATATACTCCATCTTCCTTTTATTGAATCGCAGGCCATATTCAGCTAATCGATCACTCCACATTTGTGTTTGGTTGCTGTTTACAGCTAACATGTTTGTAGCTGACATTATCAGCAAACAGAAGTATGCATGGGATTGACTTGTGCAGGTCTGATGTATCCATTACAATCCATTACAAGAAGAGCAGAGGCGACAAGGCAGAGCCCTGATGGACCCCTACCATGATGTTGAAATCATTGGTTGCTCCTGCAGCAGCTTGAACATAACTCGTCTGTTCTTTGTAGAGAAGCTGCACCCAGTTAACAAGATATTCTGGAATTCCGTGCTCTCGGAGCGCCAACCAGATTACATCTTGAGGCACCAGATCGAAGGCCTTCTCCAGGTCTAGAAAAGCGAGATGCAGAAGCTTATTCTTTTCACGATGCTTTTCAACCAGCAACCTTGCTGCGTAGATTGCAACCGTTGCACCGCAGTTTTTCACAAACCCAGCTTGGTTCTTTGTGAGTTTTGCTATCTTGCGAATCCTTTTGTCGAGAATGCGTTCGAAGATCTTCATCGCGTGGCTCAGAAGTCTGATTGGGCGATAGTTTGAACACTCAGCAGGGCTTCCTTTCTTCTTGAAGATTGGGACAGTGATGCTCCGCTGCCAGTCTGTTGGTATCCGACCTTCTTTGATGATCTGGTTGAAGAACTGCGTTTACCATCTTGATGCATCCCATCGTTGAGAGCGCCAAAACTCTGCTGGAATTTCATCAGGGCCGGTGGCTTTCCCCAGTTCATCTCTTTCAGAACAGCCTCAACTACGGCGATCTCGACTTCCTTTATTGGTCCTTCAACAGGAGAGGTGGGTGGAATTGGTGGATGGGGAAATTCTTCGGTCGACATTTTCTCGAAGTAGCTCCGCCGGCGTTCTCTCGCCTTCTCCCAGTCAACCAGCAGTTCACCTATTTCGTTATTGATGCCATAAAAGCGTTGGATGTCTTCCGTCTGGCGGTGCCTTGATTTGACCAGACGGTAAATGTCACATTCGAATTCACGAGTGTCTTTTGTTAAGTTTTTTGTAGAGGTCAGCGTACCGATCTGCTCTTGTTGCAGCAACTACCTTCTTCGCCTAACTACGGGCAGCTTTATAGGCATTTCAACGAAATGGTGTTTTATCTTCGAGGAACTCATGGTATAGTTATTTCTTCATACGTACTGCCTCTTTAACGGCATCATTCCAAAGCCACGCGGATTTATCTATTCTTTGTCGACCTGGTTTCGTTGATCCGAGCACTGAACGTGCAGTTTCATGAGTGGCATCTTTCGAGTCCAGCTCTCTTCAACTGTGGTGACTGGAGGTACTGTCATTTTTGCAAGAACATTTGCCTCGTTCTCCTGGAATCGCCACCATTTGATTCTTGTTGGTCCATTTCTGACTAAGTATCCGGTTCTTGGAGGATTTATCCGCAGTTTACAGATGACTGAACAGTTTCATATGGAATAACTTTCGTATCTAACACATCTTAAAAATTCCGGCTCCTGACAAGGACATAGCCAATCTGGGTTGCATTTGAGGCACTGTAGAATATAATTAGGTGGGTAACACGTTTCTTGAACCAAGTGTTCGCAATTACCAAATCGTGAGTTTCTGCTAAATCAAGGACTCGTTGGCCATCATCATTTTTCATCTACAAGTCTGTCGATTATTAAGCAGACTAAACTGAATAGTATAGTAAAAAAAAAGAGTGATATTTTCCAACGCTGGCAGCTCGACGGGGACGGCTCGGATCGCGAACCCATAATGCAAAAGAGGCGCGGACGTCCGTTCCGAATCGAACACGTACAGTTTCGAGCCGCTGCGCCCAGAAACGGCGAAACTGCAGCGGTCAGGTTGACCGCACCTTCCTGCGAATGAGAGCCGATACGGTTCGAACTATGGCGGGCGACTCCGTGGTCGCAGCGACGCGGTGACGGTACCAAAATGAGCGGCTCGGCGGGGTCCACGTGCTGGTCAAACTTGGAATTTCAAAAAACGCGACATCCTGTTGTCCCAAATCGACATTCAATTTTTCTCTGTGCAGATTAAAGGTCTATTTCCATATGCGCGACACTCAGCTACGCGACGCCGTGCGACATCGCCCGTCAAATAATGATTACATTGTTTTAAATGGGCACGTCGCATAGGTGTCGCGCAGCCATAGTGAGAACTAATTATGAGTATGGAAAGCCAAAATACCATTCTACAATCCACTGAAAAATCCAGTAGATTCACCGAGGCGCTGCAAAAATATGAACGTTTTATTTTCGTCTTTTGTTTCCTGCAATATGGCGTCTCGGCGGGCGTCGCGACTATATCAAACGACGCAACGCGATGCCGCTTTCATTAAAATATAAAGCTTTCAATCTTCTGCCGGAATTGCGCGGAACCATTCCAGCAGAGCTCCTGGACGTCCAAAAACGTCGTTTTTATGACGTCGCGACGCCATCTTCAACGCAATCGGGATTAAACTCACAAACAAACTAACAGGTTCTATGCCCGATGGAACGGCGCCGGTCCCGTACCGATGCGTCAATTGGTTCGGACGTTCTAGGTACCACTGCAAAACGTCTCTGGTTTTCTTCACTTTTTGCGCACTTTTCTCTTTACACTGCCGCAGATTTGCAAAAAGTCGTCGCAGCTTAAAAAGTCTTAAGTGTTCTGAAGAGAAAGAAACCAACCGGCGACCTGGAGCTCTTTAAGTAAGTGTAGGGCGTCCGTGGAAGTGATTGCAGAATCGGCAATGAAAAAGTTGCATTTTCTCTTGCACCAGGTGAACGGGACAGTGCAGGACGGCGAGCGAGTGCTCTCAAAACGTGGCGCGACGGCAGCTAACAAATTTTCGAAATCCAACGCAAAATACGCCTCGAAGGTAAAAAAATCGTGATTTTAGGTTTCGGTCTGGTGCGTCCGTACCTGAGTGAGGTTTTTGACCGCTCGACAGGGCTCTCGGTTCTACACCATAAAAATTGTGCAATCCCGTTTTACGCCGCCGCCTCCGCTTCCGTTGGGCCGTTTCCGCAAAAACTTCGATTTTCGGGGGTGTTTTGACCCATTGGACTGATAACTGGGCGCCCTTCGTCCTGCCGCGCCCCTCAAGTGGGTAAAAACACCCCAGAAAATCGAAGTTTTTGCGGAAACGGCCCGACGGAAGCGGTCGCGGCGGCGTAAAACGGGATTGTACATTTTTTACGGAACCTGGGGATGCGCAAACGTGCGGACGTATATTCCCAATTAAAGCATCGAAGACCTGTGGTTAAATCAGCGAAGATCTGTCGCCTCCGGCGGCCTAAAAAAGCCGAATTTGACCTTCTTAAAAACCCATGTGGTGCGGTCCCCCAGGTGAAATTCGGGAAACACCACACGTCAGTCGTCTTAGAATTGATCGAAATTTGCGATTCTGTCGTGACCTGGCGATTCAGGCCGAACACATCCTAATACGGAGGCCAAAAGTTTGCATTACAAAAATTTCCAAAAATTTTACGGAGGTAACGGCGAAGGTACCATGATTTTCTACGAATTCGGGTCCTCCGACTCAAACGCCGTCTATGGCGGCGTCAGCCGCCCTGCGACGGCGGTGCATCGGATTCGTGTAGCCAAAGAATAGACGAATGACCCCACGCACGGCGATTTTCGATAACGCTTCAGGATCGCGCCATTTAGGCGACGATTGTTTTGCAAGAAAATGTGACTTTCGCACGTCTCAAAATTTATAAGTAAAAATGTCGAAAAGAGAGGTTGCAGTTGGATGTACGGCGACGTTCCGGACATTCCGGCGCCGGAACCACGTCCGTGCGACGAAAACTGTCCGAGTTGTCTGTGAAAAAGTAAAAAACTTAGAAAAATTCGCCCAGCCGCCCCCAGGGATGGCTATCCGATGGGATGAATATCCGATTCTTTTGCAAATCGGTTGTGGGAGAATTCAAATAGTTGCGTAATATTTAAATATTTAAAAAAAAAATACAAAAAATCTCAATTTCTCTCCCCCTTTAAGGTAGACTTCCGAGCCAGCGTCGTCGCTTTGATTTTGAGGCCCCGGGCATATATATTGAGGTGAGGCCCCCAGTAAATAAAATACGGCGAGTTTGAGCGGGCGTCGCGACGTTTGCAAACGACGCAGCGCGATGCCGCTTCTAGTAAAAGATGAAACGTTCAATTCCCTGTGGGAATCGCGCGGTTGGCGGTTCCGTGGAAGTTTTCCTAGATGGCCAAAAAACGTCGTTTTTATGGTGTCGCGACGCCATCTTCGGCGCAATCGGGATTAAACTCCCAAACAAACTAAAAGGTTCTATGACCGATCGAACGGCGCCGGTCCGGTTCCGATCCGTCAATTGGTTCCGAAGTTCTATGTAGCCCCGCAAAACGCCTCTGGTTTTTCTCACTTTTTGCGCATTTTTCTCTTCAAACTGCCGCAGATTCGCAAAAAGTCGTCGAAGTTTAAAAATTCTTGCCGGAATCGTTGCGCGCGAGTGTTCTGAAAAGAACGAACCCAACCGGCGACCTGGAGCCCTTCAAATAAGTCCTGGGCGTCCGAGGAAGTGATTGCAAAATCGGCAAAAAAAATTTATTTGCTCTTGCACCAAGTGAACGGGACGTCGCAGGACGGCGAGCAAGGGCTCTAAAAACGTAGCGCGGCGGCGGCTAGAGGATCCGGAAAAAAATTGAGATCCGACCAAAAATGCGCCTCAAAAGTAAATTATCGTGATTTTAGTTTTCAGTCTGGTGCGTCCGAACCTGGGTGAGTTGAGTCGCGAAAACGGCACCGCTCGACGGGGATCTTGGTTCTACACCTGAAAAATGTACATTCCCGTTTTGCACCGCCGCCGCGATTTTGGGGTGGGTTTTGGATCCACGGCGGGGCGCGGCAGGACGGACGACGATACTTGAGGATGCGCAACGTGCGGACGGACATTCACAGTTAAGTCATCGAAGACGCGCGGTTAAAATACCCAGGATCTGCCGCCTCCGGAGGCATAAAAATGTCAAATTTGAGCCTTTTTAAAAACCACGTGGTGCGGTCCCCCATGTGAAGTTCGCGAAAGGCCACACGTCAGTCGTCTCAGAATCGATCTGCAGCCACTGTGGGGACCCCCTAGTCCGTGGGCCCCAGGCATTCGCCCGATTGACCGACGCTAGCGACGCTATCGTTCCGAGCAAAGCGGCTCTGGCGTTACTTACGCAGCGATACTGATGCGGCGACATAGTGATAGTATTATGCACTATGGAATTGTATGAGGCGCCATTCGAGCGCAGCGACAATGACGCTGAGCGTGTCAATGTCGCTGCGGTCGAATGGCGCCTCATACAATTCCATAGTGCATAATACTATCGCTATCTCGCGGAGTCTTTGACGCTGCGTTAGTGACGCGAGAGTCGCTTTAATCGGAAGTGTACCTTTAAGTTCAGTGACGGCTCGTTACTCGTTTACTAATCCAGCGCAAAACTAGATGGCGCTGGTAAAAAAAAGAAACCCCGGGTTACATCGCCCGGGACGGCGCTGTATAAATTCAGGGCCCCAGGTCACATCTCCCGAAATGGCGGTGAAAGGGTTAACAACGACAAATTAAAATATGGGACAACACATCGGGGTAGTTTTGCCACTTACCTTCTAGTTACAAAAGTCTTCCTTTCCTGCCCTCTTGAAACAATCCTCTTGTTGCCAACTAATTTAAAGGAGGAAACAGGAAGGAGACAAGAAGAATATTCGGCGGAGAACCCTTGCAACGCAGATCTTCTTGAACGGGCAGAATCCTCGAAAAGTTCCTATCAACAATATGACCGTGGTCGCATGCTATAAGGTTCAGAAGTCTACGTGTCTTGTAATTCGGCGGAAATCCCTCAGCTGTGATGAGTTTTATTCTCCTGCGCGCGATTGCTTCGCAGTGGAAGATGATTGAGAGGCAGTTTCGTCTTCTTCATTGCAGAGTCTTAAAGAAGCACCAGTGACACAGTTATGCTGCACCTAGGACACAGTCCAAGACTCCAGCCCCAGTTCCACTGTTCTTCTTGGAGTCGTATGTGGACCAGAATAAATCTCCTTGACTTATCTTGTGGTATTTGCTTTCTGTTCACCGCAGTTGTGTTTCCAATAAAATAAACGAAGTTGCCAACGAATTGAATAATCTCCAAGTAGACATCGCAGTTTTAACAGAGACAAAAAAGAAAGGAAAGGGATCGGAAAATTGGGGAAGTCACGACCACTTCTACAGCGGAGTACCTAAGGAAAGCAGAGCTAAGCAGGGAGTATCCATAATAACCCACAGGAGAATGAGAAAGTATATCTCCACATGGGAACCGATTTATGAAAGGATGATAAAGATGAAAAATATTAGGATATAATGTGAATCTACTGGGAATAAATGCCATTAATGATGACGAACTAGTCCACAATAAAGACTCATTCTATGAAAAACTAAATGAGGAAATAGGAAAAATAGGAATAATACTTCTAGGAGACCTGAACGGCAGAATAGGAAGAAAGGAAAACGACCTGGTAGTGGGAAAGTATGGAGAAGAAGTCGTTAACGATAATGGAAGACGGTTAATAGAAATATGCGAACAAAATCAGTTGACCATTCCAAATGGACATTTTCAACACCGCGAAATTCCTAAATACACATGGACACAGCCATCAAGGAATCTAAAAAGCGTTATCGACTACATAATAATAAAACAAAAATCCAGACTGAAGTTCCTAGATGTAAGAGTACAGAGAGGTGCCTCATGTGGAAGTGACCACTACCTCTTATAGTGTCACCAATAAGAGCAAAAGAAGAACCTGACAATTCCAAAAGAATGGATGAAATAACAAACGGAGAAACCCCAAAAAAATTTAAAGTCAACAGCCTCGAACATGAAAGTACAAAAATACTATACAACTCTAGACTTGACAGCAAAATTCAGAATACAGAATTCTGAAACATAGAGGAAGAATACGAATATATAAAGAGGGTCATACAGTCAGCGGCAGAGGAAGCATTGGGTTATGAAGAAAAACGAGGAAAACAGAAAAAGCCATACTGGAGGGACGAAGAAATTGAAGACGAAATAGAAGAAAAAAGAAAAAGGTACCATGTATATTTAAGTTCGAAAACTATGGAAGACGAGATAAAATACAAAGAATCACAAAAGAGAGTACGGAAGAAAATATGGGAAAAGAAGAACAATCAATGGGAAAGAACATGTTCAAGACTCAATACATACATTGGAGGAAGAAAGAGTACAGAAAGTTGGAGGCTCCTCAAAAGTATGAGAGGAGGCCGAACAAAGGACATAATCTCACCTATAACACCTCAAAAATGGAATCAATACTTTGAAGATATGCTGACAGAAGACAGACCTCAATTTAAAGACATCCAAAACGAAAATCAGGGCATATTTATACAAGGATCCCCAATTAGAATTACTGTGCCAGAGGCTAAAGAAGTCTGTAAAAACTTAAAAAACGGAAGAGCCCCAGGACCGGGTAATATTACTAATGAATTTTTAAAATATGGCACAGATATACGGGGACTATAGGGAGACTATACGGGGTATTAAGAAATTTATTCCAAAGGTGCCTCAACAGGCACGAAGTACCCATAGAATGGAAGACATCATACCTATCGACGATATACAAAAAAGGCGATAAGAGTAACTGCGACAACTATCGTGGAATAGCCGTTACAAGCACTATCTTAAAGAACAGAATAGAAAAAGAATATGCCGATATGGAGGCAGAAGAACAAGCAGGCTTCAGAACAGGAAAATCCACAGTCGACCATCTGTTTACGCTAACTCAAATTTTAGAAAAGAAAACAGACAAGAAATCAAGAAGTACATCTCCTGTACGTAGATCTGAAAAAGGCCTGCGACAGTACACTTTTAGTAAAACTTTGGGAGGCTCTCCAACATAGAAATAAACACAGAAATAATAAAAGCTGCGAAGTCTTTATACGCGGGCTCTACATCCAGAGTCAAAACCAACGAAGGATTAACATCTGGATTCACAGTAACCAAAGGTCTTAAACAGGGTTGCTGTATATCTCCGACACTGTTCAAAATCTACTTGGAATACGCGCTGAAGACATGGAAACGGAAATGCAATGGCATGGGAATACCAGTGGATGACGACACGGCAGTATATACCCTCTCTTTCGCGGATGACCAAGTAGTTATCGCACAAGATATAGATGACATGGAATATATGAGCCGATAGCTCATCGAGGAGTATGGAAAATGGGGGCTGGATGTTAACATTACAAAAACGGAGTATATGTGCATAG
Organism: Phosphuga atrata; assembly: GCA_944588485.1. Taxonomy (NCBI): domain Eukaryota; kingdom Metazoa; phylum Arthropoda; class Insecta; order Coleoptera; family Silphidae; genus Phosphuga; species Phosphuga atrata. The sequence goes on along the minus strand of OX155904.1, from coordinate 9,192,006 downwards.
GAGGACAGCAAGAAGACTTACATCTAGCAACGGGACAGATCATCAAACAATGCAATATATACAAACACCTAGGAATGAAAATATCTAATGAAGGGACACTAGACGAAGCAATATCGGACAGAAACGTACAGGGAAGAAGAGCTACTTCCATGCTGAACAGTATTCTTTGGGACAAAACCATTTCAAAAGAAAATAAAAAAAGGATTTACAACTCCATCGTGAAAAGCTTAATAACATATAGCTCGTAGGTATGGCCGATAAAAGAAAAAACAAAAAAAAGCTAAAAGCCACAGAATTGGACTTCTGGAGACGAGCGGCGGGAAAATCCAGGAGATATAGAGTCCCAAATAAAACCATTAGACAAGAAATGGGAATACAACACGATATTATTGATGACATTACAACTAAACAACTAACATGGTATAGACACGTTGAAAGAATGTCCGAACACAGAATCCCAAAGAAAGTACTAAACTCGAACCCCCAAGGAAACCGAAAACGAACGACTATATACTAGACAGATAAAAAAAATATTTTTAATTTTAACTATTTTTATTCAATTGGGAATCGTTTGGGGAGATTTGGGATATAATTTTATTATTTAGGACTTATTAGTTATCATGTAATTAATTAATCTTTTTTGGACGTATAGGCAGGTCTGAAATTAAATCAACATTATTTTTACGTAATTTGATAGTAATTTATTTGGGAATCACGTTAAACCCGGATTTAGCATTTGGGACAGTATAATTAATTAATTACACCTATTTTTTGGTAGTTATTTTAGTCAACAGAACATCTGGCAACAGACGCAATTGAGGGCGGCAAAATTCAAACGTTGCTCCTTTTAAAATAATTAGATATATTTATATTAATGCTAATATTTATATTAATATTAATTTATGGGTATATTGTATAGCTATGTAATTAACGTTAGGTATTCATCAATTTAATTTTTGTTTTATTTATGCAGAGTAAAAATTTGATTTATTTTTAAGCTGCAATAATAGCGATAAAGATCTGTGCTCCCTCTGGCTTCAGCCAGAGACAAATATCAGCTATAAAAATTTGCTTTGTCTCCAGTTTGTCTCTTAGTTATAATTGTTTTATAATCTGTTACTACTTATAAATAAGTGAAATATTTTCATAGATTAAATTTGAGTTTTCAAAAAAACAAAGGAATTTCTTTAAGCTCAGTAGTTGAAAGAACAAGGTGTCATTTTACGCACAACTGCAACAAAATTTTTCCTTTACATCTTAGTTACCAGGGCCGAAAATTGGACATTACGCCCGTCAAAATTTTACCGGCCAATGGGCCTGTAAAATCATTGAAAAGCCCGCATCAAGATCTATCATCTTAAGACTCCCCAAGACGAACCCCGTTTCATATCGGTCTTTAGACTTGCTTGGGATCAAACCCAACACAGCTTCATTAGCTTCCATTAATATTTCGGTGGGAATTCATCGCTTAGTTCCATTCCGAAATTATGAAAATTTTTGTTTACAATAATTTTTGTTTTTAGAGTTCCGTACCGAAAACGGAACCCTTATAGGATCACATTGTTGTCTGTCTGTCTGTCAAGATCATTTTTCTCAGGAACGCGTAGAGGTAACAAGTTGAAATTTGTATCAAATACCCGAGTATCTGCGGTCTCTTTCAGCTGTGAAAAAATCAAACTTCTAAGTCAACGCGATCAAAAGATATGACCGTAAGATATGACCGTAATATAAGATATGTCGCATATTTTGCGATTTCACAAGGGAATCAAAACCTATAGGGTACTTCTCGTTGACCTAGAATCATGAAATTTGGCAAGCAGCGGTGTCTTACAGCACAGGTAAAGGGAAAAATCTGAAAACCATAAATATGTAGTTTAATTGCAAGAAAAATGCGAGTTTACTATTAGAAACTTATGAAAATACACTAATGTGTTGCGTGGTATTATCAGGCACAAGAAGCATATGGGTTGCATACAGTTAGGTCCTCCTAAGGATACCTTACATACAAGTCTGTACGGAACCCTCAGTGCGCGAGTCACAACTCGCACTTGGCCGGTTTTTTTTTTCTTAGCAACAAATAACCTAAGTGACGAGCTGTGAATTTAAATCACCGTCGTATTTTTTTCATTGTTTTTAACCATTTTTAATTAAATTTTGTAGGTTTTCTGCAGGTGTGCGTAAAACGTTGTACATGCCTCGGGCCGGAGGAAGATTACGCTCTTCGCCTCATAAAGGCCCTCCTCCGTCGGGCCTCAAACTTCGGCGGCGGGCGTAACCTTATCCTCCGGCCCTCTATATGTAAATAACTATTATAGCACCCAATCTAATATTTAACCTAACCTAGCTTAAAATCGGCAAAACATTGTCTTTTTACGTTACTTTAATTTCTGCCGTGGCGTACATGCACAAAACTCTGGTTTAGCAAAAATTATAATTAAAAATATTCGGTATTATTCGGTTTTATTCGGAGTAAGTACAGTGATACCTTTAATTTTTGTTTTATCAAGCTTGATTATCATTTTTAGCTAGTTTAAAAAATTATATTTATAGTATATATTATATTTTTTTTAATTATGGGCCACCCTCCTGAAGTATAAAAAAATTGAATTATATTTTTAATCAAGAAATATATAAGTTACTTCAGTAATAATAATTTACCTCCAACATCATCAGATGTATGGAAGCAAATGAGCCGTGATTTGGATGGTCGATGGCTACCTCATACTGTCTATACCCACATCTCAGGAAACAAAAATGGAAATCTTTCAGTGCCACGAGAAAATCCATATGAACACGATACAGCTGTGGCTGAAGATTCTGTGGCAGATGATGAATCTGTCAACTTTAATTAGGATTTTGATACCAATACTGATTTCAATGAATTTTCCCTAAACTTAACCACAGTAGATGGGGAACAGATTAAACCTGACGATACATTAGAAAACACACAAAGGAGATTAAAAGCAAGAGTTTGGGCTAATGTTATATTTAAAGCTTTTTTTCTGAGATACAAGATGTCATGTGCTTTTAAGTGTGTTTGGTCTTACGCAAATATTTCTAAAGATGGTCTGTTTGATATAAAGTTTCGAGGTAAATGTAGGAGCAAGAAATGTCTTTTTACGATATTATAGCATGGCTGATACATGCCTAGAAAATGTGTTATTAAAATTTACTATTAAAACTCGTAACACACGTTCTATGTTTCATGAAGATGTTAAACGACCACTAAATGGTAATGAGCGACAAGAGGTAAAAAACTAGAAACCCAAATGCATGTTGGCCTACTTCGCCAATTGATCCGGGATGGTATGGAATTTGGTGAAGATGTTCCACCAGACTTACAAAATAGTTATATTTATCGTCAGGTGAAAATGGAAGCCATGAAAAAAAAAATGGGAATTCAGCCTGGTGATAAACGGGATCAAGTTACTATTATCAGAGATATGAAGAGTGGTCCCAAGTATGCTCAAAATCTTTGTAGAATATTGTCGTATTGTAGAAAAATCAAAAACTTGTGCCGATGCTACTGGAAAATTAATTAAAAAATTTGAAAAGTGCCCTAGAGTTAAGACTAGACATATATTTTTATATACAGTTACAATAAATTTTGAAAAAACTGCTATTCCAGTTTATCAGATGATAACAGAAAGACAAGATGCAGATTTTCTCATTTTCTGGTTAAAAACTTGGTTACGAAAGTTTAAAGTACGACCACCGGAAGAAGCTGTTACTGATGAGAAACGAGCTTTGATGTTAGCACAATGTATGGTAGTCAATGGTGTAACAATAAAGCAATATGTTGATAAAATATTTCTGTGAGCTGTGGACGATGATAGAAAACAGAAAGAAAAATTTCCTGCAACTACAGCAATAAGATTGGATGTTGCTCATTTCGTGGCTGCTGCAGCAAGATGGGATTGTTTGAATGATAAACACAAATTTCGCACAAAACGGTTTTATGTTAGAGCTATTGCTTTAATGATAGATTGCCAATCAGTTGCTGAATTTCGTCATATTTTTATACTTTCGTGCCTTGTCGCATTAACACCTGTTAATGAATATGTGGTAAAAACTCTAGAGTTTGAGATGTCTGCAGAAGAAGCTCGAAAAAAATTGGAACATTACATTTCTACACGTGGCCCAATCATTGAACAGCTTGAAAATGACAGTGCAAACATTAAGGGTGATGATTTTCATTATAGTTTTGATTCACTTCTGGAAGAATCCCCGAACGTAAAAATGACGGTAACTCGTAAGTGGATTATAAATTTAATAACATTAGTTAAGCCTAAGGATCCTGAAAAAGTGCCAAGAACAATTGATAATGCATTCTATTTACCTCCATTAGTTAATGATTTAGAAAGAGTTGGAAAAGAGTTTGTATTATGGACAGGTGCTGCAGTACCAAATGGGACACAACACGCATCTTCTGCTTATCAAGAAGGTTATTTTAATGACTTGAAACATCCGGTTTTCGAACATGTTTCTCCTCCACGTGCGTGTAATACATTTCTTAAAGTACATTTAGATGATATTTATAGTGGCAACTGTCTGGTTGCAGCCAAATTGAAGAAATGCAATCAAGATACATTTTTATATATAAAAAAAATTATATATTTTATTATAAAAAATTACATATAAACAAAAGTTAATCAATATTTAAAAATGCTCTCAACAATCTTTATTGCAGGTTAATTGGAATAATCGACTACAGAAAAACGATGGAACACTGTGTTGCTTATTGTCACAGGATGGCGAATTCTGGCTCGAATGTGACGATATAAGTATGGGCTCAACAACATGCTCATCAAATATTGCAATAACTCCAGTTGCAGCATTGTATATGTTATAAAATTTGAATAGCAAAGCAATAAATATTTTTGTAGTTTTTATTTCATGATCGTTTTCTTCAATAGAATAAACAGTTCGACAAAAAAATCACTATCATTTATAGTTCATCCCTTTCATTGGTCGAATTTTTAATCTTTAATCAAAATAATAATGTATTTTATCTACGACCACTATTGTAAATACCCATTATTGTACAGTTTGTAGCCTATGTAAATACATCATACCACACACATATGTAACAATCCGCCATTAATGTTATGTAATAATTCAAAATCACTCATGAACGTTTGCTTTACGATTCGTTGATTTGTTGAGAGCTGCACGTTGATATTAGTTTTAAATATAGTACTCCGTGATTTCCAAATAATCATTAAACGTCACATCATTCACATAGAAGTAGTCATTCATTTCGTTTTTTCACGTTCAAATCTAACGAAAACTACAAATAAGTACTAAATAAAAAGGTATGTAACCATTATTCTTATTAAACTGAAACAAATTAGTGTGGTCGTAGATAAAGTATAGTACATAATTCGAGTTGCAAGGCAATTACGTACTCGCGGAATTAAGTGTAATCGTTCCGTTCTTACGTAATATGCTTCTTACAACTCTCATTACGTAATATACTATTAATACAAAAATTTGGGAGTAGTTTCGCGTAATGCAATAAGGTTATGTTAATGCAATAAGATAGGTGTTTTTCTTTTACTCTTATCTTGTAAAAATTGAATATTTTGACATAAAATTCACACCCCAAGATTCAGTGTGTTTTGAAAAAGGTTCATTGCTATATATTATTACAGGACCTTCAGACTTTCATTATCATAGTTTTATATTATAAAAATAATTCTTAAAGGGAATTTGTGATTATATTGCTGTCAATCCATTGCACTTTTGAGTTCATGGAATTGATGGAATAGAAATTTTTAAATCGCAGGTCAAAGCTATAGGTATTTTAAAGTAATTTACTCATAAAAATAATCAATTATTACTAAAGTGCAATCTACGTCTGGCAAAGCAGGAGGGTAACGGCTCGTGCTAATATATAACCAACATTTGAATTTTGCCGCCATATATCAGTCAATGACGTCAGTTGCAGGTGTTCTGGTGACTAAAATAACTAACCAAAAAATAGGTGTAATTAATTAATTATACTGTCCCAAATGCTAAATCCGTGTTTAACGTGATTCCCAAATAAATTACTATGAAATTACGTAAAAATAATGTTGATTTAATTACAGACCTGCTAACTATACGTCCAAAAAAGATTAATTAATTACATGAAAACTAATAAGTCCTAAATAATAAAATTATATTCTAAAATCTTCCCAAACGATTCCCAATTAAATAAAAATAGTTATAATTCAAAATATTTTTTTATCTGTCAAGTATATAGCGGTCGAAAACGAGGAAGACCGCGCAGAAGTTGGAGAGACGGAGTGGACAAGGAAATTCGAGAGACGGAACTGGAAGAAGAGCTGTGGATGAACAGAGAGAGGAGTGGCGATTAGGAATCGCAAGACGTAAAACGTTATAACCCGATATGTATATATAATTTTTTATTGAAAAATAAAGGTTTATAAATATATGCCCTGGGATAACTAAAGCTAGTAAGCTAGTTATCTCGAAGGTGTCTTGTCTTCAGCCACTTTACTCAGTGTTGCCAACAGTAAAACTAGCTCTCCACTAGATTCAACTTCTAAACAGGGTTCCCAACTTAGGGGTTTTCCCCCCAATAGCCAATCATAATTAAATAATAGACCTTTTCATAGTTGAAATTTTTTTGTGCAATTGTGTCAATTTCCGCCATGTCGCCCTTTTGCCCGAACTTTTTGACATATAACCTTATTATTTGCCCGAAACTTTCATATTCCCGCCTTTTAAACATGGCGGATGCGCATGCGCTTTACTAACTATAAAAAGGTCTATTGTTGACCTGGCGACTTGGCGACATCTAGTACAGTTTCTCGTTACTAAGATTTCGGAATTAAATGAAAAACATAATGATTGTGACGCAGCTGGCTGTAAACGTTTTGAAGATGTCTCAAAATTCGGACTAGCATTTGTCACGGTGCCAATTTCAAACGCAAGTGTCGAACGCCCATTCTCCATCTACAATATTGTGAAAAATAAGTTGCGCAATAGACTATCTATTGAAATGTTACAAAATAAGATGATAGTCCGATTCACATTGCAACGGTGGCATCTTGGATCTTGCACAACATTTAATCCATCCCCTAACATGTTAAGTTTATTTAACCCCTTGATATACAATAACGTCTCTAAGACGTCATGTATATGTGATAAGATCACATGTATATGGACATGCCAACGCGCCAACATGCCAAGGGGTTAATGCCAACATGTATGATTTCAAAAACTCAGAACCAGATGAAAACAAAATTATATTTGATGTATTAAGTGATTTATAAATTAAGGATATTAAAAAATATTACAGAATATTATTTTTTAAGGGGGATTTTCAAGTAATGGCGGCAATTTTAGGGGTTTTTGACATTGGCTTTAGGGGTAAAAACTTTTGGGAGTTGGTAACACTGGGTACTTTATTGACGTATAACCAATGAAAATAACAAACCAAAAATAACCTTTCTACGGTTAGTTGTTTTTAAACTTTTGGGAGTTGGTAACACTGGGTACTTTATTGACGTAAAACCAGTGAAAATAACAAACCAAAAATAACCTTTCTACGGTTAGTTAAGCGCATGCGCGTGCGCAATGTTTTAAAGGCGGGAATATGAAAAATGCGGGCACATAAACTTGCATTTTCCCGCCTTGTAAACATTGCGGACGCGTATGCGCTTAACTAACCGTAAGAAGGTCTATTCCGAATTTGCAGACAAAACTTTTGCAAAATTCCTGGTTTAAGAAAAATGCTAACGAAATTTAGTTTGACAAATTGAAAAAAAAACGGAAATTCTGATAAAAGCGGAAGTTACAAGAACATTTCATCTACAGCATTGTTCCAGTAGTAGGTTTCAATATTCTGAATCCAAATAAAGTTTTAGCTTAATAAACAAGACGAAATGTGTCTTGTCTGTCCAAACTAAACAATTTGAATATATTGCATAAAGTCAATACATTACATTTTCTGTTAACTTAAGGATAGTGTAATCTTTCTAATCAAAGTCCTCAATCCTTCTTCTTGATGTCCTCGAACCGCTTTCCCTTGTTCACAGCGAAGAATATTTCGTCGGAGATCATGTCGACGGTCCTTTCAAAGAAGAAGGAGCAGCTGAAGGCGACAAAGACGAACACCGACGTCTTCTTCAACAGGAAGTTGTAGATGCTGCTACTCAGCGACATGTTCAGCAATCGTCCGAACTTTGCTCGACAAAACTTGCTCGGTTATTTTGACAAACGATGTGTGACACACGCCAACTCGACGAGTCAATTGTCTATTTAATAGCGTCACTCCAGACCAGGGCTGTCCAGCATTTCTGTTCCTCTCAAGACGCACTGCAAGATGTTTCGGAACACACGCACTTAAGCTCAAATGAACACTTTGCTTCCTCATATTTATATTTAATAATAAAATATTTAATATTGTTTCCTCATTCACACATTTCACTAGTTTTTTGGAAAATTATCCTTTCCACTCAATACGAATTCTCCACGAAACTAGACAGTGTATTAGACTATAAACTAGTCAGTGTATTAGACAATGCACTAGATAATGTATTAGATAATGAACTAGACAATGTATTAGACAGTGTACTAAGCAATTGATTGTTCAACAAACTGTACCGCATATTAAACTATGAACTAGACAGTGTGTTAGACTATGAACTAGACAGTGTATTAGACAATGAACTATGCAATGTATTAGGCAGTGTATTAGTAAATGAACTAGACAATGTTTTAGATAGTCAACTAGATAGTGTGTTAGACAGTGTACTTGGACATGAATTCTCCACGAAACTGCACAGTGTATTAGACTATGAACTAGTCAGTGTATTAGACAATGAACTAGACAATGTTTTCGATAGTAAACTAGACAGTGTGTTAGTCAGTGTACTAGGACATGAATTTTCCACAAAACAAGACGTGTTAGACTATGTATTAGACAATGAACTAGACAATGTCTATCTAATGAATCTAGCCAAAGATCCCGAAGATCTTTTGATCAAAAACCCTGTATAGTTGGTATAAATTTATTACATTAAATTAAATATTTAATACATTTTTATATTGTTTTATTTTTCAACAAATCCAGGCTGATTTGTAGCACGTCAAGTGATTCATTATTTAATATTTGTGCTTGAAATTAAAACCGAAACAATTTCACGCGATGTTTATTGCCTTAAATACAGCTAACAACAGTAACGGCTTTCTTGTCTCGTTCCAAAATCTCCAGCAACACAAACAAACATAATTTGATCACCATCGTTGATGTACGGACAAGACTGGCAGGTAAGCCTAGACTAGTCTTATGTTTAGTCTTATCTGTCTTAAATAGATAAGACTAGACAGAGAAGACTAGACAGAAAATACTACGCAGAGAAGATTAGACAGACAAAACAAGATAGACAAGACTAGAAAGACAAGACTAGACAGACAGACTAGACAGACAAGACTAGACAGACAAGACTAGACAGACAAGACTAGACAGACAAGACTAGACAGACAAGACTAGACAGACAAGACTAGACAGACAAGACTAGACAGACAAGACTAGACAGACAAGACAAGACAGACAAGACTAGACAGACAAGACTAGACAGACAAGACTAGACAGACAAGACTAGACAGACAAGACTAGACAGACAAGACTAGACAGACAAGACTAGACAGACAAGACAAGACAGACAAGACTAGACAGACAAGACTAGACAGACAAGACTAGACAGTCAAGACTAGACAGACAAGACTAGACAGACAAGACTAGACAGACAAGACTAGACAGACAAGACTAGACAGACAAGACTAGACAGACAAGACTAGACAGACAAGACTAGACAGACAAAACTAGACAGACAAGACTAGACAGACAAGACTAGACAGACAAGACTAGACAGACAAGACTAGACAGACAAGACTAGACAGACAAGACTAGACAGACAAGACTAGACAGACAAGACTAGACAGACAAGACTAGACAGACAAGACTAGACAGACAAGACTAGACAGACAAGACTAGACAGACAAGACTAGACAGACAAGACTAGACAGACAAGACTAGACAGACAAGACTAGACAGACAAGACTAGACAGACAAGACTAGACAGACAAGACTAGACAGACAAGACTAGACAGACAAGACTAGACAGACAAGACTAGACAGACAAGACTAGACAGACAAGACTAGACAGACAAGACTAGACAGACAAGACTAGACAGACAAGACTAGACAGACAAGACTAGACAGACAAGACTAGACAGACAAGACTAGACAGACAAGACTAGACAGACAAGACTAGACAGACAAGACTAGACAGACAAGACTAGACAGACAAGACTAGACAGACAAGACTAGACAGACAAGACTAGACAGACAAGACTAGACAGACAAGACTAGACAGACAAGACTAGACAGACAAGACTAGACAGACAAGACTAGACAGACAAGACTAGACAGACAAGACTAGACAGACAAGACTAGACAGACAAGACTAGACAGACAAGACTAGACAGACAAGACTAGACAGACAAGACTAGACAGACAAGACTAGACAGACAAGACTAGACAGACAAGACTAGACAGACAAGACTAGACAGACAAGACTAGACAGACAAGACTAGACAGACAAGACTAGACAGACAAGACTAGACAGACAAGACTAGACAGACAAGACTAGACAGACAAGACTAGACAGACAAGACTAGACAGACAAGACTAGACAGACAAGACTAGACAGACAAGACTAGACAGACAAGACTAGACAGACAAGACTAGACAGACAAGACTAGACAGACAAGACTAGACAGACAAGACTAGACAGACAAGACTAGACAGACAAGACTAGACAGACAAGACTAGACAGACAAGACTAGACAGACAAGACTAGACAGACAAGACTAGACAGACAAGACTAGACAGACAAGACTAGACAGACAAGACTAGACAGACAAGACTAGACAGACAAGACTAGACAGACAAGACTAGACAGACAAGACTAGACAGACAAGACTAGACAGACAAGACTAGACAGACAAGACTAGACAGACAAGACTAGACAGACAAGACTAGACAGACAAGACTAGACAGACAAGACTAGACAGACAAGACTAGACAGACAAGACTAGACAGACAAGACTAGACAGACAAGACTAGACAGACAAGACTAGACAGACAAGACTAGACAGACAAGACTAGACAGACAAGACTAGACAGACAAGACTAGACAGACAAGACTAGACAGACAAGACTAGACAGACAAGACTAGACAGACAAGACTAGACAGACAAGACTAGACAGACAAGACTAGACAGACAAGACTAGACAGACAAGACTAGACAGACAAGACTAGACAGACAAGACTAGACAGACAAGACTAGACAGACAAGACTAGACAGACAAGACTAGACAGACAAGACTAGACAGACAAGACTAGACAGACAAGACTAGACAGACAAGACTAGACAGACAAGACTAGACAGACAAGACTAGACAGACAAGACTAGACAGACAAGACTAGACAGACAAGACTAGACAGACAAGACTAGACAGACAAGACTAGACAGACAAGACTAGACAGACAAGACTAGACAGACAAGACTAGACAGACAAGACTAGACAGACAAGACTAGACAGACAAGACTAGACAGACAAGACTAGACAGACAAGACTAGACAGACAAGACTAGACAGACAAGACTAGACAGACAAGACTAGACAGACAAGACTAGACAGACAAGACTAGACAGACAAGACTAGACAGACAAGACTAGACAGACAAGACTAGACAGACAAGACTAGACAGACAAGACTAGACAGACAAGACTAGACAGACAAGACTAGACAGACAAGACTAGACAGACAAGACTAGACAGACAAGACTAGACAGACAAGACTAGACAGACAAGACTAGACAGACAAGACTAGACAGACAAGACTAGACAGACAAGACTAGACAGACAAGACTAGACAGACAAGACTAGACAGACAAGACTAGACAGACAAGACTAGACAGACAAGACTAGACAGACAAGACTAGACAGACAAGAC